>OZ024691.1:16906384-17353838 GCA_964016905.1 Perithous albicinctus | reverse complement strand
GTCTTATTTTAAAGAATATTTATAATTACACCAATTCAATATGCTGCCGGTGGCAGTTGGGTTGGCGCTGAACCCGCGGCTGCTTGCCCGAGATAAATAAAGACTTTTTCTTTTGATGCGCGCTAAGTATATACTTTTATATACGTATATACCATAGCTCAGAGTACGCTGGCCCTCTGGCAGTTGAAAGAATTATCGAACTTTCCAACGAGTTTCCAACTTGGAGAGAAGTTCAAAGAGTATTTTCTAGGCTCTCCGGTGTGTTCTATTCGTTAAATAGACCATAGAATAGACTATCGACCGACTGAAGCACAGCTCCGCTTCCGTAGGTTTTTTAGTTGGTCTCTCTTTTTCTTCTCTCTCTCTCTCTCTCTCTCTCTCTCTCTCTCTCTCTCTCTCTCTCTCTCTCTCTCTCTCTCTCTCTCTCCTTCTTCTCTCTATAAATGATACATCTTTCTTCGTGGGCTCTGGCGCTCGATGAGAGGAGCGAAACCATACCGAATAGGCGGCCGTTGTTGCTGTTTCCGTGACCGGTACCGTTGCCGCCGGTGAGCTTTCAAAGCCCACAAAGCCGATTTATCCCGCTTTCGCAAGATGGATCGACGCGCTGTGAGCCGAACCGAGAGAGCACAGAGAGAGTGAGACCCGGCAGAGCGGCACCAGTACACACGACACTACCAACGGGTAGAAGCACGGTGACGTTGTTGCTTTGCGCGCTTGGCAACAGCTCTTCCATCTTGATTTGTCCTGGCTTGATATCCACCGCGACTTTTACCGATCCATTTCGACCGGGAGTTCTGATGTATCTTCACTGCGCAACTACAGCTAATGCACGTTATACGACTCACTATGTATACTTTTATTTATTCTCTATATCATAAGAATCCTCCAGCTCTGTTGTCTTCAATCGTAAAACCTGGTTGCAATTTGGGTCACTTTGAAGATTTACAAAAAAAAAAAAAAAAGTCTGTGAAAACCTGTGCTCTGATTCTTTGCCGTATTAACGAGTGACTGTATGTGGAGCTATATCATTGAGAACGGCTTTTAGAAATTCCTACTGTACTAGGTTTTTCCGTTATCCGGGATTTGGCCACATAATAACCGTCTCTTTCACAACTAAAGCTCGGAGCTCTTTCTCATAGTCCATGTCCCTTGATCTTGGAATAGACTCGGAGGCAGCCGTGAGCTTCAACAAAGAGGAATGAGGACAGCTCGACGAATCGAAAAGAATATTAATGAAAACGTGAAGCTTTCTGACGAGAAAGCATCAGGACATAGAGAGCCTACTTGGCCAAAATCCCCTTGGAGCATCGTTCGCGAAGAAGACGTGCGCGATCTCCGGGGAATTGGTATAAGCGTGTGCGATGAAGGTGGGTCTGGTCATCCAGGCCGTGGAAGTACCCGCGTCTTTTTGCCTTTGACGAGGGTTCTCCAAGGCTCAAGTGTCCTAACCGCGCCGCTCTCCAGACTCGCCAAGATAAAGAAGATCACGAAGAAGAAGGGAGAAACGCTTATCAGACCCGCGCAAAATTGTTTATCGCGACAGCTCTCTTGGGATTTCAGAATCACCATCAACGTCTGTCTTCATCAAAGAGGAAAAAAGGTCCCGCCACGCATCAATATCTGCGGGAGATATAGGACAGTCACGCGCTTTCTCGATTATATCGTGAATTCGTCTCTGGTTATCCTCTCACGCGAATATATATACTTAGATGTATTCAACGTTGAATCCATAGTCAACTACTTCGAGGATACTCGCTATATTATTTGCCTCCGGGTTCTTTAATGAGCCGGGAATTAAATGCGGGGCCGAATAAGCGGCAAGATGACAGAGCTAATTGGAAATTCGTCTCGTTTAAATTTAGATCCTCTCAGACGAAAGGAGATATAGAATAAGTCCGGGGTTGAAGGTATTACCGAAACTCGTCGACAACCTGGCACGAGACAAACGCGTTTTACCAAATACGCACGTCATTTCGTTTTAATTATTGCATTAACCGTGAAATTTATTTTGTCCCGAAAGGTACAACGCGCTTTTATAGCACATTAGCGCATTATGCATTTCTTTGCAGATTAAAACGTTTTGGGTTGAAGCTTTGTAGTTTTTTTGTGATACAATTCTGAATTGATTGCTAACAATTTATTGAATTTCTTCTATTTATGGAAAACATAAATGTAGTAAACGTTTTGAGGTGGGAACCGAATAATTCTAAACCTCTCGTTTGAATGAATTTTACACTGTGAAATGCGTGACAATTAACACCATATCGGTCAACACTGGTGAAAAAATCATGTTGCGTACACTTTTAATAGCCTATGGAATATGTTCGATATATAATTACGGTGTATACGCGGTAGTTTTGTAATCGCCTGGAGGCAATTCGCCGTTGTGTTTGATCATTACGGTCGGTTATGGGGTAGGTTGAGGGTGCGATATCTCTGTTATGGCGTCATCCCGTATAGCGAGGATCCCACTTAAGCCGGCAGGTCTCGTTGACATAAGAAATATGGGCTCCTAAATTTATCTCCCGCTGACATTCATTCTCAGTGATAAAGGAAATTACAAGAAAAGACTCTGTATTAAAATACTTACATGATGATAAATAAAAATTGCAAATGTCCATTTACAAGGTGTGCAAAAGCAATGTGCAAATGGGCTTTTTCAATGCGCGAATGCATAAAAGAAATAGAAAATTTCCTAGCGACACCTACTTCATCCTGGATTGTGACTTATGTGATAAATTCGTCACTTTATAGCTATCTCGAAATGCATACATAAACATTGTTATAGACGCCTGCATTTTAACCTAGTCCTCGTAACATCTTTCCAGTCTCAGGACAAACAACCACCGATGCTTTTATCTCAGATACTAAATCTAATAGCAATGCTATAGGAAGTCCGATTCCTCCACAAAGGCAATATCTCAACATTATCTGCAAGACACTGCATTCCGGTATCGTTGAGCCTGATGCATTGATACATTTACGATGTGAATTACGTGAATGCCCTTGCGATGTGACATAAACAACGGCACGTGAAATCGCAACAGTATTTTTACTCCCCTCGCCGATGTTTCAAGCTGCTGAAGAAACACTAAAACATCACTTGCGTGCATGGGGGAACGATTGTAACTGGCTTATTCACGCGATCTAACTAATGCGATATCTCAAGATTACCAAGGATAGTGCACGTGTCGATGGGACTCACCAAGAAGGCGATCGTTTGAACGCACATGAGAAGATACGTTGCGTGCCTTAGAACCATTAGCATTATATACTATTCTCTTACAATACACCACCAACCATCGCCTAAATTATTGTTTAGTAAATTCATCAAGTTTGCCACAAGAAATTTGTTATACAACAGGCCACAGTTGTCAAGCATCCCTTCTCGATATACGAGACTTTAAGCCTGAGGGAAATCTAAATCTCATGAAAGACGATCACGTGATCGTGACTTCCTCGCTGTTGGCGATAGGTCATCCCGTTGAGAGATTCGAGACTCGGAGACTCGGAGACTCTTTGGGCCATGACCTCTTTGACAGAGAAGCCACAAACGAGCGAAATTGATCGAGGACAGGAGGATCATGCGGGCTTTGAATAATGACAGAGGGTTCTCCCGCATCGGGTAGTCCACTTCTCTCGGTATATATCCTTCGCTCCTTGTACGAAACCATATATTGCTTCTCCTATATCTATGTATAACTACTGTATGTATCTTGAGGATAACAGAGCCAAGGATCTCTCTCTCTCTCTCTCTCTCTCTCTCTCTCTCTCTCTCTCTCTCTCTCTCTCTCTCTCTCTTAGGTATCCTCGCTCGGTATCAACTACCAGGAGGCACTAGCCAGTATGACCAACAGAGTACAAGGCATCAAGGATTGAGTAGTGGTGAAGCAACTAGCTAGACTGGTGAAAGACCAAGCTCGACGGGTCTTGAAATACACTTTAACAGGCGATGTAGCCTCTCCTGTGGAGTGATACCTTCATCGATATGCATATAGCTGTAGCTGAAATCCTTGTAACTAACTAAACCGAGAGATACAAGTTGATGAGTAGCTAGAGATTCAATAAGATCTATCGTGAAAGAGAAGAGCAGTAGGGACGACAAAGCGACGGAGGTGAATTGGCCGAGGGAATACGGGTAGCCTTACTGGTCTTTAATGAAACATTGAGGTGAAATTCCTTGGACACCAAACGCTGTCCTTTATATGCATAATAGAATCATGTATATACCATGTACTGTAATATTCTACGCTACAATCCAGTTATGTCATCTGATGTCTTTATCAACGTTTGGAATTAAATGTCAAGGTACATGAACTACTCTATATTCAATTGTATTGAAATGAAGGTGGAATAGGAATATGAATAATTGTGTAGCAATTTTGGAGAAGGAGTGACTATTCCCGAACGATGAAATGTGACAATGACATATCTTTAATTTTTGTTGCCTCTTTCTACGAGCCTCGAAAATATATAAGAAGCTCCAGTTGTATACTTAGTAAGTTAGGTAATGTAGCAAAGTGAAGCTATTTGTAACAGCGTGTTTCAGACTGTAGAAAAGGGTTGTCCTGAAAAGGGGTGCGTGATAGCAGCTTCGCACACCCTCATGTAGTTTCAGCTAAAAGGTGGGGCAATGGAAAACTCGAAAGGGGGGATATTTTTCTAAAGGCTATTCCTTGGCTGCAGGCAGCTCGTAAGACAATTGGACGAAGCCTTTCAACTTTCGCGCAATCTTTTGCCGAGCACAAGGACAAAGGGTACGGGGTAAAGGAGTAGTGAATGGAACAGGCAAGACATCTTCGAAGGAGAAAAGACGCTAGTAGCGAATCGATTTGTCCTTCGGGGAGTTTACAAAAGCTTGGATACTGAAGCGTAGTATCTATACTAGACTGAAGTAGGTATAGTAATTCGTTGGTTCATCGTAGTTTAAGCTCATAGATACACAGAGCATTTCTGGCTACACTCAGGTTAGATAACCAATTGCCACCTTACTTTTTGACTCGGCCGTTATTGTAGATGTATTCTGTCAATTAATAAATTACTACAGACATTCGATCCCTTTTTCTGTATTTTATTAATTGTTGCAAATAAAATATTATTCGAACAAATAATTAATCTCATTTGTATATGGGTCTTTAGAAATCTTATTTATGGTAAATATGTTTTTCCGGGATAGTTTAGGGGATACTTTTTTCTTACAAACAAAAATATATTACATTCAAATAATAGTCTAACGCGCTGACTTATTTACAATATAATTAATCTTTTCTTTAAGTGAGTCTATAAACAATAGTAGCTATCTCTTCTCGACTTGCCTTGCCATTCTGCGACATACGAAAATGAAAAAAAATAAAATTGGAACACGTCTGGCGTCTATCTTCCCCATTCTCGAGGCTCTCTTCTTTCATCTCTGTTATTCGGTGTTCTGGCGTTGGGGCGCTCTAGTTCTCGTTTCATCCTCGTCGTCGTCTAGTCCGCCTATTTCTCGCACATCTCGCACACTTCGTTCCATGCCAAGCTTTCTCTCACTCTCTACCGTCTCTTCCTTTTTCCTCTTTCTTTTTTTCTACTCCTTCTCGTCGGCTCTCGCGAAGATTAATAACGCCACGCCGTGCCTCGCATAAAACTCCCTTTAATCTGGGCCAACGAGAGAACCTCCGGCGAATGTATGGAAGCGTTGCCGTGCCGGCATTGAATGACGTGGGCCCGCACTCGGCTCCTCGACTCTCTACTACTATTCGCTCTCGGAGTTGCTGCTGTCTGTCACCATTGCCGGTTGCGCACCTCTTCTACACTATCCTCTTTTGCTTACCCATCTCATAACAGAGGAAAACGCGAGTCGAGAGGGTATATACCCATCGGACAATCGCGTGCGTCCGTTGGAAGCGTCACCAAACCCTTACTACTCATCCGCGTTCTTTCTCCACTCGGTGCACTATTTTCTATTGTTCTATTTTCTGTTTCTTTTTACTTATTTTTTCGTAGTAATTGTTTTTGGAGTACTGCTGAAGCGTGTCGTTTTAAGGACGACTCGAGAAAATGCCAGACAAATCTTCAGAAAATACATTTGCAACACGAGCCATCCAGATCGTTGTTGTAATCATAGGCCATGGTCCAGCTAATTTTACATTTCTTTGGCACATTACCCAAGTATTTCAAGATCCATCCGCATTTACAAAGCCATGATTCTCGTCGATCTGCAGTTTTCGGTAAATGATTAAAAAATCACAATAAATTATAATGTTATATCACTTATACCAACGTAAAGTTCGCGGGTGAACGAACAACATTGTGACGTCACATCAATCGCATCCATTTTCTGATCACGTGACAAAATCTGAATCAGCGTGCTATTCAAACTATTATTATTGTATAGTATGTAAGTAAAAAATTATAAAAATGTTTTGAACGGCTTCTATTGTTGTTAATCTGTAATAGGAAGGTGAATTTGTCCGTTCTTTCATCTATGAGAAAACCTAATTGACTCAATGCCGGGGTTACTTGCAACACTAGCATGACTGTCTTCAACAAGGTATTGCAGCCAACCCGATAGGGCTACGGTGATGAACTACGCGTCATTCTAAAGGTAAACGTTCAAAGATTATGACTGAATAGTCCTTTTTTAATGGAGAATGATGCGACTTTGTACTAAATATCGCCAAACTGTTGCCACTCTATTCTCAATAAAAATAAACTTCTCCAAGTTACTTTTCTCTATTTTTGCCCTCTGGTTTTATTCCGCTGCTAGACCTCGCACATTTTTATCTCGGCCTCTCCATCACTTCCCTCTTTCAGGTCGTAACGGTGGCTCTGCTCTGGTGGGCTAAGCATCGAGCGTACCGGCATAACCTACCTCTACTGTGTATAGTAGACTCTCCACGTCCGTTGGTCTGCAACGCAGCTCTCTTAGCCAGCAGCACCGAGTCGTTACAAAAGCATTAGGTCGCGACCGACGAGCTGAGGAGCCATCCTGGTCGGCAAACCCCAGCAGCGCAAAAGCAGGCAGCTTTCACTCTCCCTCTCTCTCTCTCTTTCGTTCTCTCTCACTCTCTCTAGGTCCGACGTAATCCGAGACCGGTTGCGTAATTATTGGCGTACCTAGCCGCGCTCAACGTTCTCAACCCGCCCACTCTCTATTTTTCCCCGACGGCGTGAGCTACACTTCGCTACTGCGCGCGGCCCTCAAACTCAACGAGGTACTCCGAGGGATGAAGAAAACGAGATATCACGGGGCGCAGCGCGCGCAGAGACCCAAAGGGCCAGAAGCAAAAGGGAGAAAGACGAGAGACCCAGCCGGATTTAATTAAAAGAATCCAATTCGTATGGATTTTCCGCCTCAGAATTTTTCGCCCACTCACCATTTCTCCGCCTCCTTCCTTTCATTTCACTTATACCCCCTCCTCATACTTTTGCCATTTCATAGCTTGGGATATCTTCTTGAATTCTAACTTTCTGCCGTTCCTTACCTCGTTTTATTCTTAGCTCGGGGAAAGAAATTTTGTTCGATACTATATTTTTAATCTTATTAGACAAAAGAATTGTAGAGGACAAATGATTTATTTACTGTGAAATATAACTTTCATTTCTAAAAATATTGTTACGAACGAGCAAATAAATAAGTCACGATTATAAAAGAAATAGCAGGGCGGAACTTTATTAAGATAGATATCGCGTCCGTCATCTTTGTGGTCTCTGTCAAGACTGTTAATCAATCTACGATCGTTGTCAAGCGTCATTCAGTTCGTTGTCAGTTGTCTCATATGACACGAGCGGATCAATTCCAATGCCACTTTCACATACAATTCCATAAATAACGCAATATAAATGCCGATTCCGTTACACTACTCCCCTCCTTTTGAGTTGCCGCCCCGGCAACTCCCTAACTATCTAGGATGTGGTTGCCATGGTCCATCTAGATATGATCGCGACCTATTAACACTGCTCTGGTATTTACCCAAGTCCCGAGGGAAAACCATGGCTAAAAAACCTGGGAAGAGCAGCGTGTACATTTGAAAAGCTAATTATTTTATCAAATTTAAATTTAACTTTCTGTCGGTCGGTCTTTAAAAAAAAAAATCTGTCTCTAGATAATACAATTGAGTTTAATAATTGTTTCATTTATTATCTTCTTTCTTGTGAAACGTAACGACGTGGAGCGATTTCTCCAGAAATCGAGTAGTCCACCTTCGAAAATTTCGTCCAATCCATTTCCACGATGTTTTGTAAGATATCCTTATTGATGTTGAAGGGATCGGGAAGAATGGAAGGGTCTCTCTAGGTCTCTACTAGGTCTCTCTGCAGAATAGTCAACCTGTGACAGAAAAACGGAAAAGCGTAGTGCTCTGGAAAATAATATCGTTGAAAAATAACAATATTTCTCTTTCTTTGGAACTACATCCCGAATAGCCGACGTTATGATATCAATAGGAAAGCTTTAATTCATTTATTCATTTCATTCATTTGAGTACTCTATCGGTCACCTTACAGAACAATACAGTGTGCGCACCCCTATACTGCTCAAGTGAATCCGACCATAAAATATCCAAACTTGTTCTCGGGAACTCAAAAACATCCACTAGCGAGAACTATGATCAGTAATCCAAGTTAGTTAAAGGAATATTCTTGATCCACAGCCAGAGAAAATTCGGACCAAGTGACACCAACGACTAACCATGCCCAGTTAGACATTGAATACCCACTACACAAAAAGATTCTTCGGAAACCCTTCACAGTACACCGAGCTACAGTATGACCTTTACCGAGGGCAGTGCACCAGGCTCCAGCCAAGCAATCTACTTTCCACCATTAACGTCTCAGAACTGCCATCGCTATTTTTTAATTTTCAAAAGGTGCTAATCTATCTATATGCACAATCATCAATTTTCCACGAGGAAGTTTCTGAATCCTATATACTACATCGTTAATTTTGGTTTTAACTAATTATGGACCTACCCAATCTCTTTGCAACTTTGGGCACTTTCCTTTGACTCTATGGGGGTGATAAAGCCAAACCTGCTGACCGGGTTTAAAGGAAAGCATATGTGATTTTAAGTCAAATTTTGATTTTATTTTATTACTCTTTAAAATGAACTGCTTTCTAACTTTTTCGTGAATTGTATTCAATCTCTCTCTCAATTCTCTAACGAATTCAGATGGATCACTAGCCTCTGAATACTCATTTTGTGGATTTCCACGAAGAAGTTCTAATGGCAACTAAAGTTCCCTACCCATAAGTATCATTGCTGGTGAAAATTCAGTAGTTTCATGTTTTGAAGAACGGTAAGCTAGTAAAAAAAAGAGGTATCCATTTGTCCCAATCTTTCTGATTTTCTGAGACAAACTTGGATAGATATTGAAGAATAGTCCTATTCAATCTTTATTCTGCCGAAGGAGGATTTCTACACGTAGCTTGTCTATGACCCTTTTTCCCGCATTTCCAACAGTCGAATGAGAATTGTGAGTCTCGATATTTTTCCTTCGATTTGTCTCGTCTGTAAAGTTCGTTTGAGTCGGAGGATTTGTTGTTAAAATTATTTTGTCTGAAGTTAGAATTTGAATTTGAAAATTTACTTTTTATCGATTCGAGCACTGTATCGATTTCTTTAGCTCGATTCAGTGCGTCTATGAGTGTCGAGACTTTCTCAAGTTTGATCGTTTTCTTGATATTATAATTGGAAAGCCCCGAAATAAATGCTCTGCATGCAATTTTCTCTCTCGTTTCTATGTTGGCTTCGGCATATGCTAACCTAGCCAACCGATTGATATCTGTTGCAAATGTCGCAAAATCTTCATTATATTTTTGTTTCCGAGCCTCCAATTCATTACAATATCTCTCGTTACAATTTTTTGTCCCGAAGCTAAAATCTAGAGCTGATTTAAGTTTGGAAAAATCTTTACTTTCTTCATCGCTGAGACCGTCTAATACGACTCGAGCTGACCCGCGAAGTGACGAAGCGAGCAAGATTGCTTTTTCAGTGATCGAATATCGATAGAATTGTGTAATTATTTCGAATTGTTTAAAGTATTGGTCCCAGGATCCGGTACCATCAAACAAATCGTGTTTCAGCTTAAGATTAGTCTGATTTGAAATGGGAGTTGATGGTATGACAGATTCGCTTTGATGATTGTTATTTTGTCGCGGAATGTCATGAATAACAGCGTGTGTTGTTATTGAGTTATCAAGTAGAGAAGCGGAAGTGTTAGGTAAAGCGGAAGTAAGGGAAGGAACATTATCTTTATTTTTTTTGAGCTCAGCGATGATGAGACGTGCTGACTCCTGTGCTGCTTCCTTGGCTGCGGTCTGTGCAGCTTCACCGATTGCTTCTCGTAACACATCCCGAACCGATGTTATGGCTGCTTCTCGTGCTGACTCGATTGCTATTTCCTTTAATTTTTCGAAATCTTCGGTCATACGACGATTATTTTCTTCAATTTTTTGTTGGAATTCTTCTCTAAGGATGTTGATCGTGTCTGTTTCGCCGTGTCCATCTTCGGACACTGTTGCTCGTATCCTCCTTCTTCTACTCATAATTACTGCGAGTTCTCACTGATAATCCGATTTGACCGACACACCAAAAAAAAAATCACTTTTTGAATTATTATCCCGACCGAATTATTTATTTTTATACGCGAAGATTCGTTAAACACTTCTGACACCAATGTTACGAACGAGCAAATAAATAAGTCACGATTATAAAAGAAATAGCAGGGCGGAACTTTATTAAGATAGATATCGCGTCCGTCATCTTTGTGGTCTCTGTCAAGACTGTTAATCAATCTACGATCGTTGTCAAGCGTCATTCAGTTCGTTGTCAGTTGTCTCATATGACACGAGCGGATCAATTCCAATGCCACTTTCACATACAATTCCATAAATAACGCAATATAAATGCCGATTCCGTTACAATATATTTTAAGGGTTAAGAGTAGATAAAAATTATTGGTGCCTTAAAATTTGTTTACAGCCTTTCCAGTATTAAAATTTATATCTTTACTTCAGTCGCTAATCATTAACGACCCAAATTTTTTTTTCTGTTGATTTTAATAGAAATCTTTCATTGAAGATTATCGATAAAATTATCGAACGATTATCGAACAAATTATCGATATAACCTTCGCGGCTTGATTTGGTCTTTCGCGATAGAGTCTGGCTATAAACATTTTTCCGATAAATCATCATTTCGATAGTTTTTGATTAAATGATGGAATATGCAAGGCCAGGTTGCTGTCGTGAAATTATCCATGCAGGATAATTTTGCAACGTGAATCCAATCGATCGTCAATGGAAACGGTGATAACTCTGAGACCATCTAAGCGCAATGTGGTATGTTTGCTTAAATGTAGTATGTGACATTACAGCCGTGGCAGTTATGTGACGTCGCAGTTATCCGAGGCCTTAATATCAACCGTATCTGATTTCCGGAATCACACGCACTTAATGCCCCGTATACCGCGAACTAATCCGAACCGAGAGTCCCCATGATGCAGCGACATCAGGATCATCATCTGTATCCGTGTGTCACAGACAGGCGTATTCATGCGCATGCGCGCCTTCTGATGCATATTAGATACGTTTCATGGGCTTATATGTCATGTAACGTTTCTGCCTCAATGATTAATTACGGAATACGATGTGGTTGTATCAGCATCCGTAGTTCCGCATAACTAAATAACTTGGCGAATTTCACTAAAGATCCGCTTCAAAAAATCAACTCTATACAATGTTCATGAAATACACAGTGTCAATTTGCTGATATATAATAATCGATGTTAATTAGCATTACAATCTCAAAACTTTTATCAAAGTTTATGTGGAAATTGTTGAATGAATGTCAATTATATTTTTGGATTATAATTGTGCGAAAATTCTGCGATCATATATGTATCACACAATCACATTTTGTTATTCTTTTTCGCACTATATTCCACTCGTTTCATGTCACCGACTGACGAGCACGGATTTATTTTTAGTTGACTTATATGAATGCTGGTGGAGAAAAAATAATTCATACATTTTACAGTGTTCAATTGCATGCTAGTATTTATCTATTCATAACGCAAAATTAATGTTTTGAGACATTTTTATTTTTCGAATTTCCGTCTATTATATTATGCGTACATAAAACGTAGAATCGAAATAAAAACGAATTTTTTGTTTTTACTGACAGATTATTAATTCTGCAACTGGATTCAGTATAACCGTTTTCGAAATGCCTCGGAATTTTATATTTTTCTAGAATAAAAAACAAGTGATTGTATTTGAGTCTCTGGGGTGGACGAATGAAAAAACGCATGAAATTTAGGACGTATCGTTGCAACAAACGCAGTGGATATGTGAATGAAACCGAGTGCGGGGGGTGGAAGATGTATTGCCTCAGGGAATAAGTAAAAGGCGATGAGAAAGAGAGCAAAAGCGTACGGTATATGGAAAATGGAAAACGCAAAAATGCCGGAAGCAACGCGCCGTGGAATTGAAACGCGAAAAGCATCGCACTCTCTATCCCTCTACGCTCTCCTGGTTCTCTACATCAATGCGCTGTGTACAATAGACAATGCGCTAGGGAATGTAGTACGTATCGGTAAAATCCCGTTTCACATAGATAAAACCAGACGCAACACATATACGCCTGTCCTCTTGCCTTTTCTTCGCGCAGCACCCACTACCATTTCTATAGCAGACTACCAGACTGCGGGAAGTGACTTTTTTGTTGAAAAATAAACGTGGAATGTTCGACTGGAACCTCAGGGATCACATGCTTTTAACGAAATCCTGCATTTATTTTATTCTTATTTATTTTTACGACAATCGCACTTAGTCCTATGATGTAACTAATTCTATTTCGTGAATTATTTTTTAATATTTTACAAAAAATTACTTTTAAATATACCTTAAATGCAATTAACTGCATTTAAATTATATTTGATCTTGTAATGTCACCGGTTGTGTTGCACGAATTATTATTATTATCCATTTTCGAAATGAAGAATCTATTACTCATACCTATTGTCAAGTCACATCATAGACAGTCATGTTTTGCAATCTGCTATGAATCATTATGATTATTTTGTTAAGAAATAAAAAATCCTGAATTGCTAGTGATTTCGACGACTGTTACTTAATCCTAAAATGTAAATTGTCGTATATTTCACGAACAATTATGGAATATTTTCGATGCAATTACTTTTTAACACAATTATAGTCAAGCCACCCCATAGAGAGTCATAGCTTACAATTCGCTATTAAATCTTTTGGAAAATAATGACTTTGAAAAACAATTGAATCATATCCACTATTCAGGATTCTCTAATTCGTTTTCAAATATCCCTGTTTGCGTGCGGAAAGTGTATTTCAGTGGATACAAGTGAAATTGTGATATTGCGACCTGTAGTAACATGGTAGTACACGTACGCAGGTGAAAATTAAGCTGATGCTCACTCGCTTGTACATAGTTATACGTCGAGTTGATAAACAATGTACATGTATATATATATATGTATATATAAGCCGGGTGGCGCCACAGCAACAGCAGCGGCGAGCAGAGATATAAATTATGAACGCCGGGAATTCTCGGGGTCGTAGAGTTCGAAGGGGGCAGCTGCGTGTAGTATTGAAAATTCATGGCTCTCTCTCTCTCTCTCTCGTATTGTGCCTGTCATTCATTTATGTTGATGGACCGAAACCAAGTGAGTGTAGAGACTGCAGAACCAGAGCACTGGCATTGTGTTTCCCCTACGTATAATTCGCAAACTCTCATTTAACGATACGACTAACTTTTGTTTCGGTTCGTACGGTTTTACCGTCATATCGAATAGCCGTGCCTTGACATCAATCCACAGAAGTAAAGCAGCTTTTAGAATGTGAAAATGAGCTTGTCAGTTAAAAAAAAGAAAGTTCGACTTTCTATTGTTCAAATCGGAAAGGATAATATTGTAGACAATGAAAAACGCATTCCGCGCCCTGTTTAGTAATAGACAGTGTCACTTGTAGTACATTTTTTGCTGTAGATATATTTTTTTTTGTAGAAAAGCGAGGGAAATATCTGAAGTAATCCAGCTTTTATTTTTAACAGTCGCATTTTTTCGCTCCAGAGAGAAATGGAATTTTTTTTTTTTAATGATTTTTTTTAGAACTTTTAGAGGATATTTCAAGTTCGATTGTGAATCAAAAACTATTCATGCAGAACATTTTGGTTAAAAAATATTAAAAAAATGAGAAATATTTTTTTGTTCTGAAATCTTGATTTCATATTTCAAAGCCATTATTATTTCTTATTGCGGACTTATTTTTTTGGTTTTTTTTTCCACACGCGTGAATTCAAGATGAAAGTAATGTCTCTTGTATAGTTTCGTTTTTTATTATCATTAACCAGTACCAATTTAAGAAAAAAAAGAATCCATGCGAATATTTGATCATAAATAAATAAATAAATATTAAGGTTAGATTAATTAAATAAAAAGGCGAAAAGGTGGTCTAAAAATTGCTGTATTGCCTCATGTAAATCTGAAGCGTCTTTTATTTAAATTTGCAACCAATTCACCGTATCTCATACTGCGAGATTTCCATACCACAATAAGTTCGAATAAATAACTTTTTTTAAAAAGATTATATGATTTTTCAAAGTTATAAAACCAGACTGACCGCAGAATTGCGTTATAACGAGTCAGCAAATCTGGATTTTGATGGAAGATTTTTCGCCATGGTACTGGAAACTCGTTCAAAAGTCGTGATTCGTTCGTCAAGTACTGGTCAATCGGAAATTGTAGCATGTTACGTATGTTATAGGCGTGTACCAGCTGTCGGGCAGCTCGTGAGCTGCATCACCGAGCGCGTCCGAGTTGCCTGTTAGCTGAATGTCGAACATTCGCACGGGCGAAGGGGTGAAAATGGTTAGCGGATGTAAAACGCGCTTTTCGAAACTCCATCGCGCATTCGGTGAAATTCGTTGGTGCCAAAACGCCGATAAATTAATTCCATTCGCATGGTGTGTTTTAGGAATGTCCGGAGGAACTTGAGTCCCATTTTTTGTTGTTTGTTTGTTTGTTAATTTGACTGATTACGTTGAATGAATAACAACGCCATTTTTTGGTGTTATTCTTAAGGTTCATAATTTATACATTTTTATACCTGCTACAAAAACACACGAGCTACCCGTTGTTTACGTGACCACATACACAAAAATACAATAAATATATAATCTTAATCGCTTTCAGCCATATTTTTATCGTAATAAAATATTTGAAATGTTTCAGTATTAGTGTTTTTGTAACTTTCACTTTCGTGCATATGCTTCTCCTTTTATTTCACACTTTTTGTCGCAGTTATCGGTTGTTTCAGACTCCACGAAAATGAAACGAAGCCTCAAGGCTTTTCATTCAAAACTGCCTTCACCGACTCCACCGTTTATAGAAATATATACACAGGGTAGCATAAAATATACGAAGCAACGCTTCACAGTCACCCCTCTTCTGCAGTTTCTAATTGAGGTGGTTGAGATCCTCTCCCACCAACCGTCTCCCCTCCCCCTGCCCAACCGCAACAGCAATTGCAAACTAAACTAAGAGTCGAAGATCGCCCGAAGCTGCTGCCGAGAACTTGGATTATTTTAAAACGGGGATCGTGATAAGTCGAGCCACGAATACGTTTTGGCCCCTACGGCGTTTTCCACGCTACTATGTACCGGCTATACACAAGTATACTTTTGCGTCGACGAAGCTTCGTCGGTGCTTGCTGCGCCGTTTTCCTTCTCCTTCATCCCGAATGGGGAATGAATGTGAGAGATTGAATGAGCGTGGATGCTGGCGAAGCTTGCGAATAACGTGCTACTGCTGAGAGGAGAGAGAGAGAAAGACGGGGGGGGGGGGGGGGGGGTTAGTGGAAGAGAGGAGCGCGCGTTCTTGTGAAAAGGGGAACGGGGTGTGTACGGTCGGGTGAGTGGTGCGACTCGACAAGGCCAGTACGGCCCCCCGTTAACTTCGGATTGGGAAGTTACCCGATCGTGTGATTGCGTTCGCGGAAGGAACTTTCGGTCTTCTGGCAGAGATGAGAGAGGGACGGGGAAAGAGGGGGGTGGGAGGGAAATGGGGGTTTTCCATTCGCTTTCGAAACCCACACGTACACTTTCTCGAGAACGTTACCCGCGCCACCGGCTCTTCTCTAACCTCGCGAAAACTTTGCTCGTAAGCATTAGACCGAAGAAGTAACGAGTAATCAGATTCTACTTATCGAGGGCATACGCGTGACGGTGAAACTTATATATATAAACGTGTACCGCACAAGATGTTGCTTTAAGTAACATTGACACTTTGATATGTATAAATGTCTTACTTGGTTCTAACACGAATATGACGGTACTTTAGAATTTATGCGATTATGTCAGCACGATTTTATTTACTCGATTCTTAAATGTCAGTTGTGGAGGTTTTTTTTTTTAGATAGAGTAAAATGAGTGATAAAGATTTTTTTTAATCTCTCAAGACATCTTTTTAATAATTTAACGTAAGGTATAACATTTTTATTTAAGAATATATTTTTCACATACAAATTACAGATTTTACATAAGAAGATACATAGAGTGAAATAAAAACAGTTGCAAGTTTAAAATAAGTTTGGTTTATTATTTTTGTCAGTTATTCACATGAATTTCTTCAAAATTTCCACAAGCAATACTGTTTGAAAAAAAAATGGCTTCCTGAAAAAATTCTCGAAAATCCCGTGTTATTATATATAAAAACATTCGAGCAACAGCCCATAGTGGACTGACTTTATCTACTAATTTCTTCATTTCTTTTTTTTTTTGTAAAAAGATAGAAAAAAAAATAGAATCGAACGCCGGCTCACACTAGGTCAAGATTCAACATTTTTAATATCTGGTACAGGATATTTGAGAATTTTCGTTGACTTTTCAATTCTAGCTAACAATATGTTAGTTTTGAAAAATCATAACTAAGTCAAGTTTAGGGGGAAAAAATCTCAAAAAATGAGAGTGCTTTTTAGAGTTGGAACGATATTATAAAAAATTACGAACCAAATCCGAGAGGTCCAGGATCTAAATCAGATCGAAATGGTATGAATTGTTCCATATTCATTTATAAAATGACTTTCTAGGAGGTGAAGTGTTCTCTAAAATTTCGTATCAATTACAGAACCGTTTTTCTTTAAAGATCTTCATTGCTTAGATTACAATGAGCTTGATGAAGATTAACAAAAATGATAATTTCGCGAGAACGTGGAGAGTATTGCATGCACAGCATTGGAGAATCAGTTGAAGTTAGGGAGACATGTGCCACAGTATACGTATCTACGGTTCTATAGAACTGGCGCCCACTATGCCGAAGGCTTTGCCCGAAGCATACATTATGCTAAGTCGTGCCATTAGAGAGTGAAATATGTTTCGGGTGCCAGAGTCAGTTGCCGGGCGTCGAGCAGCCTCCCCTCTATTCGAGGCGTGTTACATTACACCAGTTGTCGCCTACCAGTCTACCAGTTATTTGCAACCCTAACGACCACTAATTGGCATTAGCCCTGAGAAGTGCAACCAACTGTCTCGATTCAACGTGCTACTCTCGTCCTCCTAGACTTGGCGTAAGATCCTTGATCGATTTCAAACCGTTGGCACTCGGGACATCTATCGCTGTGGCCATTTTCCCGAAAATCGATCCACGAGGTTAACCGCCGCATTGGAATATTCTCGCCATTCTGACCTGTCTCATGATATCCGAATTCAAGGATCAATGTTATTCGGCTTTCAGCGAAAATCCTTCGAGCATTAAAATGATTCATTAAAATGATTTTGAAACATGAACTATTATAATATATAAGCTCACTGCGCCCACTAGGTTATAACATTGGGTGAAAAAAATGTCTTTGACATTTGAGCTTCATATTAAATGCAAACTGCTGGCACACCAAGTAGTAACTGTATTGATTGCGGAATCGATACTCGGCCAACAATACTTCAACAATAAGTTTTAGATACGGAAGAAGGTTCGATATGCCCAGACCTGGTTACCGTCCGAAACTTCCCGTAACTAAAGTTCTTGGCGAAGCTTTGGCTGCAATAGTCGCCGATATGCTTCAGCCGCGTGACCATCAGCAATATGACTTTCGCTTTTGTTGCTTCGTGCGGTTTCTCCCGCCGCGTGAGCCAAGAGAGCAAGGAACGATTGCGTGCTCGAAACGAGGCGTGCCTGCTAGGGATGAAGTTTCACTTCCTCTATCCCGAAACCTCACGGAAGCCTTGGATGTACGTGACGGAATACAGAAGACTCACTGAATGTTACTCGCGCCTGAATCACACCGACTGTACCTTCTATATAGAATGGACTTTCTAGGCTACCACGTTTCACCTGCCTCTACGGAAACGCTTTGAAATTCAAGGTTGCTTGAGCTTCAAGGATAATTAGGCGTCGTTTGTTTCTTCGTGTCCTGACTAATTACCAGAGATTAATTGTACTTGTCCGAATTGGTTCTGTCATTCACAGACATTATACTGCACGATTTTAGGCTCGATTTGTTCAAGTTCTATGCCATAGTTTCTCCTGGAATATATTTGAACAGCCCCGCGTGGAAAAAAAAAGTATCGCGGAGACTCTCTGCGAGACTCACTGCGAGATCTCGCAGAGAGTCTCGCCGAGCGTCTGACGGGTCTCGCCGAGAGTCTCGCTGAGAGTCAAGCATGGTTCCCGGAGCTTGACTCTCGGCGAGACTTTTGGCGAGATTAAAAAAATTTTTTTTTTACTTGAATAATTTCTCAAAAGTCTCGCAGAGAGTATCGCCGAGACTATCGGCGATACTCTCGACGAGACTTTTGGCGATAGTCTCTGCGAGACTTTTGGCGAGATTTAAAAAAAAAAATTTATTTTCGAATAAATTCTCAAAAGTCTCGCAGAGAGTATCGCCGAGACTATCGGCGATACTCTCGACGAGACTTTTGGCGATAGTCTCTGCGAGACTTTTGGCGAGATTTAAAAAAAAAAATTATTTTATAATAAATTATCAAAAGTCTCGCAGAGAGTATCGCCGAGACTATCGGCGATACTCTCCGCCGAGAGAAAAGTGTCTCGCGGGTCGGGAGACGATGTTCGTTCGTCTTCACTACAAAATGTAATCTTACTTTCATGGTTGCAGAGTTCCTCTTCCATTCCGATATCGTCCGTTACCGAAAACGGCAATGTCGGGAATTGTGGCGAAGACACTTTTTTTTATTCATGTCTTTCCGCTCCTTTTTTTCCGTTCACAGCAATTTGTAACATTTTTCCGATCTTTAAGCCTACGGGCAGTGCACACTTTTAATATTTTACTGCTACCGCTTTTCAAAAAAGAATTTGAGCAAACATGTAACCTTTCCACAGATGTCATACGCGTAAACTTCAGTTGTCAACTGCTTTCACGATGTGAATTCGGCCACGAAACAAAATCACATCGTAACAGCAGTTGAAACCCGAAGTTTACGCGTATGACATCTGTGGAAGGGGTTATAATGTTTGCTCTAATCTTTTTTTAAAGCGGAAGCACTAAAATATTAATAAAGAATGCACTGCCGGATGGCGTAAAGATCGGAAAAATGTTGCGAATTGCAATCAACGGAAAAAAGAAGAGGAAAAATAAAAAAGTGTCGTCGGCTCAATTTTCGGCATTTCCGTCTTCGGTAACGGACGATATCGAAATGGGGGAAGAACTCTGCAACCATGAAAGTGAGTTACATTTTGTAGTGAAGTGAAATTATTACCGCGGACATCATTACCGACGAACATCGTCTCCCGTTGAGAATTTATTCGAAAAGAAATGTTTTTTTTTAAATCTCGCCAAAAGTCTCGCAGAGACTATCGCCAAAAGTCTCGTCGAGAGTATCGCCGATAGTCTCGGCGATACTCTCTGCGAGACTTTTCAGAATTTATTCGAAAATAAATTTTTTTTTTTAAATCTCGCCAAAAGTCTCGCAGAGACTATCGCCAAAAGTCTCGTCGAGAGTATCGCCGATAATCTCGGCGATACTCTCTGCGAGACTTTTGAGAATTTAATATAAAATAAATTTTTTTTTTTAAATCTCGCCAAAAGTCTCGCAGAGACTATCGCCAAAAGTCTCGTCGAGAGTATCGCCGATAGTCTCGGCGATACTCTCTGCGAGACTTTTGAGAATTTATTCAAGTAAAAAAAAAATTTTTTTGATCTCGCCAAAAGTCTCGCCGAGAGTCAAGCTCCGGGAACCATGCTTGACTCTCAGCGAGACTCTCGGCGAGACCCGTCAGACGCTCGGCGAGACTCTCTGCGAGATCTCGCAGTGAGTCTCGCAGAGAGTCTCCGCGATACTTTTTTTTTCCACGCGGGGCGTCATCGAGACGAAACCCGTTAAGTTATTGAACGAGTATCACCTTGCAATCTGGGCATGATAGCTTTTCATGGAAGTATTTGACGCTGACAGAAGAATACGGCGATGTTCCAAGAAAAGCTCTGGGAAGAGTGTAAACCCCAGTCGTCGATTGCGATCAATAGGAATGGAATGAATCGCAGGATTCTTCTGACGGGAGACACGGACAAGGCGCCTGCCGTAATCAAACCTGGAGAGAAATAAAATTTTCCTCTTCTTTGCCACTCACGTTCCAGCATTTCCATCTCTGGAGTTCGTCTCTTTCCTCATTTCTACGAAGCGCGGCTGTGTTTGTATGGGAAGGGAAACGAGATGAGTCGAGACGAGACGAGACGAGACGAGACGAGACGAGTCGAGACGAGACGAATGCCACTGGTCGTGGCCGCTTATTTTATAATAAGAATCCAACGTCTTCGGTTCCTCGTCATTATTAGTAATTTGTGGACGATAAAACCAACTATTTTTCCTCTTTTTTTTCTATGTTCATTTCTGTTTCAATGAACATATTACTTTTCTAGATTTTTGCTTCGCTTTCATTACGTAGAACATAAAAAATTCAAAATTGTGAGAAGAATAGGCTTCGAGAACGAGGCAGCATCCCCGTTTCAATTTGCCAACGGTTGCCAATCTTTTCATCGTGTGCTCTTCGTTTTCTCTTTTCGCAATGCTTTCTCTCAGCCATCATATATCCAAGCCGGCAACATATCCAACGTCACTCACTGCTCTTCAATTCCTTCCATTCTCTCTCTATTTTTTTTTTTTTTTTTTTCATTCCACTAGTTTTTATTTTAACGCTAGCTCTCTCGTTTGGACGTCGACTAGACTTCCTGAAATTCCCGGCACAAAATCCATGTTACCGTGAGCAAATTTTGAACAAAAGGAAAAAAATCCCCCAACGCCGAAATATCGAACGAAATATGATATTCCACATATTTTTCAAACGTGTGTCCACGTCTTTCACACATGTATCGTATGACAGCTTGATCACAAATTCCATAAACTTTTACCAATTTCGCAGCTCACATTTCGATCGTAAATGAGAATCACACGTATGTCGTTCGGCGAAAATTTGATATGAGAGAATTATATTTTTCGAACGTATATATTCGATCTGTATTAGGGGGAAATTGAAAAATATAATAACGCTTTTAATTAACAAAGCTTTTGAGAATTGCTCTTTCGATAAATACGAAATCTGTTGCACGATATTTATAAAACATTCGAGGCATTACACCCTCAATTAATATCGAATTAATAGTTTTTTATTCTACACGAACAGAAATTACTTTTCAGAAATTCATTGATTTTTAATAACGATGGCGAAAATTCGATATATTCGAGATCTTAATGTAAAGGTTGAATATAATGAGGGTATAATCTGGTCACGTAAAATAATTGAGTAGATTCATACATTTCGTTGTCTTAATCAAGTAGAAAAATACTGGATTGGTTATCGAATTTCATTTCGTGAGGAAGCTTTGGGATAAACTTTTTTTTCACTTGTCAATTCTATTGTTCACATTGTACCAAACGTCCAGAAATGACTTTCAGAAAATTATAACTCAAGAATGGTTTAGCGTCACAACATGGACATTTCGCAATCGTGTAAAGCAATACGACCTCCATTTTCCGTAATTTTATGCGAAAATTCTCGCGAGTTTATACATTTTCAGGTATTGAAATCGCCGGCCCACTTCGACTTGCTTACCGAAAATGTTTGTTTTCGAAAAAAGGTTCTTCTGAATTTTTTCTGATTTTTTAAATGTCTCGTTCGATAATCAGTTTTAAAAAATCGTAGATAATTAAAAACGTGTAAAAGAAGTTTACAAAAAATTAATGCTTTTTAGAGTCGTGTCAATCATATAAAAAATGCCGACCTAATCGGAAGGTTCAAGGGTCAAACCCAGGTCGAAACCAGGTGGAGTGTCCCACCTGGTTTATATACATATAATATCTGTATATATAGTAGTGTTCGGTTAATTGACAAAACTTTGAGCGCGAGAGGATTTGACGGAGGCCTACGCGATGGATATCCCGGATCTTTCCTTGAATAATAACGAACGCGTGAGAGCTTGTCCACGACCTGATTTTAGATTCCGGACAGGAGCTCTCCGGGTATAAGTTCGTTCGCGAGAGCTTTCGCACCCCGAGGACTAGGCATCACCTTGGCGTCGTCGTGAATCGTACGACGGATGAGAGAGTAGAGGTGGCACGGAATTGAAGGGAGAGCGAGAGAGAGAGAGGGTGACTACCGCGACGATGGTCTCGAAACTTGCCCAACTTTCGTGTTCATATTGGCACCCGCGCAGGTCTCAACCGTCTGCTCCGTTCGGGCTGTGCTTCTCCTTCACCGAGCAATCCGGCGAGGGTTATTCCTGCATGTGAGAAAACCCGCACATTCAATACTCGACGAGTTTCTGAATGCCTCGATAGGAACCAACTAACACTTAAGAGTCGAATCGAAACTCTGTATTATACATGGACTAAACTGCAATTACGCACAGCAGTCGAACGTTCAGTAGAATATATATGAGGCATTCTATGTCAATTAAACCAACTTTTTTTAACTGACACTCTTAGATATTCGTGGCAATTAAATAGAATTTTTTTTCAATTTTTGAACCCAGCATTTCAGAAAATCGTTTTTTTTTTAAGTCAACGAATTAAAAAAAAACAACAGGAAAAAAGGTCCCACCATAAAAGGTGTATTTTTATATTAGCTTTTAAATGAAATTTATCAAATAATTTTATCGACCTGATAAAGTTGATTTTCGTACCAAGAATAATAAAAATATATTTTTTTTTAAATCAAGAAACGACATTTCCGTTTTACTACGAAATTATCAGAAATTATGAGACGTTTCTATTTTTTTAAATCGCCATAGTGGGCCGCCGTTCCAGCGTTGAAAATGATCGTCCATATTTTTGAATTTTTTTTAATACCAGGATTTTGTTTATAGTTTTAATCGTATGTTTGTACAGTGAACACACTGTAATTTATAGATTTCCCCGATCAAAATATTTTCAGTAAGATAAATGATCTGTTTCATAAGATTTCACATGATTTTCTTTTCCCTTTTTACTTAGGTAACTTCGATCGATCACATTCTGGCATTAAAAAAAAATAAAATCTACGAATACTAAACTAAAGATTCTGAAAATTTTACAGCAAAATAAAAGTGGCATTTTTAAAAAATAAATATTAATCCTCGAGTAATAAATAATAACATAAACTACAATTTTTATCTAGACACTTTTTTAGTTTCTACGACAATAAATTTTCCACCATTTTCGGAAATCTCGGATTTGTAAATCTGAAAAAAAGAACTTCACAGAATTTAATCTCACATTCTGATTAATTTTGAGAAATATGTAAGTGGGTCACAGAAAAATTGTCTGTTCTGACAGAGAATTTTTCTGCTCTCCGAGCTTTCGTTCCATATTATATAAACTCCACTTCTCCGTACGAACGATATTATGAATTGTTTTCCGCCAGCTCTGCCAGGATCGTTCATCGTCGCTGCTGTCAGCATACCGGAAAAGCGTTGCTCAAAGAAGCAGAAACAGCGAGAGAGAAATATATGAAGGGATGAAGAGACAGCAAGCGCGAGGGGCATTGGTGGAAGGAGATGAGGGCTGCTGTTGCCGGTGCCAGACGTATCTCGGTCGTGAAAATGCCGATTTGGCTTGGGTTTCGGGGCAAACTAGAGTCTCGTCTTCCGCGCGATTTGAGAAGCCGTATCAGTCGTGCGGTTTTCGCCCTCTTTCACTTCACCTCATCTCGCGTCTATACTGTCCGCGTCCATTCGCTCCTATACAACAAGCTCTGCTGAGTCCCTTCGAAGGAAATAAGATGGTCATTCGCGCGTGTTCAGTGCCAATTACAACACAAACAATTTGTTATTTCTGTGGGTGACTTCGCATAAACTCGAACATTACTCATACTGCACATATACAAATTAATAGATGTCACGACTAAATGCCCTTAAGAGGCATTTGGAAACAAATCGATAGAGTCGTGAACCTCATCTTTTTTTCTCCAGTTTCTTATATGAGATCGGACAAAAATAAAAAAATTGACTTCTTCATTAAGAAGAACGGATTCTTTCGAAGAATATACCTATTATCATCATCTTTCTAACCAACCAATGACGATTAGTTCACGTTTCCAATGAACTTTTTGGACCAAAAAAAAGAATATGTTATATATGTATATATGGTTAGCGGTAGAATTTCGCTTCCTTCACAGTTCATAAACTAGATATCTGTAACTGTATCCTGATATATTAAAATGACAAAAAAGCATGACAATAAAAAAAAAGTATTGCACCCGATTTCTGTGAAATTCTTGCAATCTCTTATCTTCAGTACGAAGAATTGCTTACGTTGAATCTAGTATACGCTTCGCGATTGGGTTGAGTGTTGTAGAGCCTACGTCGGTAAAATCGTGTCGCGAAACCACTGCGAGGTTCCCATCTTTCTTCTTTGCCGCTCTCCCCGTTTGCTCCTCGTTCTCTGTCCTCGTTTTTCTCTCGTTTTTGAAACGCTCTCGGGATTCCAGCCGACTTATCGACAAATGAAACGGAAAAATTCAATTTAGGTTCCCCTTGGCGTGTATCGAGCCTTGGCGACGCCAACCCACACAATATATATCTCTCGCGAGTTCTTGACTATCTTTCTCTCTCTCTGTCTCTCTTTCTCTCGCTTTCACGAGTCACAGGCACATAGATCTAACACAAAAGCAAATACAAAATCCAGAGCGACGAAACACAGCGTCGTAGTCTATCTTATTCTTAGTCCGTTGCTGCTATTCACAACTGTAATACGTACGTTGTGTGCTACGAAACGCCTGTGTATTCTGTTTTCCGCTTTAAGTCTCTCTCTCTTTCTCTCTCTCTTACTCAAGACTCCAACCAGCCAATGTTTTCCCCGGGAACATAAATCGTTGCTTCACGGATAAACGTACTCCTCCTGCCCCAACCACCCGGCTTCCCTCGCATTCTGTCTCCAACCCCGCGAGAGACCCTCGAGTTCGAGTATCTTACGAGGAAATCCACGCCGTACCGGGTCCCGCGCGTTTATCGTCGCCACAGAATTTCTGAGCTCCTCCTGCACTATTTTAGTTTTATTTTTTTTACACTCCTTTAACACAACTGAACAGCGCCGATACAGGAAGCTATTCTGCGGTAGACAAGACTTTATCTCTGTTTTCGTATCTTCAAGAGAGAAAGGGAGTTTATATGAAAAGTGATCCTAAAAAAAGAGGCTAAAGTCGAAAGTTTAGAAAAAAGTCTTGACTGCTTTTTTTTTTCGACGAAAGAACTTCATTTAACATTTATAATTTCTTAGTGTACTAAAGGTACATTTACTAATCAAAATGTTCTAACACCATCGTAAATTAAAGTGTTGCGGAAACTTTCGAAACCATTAATCAAAAGGAATGCGCACTCACGTTATAGATACAAATCGCTTGAACTGTAATCGCTTGTATCGAAAAACGTTTGGCAGTTACATTCAGACCTAATAAATGATTTATAACACGTTTTGACAGTGTCCAATTAAGTATCGAGAATATACGGATCCAAAGAATCAGAAGGAAAAGCTTGCCAAGTCATCAAGCCTTCGAATACGTCGTACCGAACGTTTGGGGGAATAACCGCAAGAGGGGAAAATAAATAGCTCTTGGACGTAATACGCGACGTGAAGTATACCAGCGTTTATATTGTATAGAAGAGAGATGAAGTTGTATATATATATATATATATATTCGACCATAAGGCAAGGCATACACCAGAGCACAGGGTTATTCTCGACCTGCCATTGTAACTCTCTAGTGTGCTGCGTCAGCGGGAGAATTATAACGTCGCCGGGACGAAGGAGCAATTTCCTGTCGAAGGTTGCGGATTCTGGATGGTCGGTTCGCGGCCTCGTTGTATAGAAGGAACATGGCCTCCCTTATTTGGCGTTTACGTACGAGAGAGAAAGAGCTATACATGACCGAATGTCCAAGCAAGCAAGGAAAAGCCAACGTACGAGGGAGACAGTTCAGGATGGATTCTGTTCGGGCTGTACCACTTCATCGTATACTGTGTGTACGCAGACCTGCTAGCACTACTGTAGTTGTTGGCAGCGTTCTCTTGTTGGGTAGAAATAATCTGTGGAAACTGCTGCTTGGCGCAGAAAGAGAGGGAGAGAGTGAGACAGACGATTCTTGGTGGTCGTAGAGTCGACGCTTGGAAGGACAGGTCGATAAAGAGGGAACGGAGGGTTGGCTTCAAGAGCAGCCTGGTAGTTCTGCGGGGATAGAGTCGTTTCGTATAGCTAGAGTACCAAGCAGGGACTCGAAAACGCCGGAAAGCGGATAGTGGCTCTGGTCTGCAGAGCCAGCAGAACCAGAATCACCAGAGACAGCAGCAGCAGCAGTGGCAGCAGGAAAGCGGGCATCGTCCTGGTAGCCGCGCGGCGATGGGCCGTACGCGTCCTGGACCCCCGCGGGACAATGGACCTCTTCAACTATCCCGAGCGGTCCACTCGACGTCGCAAACAAGCCCCTTTCGCTCACGGCACACGCCACCGGTTCTCTCTTCCCTCTTCGTTCATCCTCATCGTTCTACCGACAACCCACACTACAACGTCTATCTCCCTCTTGCATTATCTCGCGGCTCTGTGCTCCACAATAAATTGAATTTCATAAATAGGCAACCGCCCTATATATATGCGAACCGCGAAACCACCGGCCAGAAATGCTTTCTGCTATGACTGCTATGGCTATGTGAACGTTCATCCGTGCGTACATCGTAATACGCGTCAGTCAAGCTCTCACACGGCTCGCGGGTCCCAGTCACGGTTAATGCTGATGCGTGTGCTATATATATGACCAGGCAAGGGGAGTTATGACACTCCCGGGAGGAATCCTGGATGGCTTTCTCATTCTCTCTCTATGTCCTTTACCATCTCTACTCCCGTCGTCCAGCGGGGCTTTCCGGCTCACGGGTGTTCGTTTCAACCAAGAGTCGACGGGTCTGCAAGGCGGAGAACAGGCAAAATGAGAATAATGAAATGTTCCATGAGCACGACAAGATCAAAAGGTTACTTCACTTGCGGCCAGACGTACTATGGGTATAGAATTAGTGGGCGATACTTATATGGCGTTACGCTGAAAGACGGCAAACTACGACGGTTAGAGATAAAGAATGCTTTCTGATGATACGAATAAACTTAGAGGAGTTTGAATGTCATGACACATGAAATATATTATAAACTTATCATATAGCGTTTATAGGTTTTCGGTCTAGTTGTCGCGGCTGAAATGTCGGAATAATGACGCTTTCTTGACGTAGGTGTCGGGGGAAAACTGGGTATTAAATTCAATTCTTGAATTCTAGGAATCTTGGTGTGTCGGAAATACTTTACGAATGGCAAGACGAATGATAGAAACATGAGGTGTGAAACTCGGGGATTGAGACGTTTCGGGTGGATCATCCACATGCTTCTGACTGCCTTTTTCGGTACATTATTTCGTCGTTATAGCACTCTGAGAGAAAGAGAGAGAGAGAGAGAGAGAGAAAGAGAGGGGCGTCTTTATTTCCTCGTCAGACATCAAGGACATATATATTTATAGAGCCAAAGTATTTCACAATTCAGAGAGGATCAGCTTGATTTTCACTAAAGTCAATATTCATTATCTTGATGGAAGTGAAAAAGTCCAACCGTGATTAAATGATATATATAGTGACTGTCAGTAGATAGAAGTTAAGACAGCTCAATGGAACTTGAAAATTTTATTATGAATAGAATTTCACTGGTTGTTTCTGTGAAAAAGTTCGTGTAGCAGATTTTCACATTAATTCCTCATTTGTTATAATTCGGAAAAGCTGATCCACGAGGAGTTAACTAATCAATTTGTATTTCTTGTTTGTATTGCAGAAGAGCGATTTTAACGAATCCGGACCTGCTGCCCAGTTCGCCATGGTACCCGATGCTCTTGGAGAACGATTTTTGGGGCACCCCATTACGAGAACGAGGATCACACGGTAGCTATCGGCCATTGTGCGTCGCCACTTTTCGACTTAATCATCTGCTCGGTGGCCTGGATCCTCGAGGCTATCATTTCGTAAACGTGATTCTTCACGCTGCGTGTACCGGGCTTGTCGTTAGAGTCGCCAGGAAGGTGAGTTCAAAATTGCGTTTCTTTCATATTCCAAATTTTGCTCGTGATCGTGTTATATCACTAGGGTGTGTGAAAACGTGTAAAGTATAGTTTGATTTTGCCATCAAATTAAGTTTCTTTCAAGGAAAATCTTAAAGCTAAATTTTAACTGGCTGCTCATCGTTGTTTTGTATTTCACAAAACACCGATGTCTTACGATAATCTTTTGACAAACGCGTTGGATTTTAGGGTAAAAACTGAAGTGCAATGAAAAAATATCAACGTTTTTTTTACATACACAAGTTTACATCAGCAAAGATACTAAAGGCTGGATGAATAACCATAAAGACTCATCGTACGACAGTAATGCCTTTTGATGGGTGTCAGGTATCGTGGAATGGCATAAACTATCGCCCACAAAAGAACGAGTGGGGGGCGCACTCATTTTTTAATGTCTCGATGCAGCGGCCCGAGGGAGCATGGCAATTGGTTCGATCAACGCTAACGCTGCTGCTAGATATAGTATAGGAAGCGCAAGCGATAAAACCATAGCTAGCAGCAGCAGCAGCAGCAGCAGCGGCAGATGTACCAGCGGGCGTATCGAAAGCCAATATATCATAATCGGATCATCGATAGCGTTATAGTGAATTGCGTATCGACGGACTAAACGAGAAATGACTCACTCTCGCGCGGCTCGAGCGAAAAAAAAAATGAAGAGACGGTCGCCAGAGAAGGACAGAGAGGAATTGTGAGCGACACAACGAGAGGATAATTCATAAGCACGGACTGCTCAGTTAAATTGAAACGCGAACTAACGAACGAAGAACCGAGTATAATTCGGCAAAATCCGGCGGCTGTCAAGCGACAAGAACGATTTCAATTAAATTTGCGCCGTTTCACAGAGTAGAAACGTTTATCGATGTCGACGGTTTTCATTGGTTTACCCCGCTTTCGAGATACTCTAATGTTAGAATCGCGAATCCTGAATGGAATACGTAAGTATCTCGAGTGATAGTAAGAAATTATGTGATTCTTGGGATAAATTCGTGTAACACGATTGCAGTGATACCAATTGATTTCATTTGTCAAGCTGAAGCAAGATCAGTTAAATCCGCTGACAACACAATCGTGATTTGATATTTGTTACGTGTAAATATACTGAATTAAGCAATAAAATTTATCAATTCGATTTTCGTTCGGATTACAGGTACTTCCAGGTCGTAGCCTGGCGCACGCGATAGCCGGTTTACTATTCGCAGTTCATCCGATTCACAGCGAGGCTGTGGCGGGAATCGTGGGTCGAGCGGATCTCCTCGCCTGCCTTCTGACCCTCATCGCATTTCTTGCATATGTCGGTCATTGCAACGAATCGAGACCGCCTTTGCCGCTCCTTCTCGCTTTGATTTCTTCGCTGTTGGCAACGCTCGCCAAGGAAACTGGAATCTCATCGCTTGCGCTCTGTCTCCTCTGGGAATTCTGTCACGGCGAGCCGACTAGTCGAAAGGTAAGAAACAATCGTCCTGACAATTGTCCTGTAATTTGTAAAAAGAATGCGGAACATTCATAATTTATCGGATATCGAAAACAAAGTCAAAGCCCAAAATATTAGACAGATGATCATTCCTTATCATGCTAAACATTCTGAAAAATTGTTCAGGCATCTGAAAATACGTCACAATGACGATGTTGACGTTATTAATAAACATGAAGGTCTTCGAGGACGTGGCATTCCTGTTAATATAGTGTAATGGCAGCCTCATCCGAGTCACACCGCGAGTGTCGCGCGCACTATTCTGCTGCAGGAACGGTGCACGGCAACTTGTGCTGGTAGAGACAGCAAGCTAATGCACAACGCACCTCGAACTATTTGCTCTCCCTGTGCTCTCCTACAGTATTCTCCATCCTTGTACCATAGGCGCACCACCCGCGGTGCTGCTCGCTCCTTCCGACAAGGCTGCATCGGGATGCGCATGGGTTGCACCAGACGTCTTGGGTGATGCATGTCGTCTTTCCCCTCTTTACCCTTCGCCCAGAGAGATTGGAGGGGTGCCAAGGGTCGTTCGCATTCCACGTAACATGGAGTTCCCCTCCTTCCTTATGGAAACTACGTGTCGGTATATGTATACATTTGCAGTCGTGTGTGAATGGGAAGAGAGGTCTAAAGAGCGAGAAAATCCAAGTCAAAGTGTGCAATTGTGCGTATGTCTGTAACTGTTTTCACTCTAAGCTTCAACCAGCCGACCTCCGTTTTTAGCACCTATATCGTTTTGTAGCTTCGGGGAAAATGGCGGCATCTTGACAAATGCTAAACCCAAAACTTACATTAACTTTGTCGATTTGGTGAGCCTAGGTTTCTATCACATTTTGTTAGACTACCGTCGTACTCGTTTCATGATTTTCTCTCTAAATCAACGTTGGGCAGAGTTCAACCCTCGTCTATTACTGAAATTATCTTGTTGCTGACTGCCCACAAACGAATGAATTATAATGCCTACGTACTGGTATTACTCCTATCGACCGCATATCCTGTACTTAAGCTCTCCTCATGTATGCAAGAGCGACCCAAACACGTTGCTCTCTCATTAACAACCATCACACGTACTGCCGATCCAAACTGAAATATATTTGGGAAAAGACATTTGTCCTTCCATTAAACCTTCTTACCTTCACGTACTCTATTCTAGTGCCTTTTGAAATTGGGCAATTTGGGACACTCCCGAATGGCTCAATGATCTTCCTAGTATATCCTGGCTGGAGATTAATTATCGGAAACACCCATGACCCAGTAATCTCTACCGAGATCCATCAACTTTCGTCATTAATACGACCATTTCGATTTTAAGACACTTTCTGGCTGCGAACGTACTCATTCGGATTTCACGCGACTATTATATGACTCTGTCTTTTCTCTCTTATGACCAAGAGGCTTAACTTCTTATAACCTGGTTCCAATCAGTCTGAAATTTAACGATATGACTTTTGATTTTCAGGAAAGAAGCCGAAGTTGGTCTCGCAATCGAAGTATCGGCGTTATCACCGGTGGACTCTTTCTTCTCGTGATCGGAAGATTGAAGATCGGTGGCGCGACTACACCGGAATTTGCAAGTGCTGACAATCCAACAGCGAGGCATCCTTCAAGACTTACACGCGGTCTGACTTTTCTTTACTTGCCTGCGGCAAGTGCGAGGATGCTTCTCTGTCCAAGTACATTGAGCTTCGATTGGTCGATGGACGCGATACCGCGTATTACGAGTCTCGCTGATCCGCGGAATTTAGAGTCCGTGTGTCTTTACGGCTCTCTAGCAGTTGCTAGCCTTTGGGCTGTACGTGGACTGCGAGCCAGTCGTTCACGATTATTTGACAAACCGGGATGTCCGAGTCGAGCGTCATCGAGATGTCCCGTTTGCGCGGGACGAAGAACAGGAGGTTGTCATACCGACGGTTGCCGAGCAGCTAACAACAACAATAACAACGGTCCCGGTGATTGTTACTGCTCGAAAAGGGCGAATCTCGCCAAGGAAGAAATGTCCGCACGAGGAAAATCCGCTAGTGCCGTCGCCACATCTCTGGGCTTCCTAACGATACCTTTTCTACCCGCGAGTAATCTCTTTTTCTACGTGGGCTTTGTCATTGCTGAGAGGATTCTTTATCTGCCGAGCGTTGGCGCTTGTCTCTCGGTTGCCGCGGGGATCGCCGGAACTTACAGAATCGCCAGAAGAACATCCAAGACACGAGGTCGACTCGTCCTCGTCGTTACCGCTGTATTGCTTGGTCTTATGTCCGCTAAGACACTCAGGAGAAATCTTGATTGGTACGACGAAGAGAGCCTCTACAGATCGGCGCTTCACGTCAATCCACCGAAAGGTTTGTACCAGATTTAGAGACTTAAAAAGTAGTAGGCGGATTAACAGAAAATATCTCTTATATGCCTTGACGCAATAAGGGTAAAACGTATGGTACATCAGAAATTTAAATTTTTTTCTGTAGACTATCTTATCAAATCAAGTTTATTTGTTTTATAGTCCATAAAAATTCTAAATTCCACTTACTTCTTCTTTTGTCCTTACCAACGTCGATCACCAAGATCTTTTTTCCCATTGCCTTTAAAATCCTTTAAAAAGATACCCAACCTAGTTCTTCATCGTATCTCGTTCGTTAAACCACTTTTCCGTCCATCCCACACACATATAAATACACATATAAAAATCGCAAGCGCTGCGAGAAACACAAAAGAACATCGTAAAAAGTGAAATGTTCGCGCAGCGTTTTCACGAGTTGCTAGGCGATTAAACCCGTTTACAAATGAGTGGAGGAGAGCGCGCGCGACTCGGTGTTTTCCACACTCGGAGACATTATTTACGGGGCAACGTCACGTCAGAAGCGGAGGCGGAGATCGTACCGTATACGAAACAACGACGCCACGGCCAGTGTGTGAACGTCGGACGGGGGTGCGCCGCGTATATTGTTTTTAATTTTCTCGACGGAGCCTGCGGTTTGGTCTCGGGAAGGCAAAAGAGGGAATTGAGGGGGAGACGGTGGTCACGCGAGTTGAGCCCCCGACGCCACGCCGGCGTATTTTAATTGTCTCGACAGAAATTGCGTGTTACCGTGTTAACAGGGTTGCTTCGCTTCGAAAAATAAATTTACATTTTGTTGGCTCAGGTCGTGGATGTCGTCGCTTTCGTTTTATCCCATTATTTTTCTCTCTTTCTTTCTCCGGTCCACTCGTCGACTGAGAGAATGTATATAACTCGGCACACGAGGCTGCCTTTCGTTGTGTCCGTGATAAAGAAAGCCGTTGATCCGACGCGAGCACGCGTCATATCTTTAACCCACGTTTTTCACATCCCTCAGTCCAGAGATATGGATTTTGTCGCACAACAGAACACAGTAACACTACCTACACTTTTTACGCGTATTTTCAGTTGTGAGGCTTCGGTTGAAAAGATAACGGTGTACACAATGTTAAGGACAAAATTCCGACGCTATGTAACGATGTGTAAACTCGATTGTTGTGAGGTTATCTAATCATATATTTTGCACTGTTACAGCGTACGGTAATCTCGGAAGTGTCCTGAGTGCACAAGGCCGCGTAGCCGAAGCGGAAGAGGCGTTGGTTCAGGCTCTTCTCTATCGACCCAACATGGCAGATGTTCACTACAACCTGTAAGTATATATGTAAGCTCTTCTCGACAACTCGTTAATTCTACTCTCCTCGCCAGTTTACCTTTTTCGTTAAGTATAGTATTTAGGAACTCATTAAGATCGTCGTTGTCGACATGTCCACCGGATGAGGGGTATAAATATGGAAATATCTGACCAAGTTTTTTTTCTAACTCCTGATACACGCCATACACGTTCTTAACATGGTGAGAACGTCGTACCCGTGAATCAGTCGACAGGCTCCTTCGTCGAGATTTCAATCTCTTACCCGCGGTGTGGAATTCTGCAACGGAGGCCGCACATTTCACACGCCCGTCGCGTAAACAACCGTTTTACGCCTTCTTACACTACCCACCGACTTTCCTCACAACCGATACGAGAGCTTGGCGATATAGCAAAACCCACGATTTTTACCTACTTGAGCCTTTTTAGTTTTTCATAAAAGAGAAATTATTGCAATCCGAAAAAAATCGGCTTCCAGATTTGTATGCAAATAGACGTCTTGAGGGTCCTAGATTAAAAAAAAAGTATTCATTCATTTTGATCTCTCGGTAGGTCTGTGTGTGGCAGGTGGCTATTCGAAAACACAATAACTTTTGTAAAAACCTGTAGACCGCAGTGAAACTTTATGTATCTTCTATGTGTAAAATGTAGTTTTGGTATTGAAATCCAATCCGAAATCTCCACTCCTTTTCGCACTTTACCTGAAACATGAAAAAATAAAAAAAAACTGATTTTGACATTTAAGATAAGGTACCAAGAGGTATCGGTGTTTTGTTTTCAACTCCAATCCCAAAACTATATTTTATTCATCGAAGATACACAACAAATTTTGATCCGGTCCATAGTCTCTATCAAAAGTTATTACTTTCCCATCACATATAAACTATGCAAAAGAGAGTTGTCTGAAAATATGAAAACTTTTGAAGGAGCATACGGATCACAGAGAAACTTATTGTGTGTCTTCTATATGTATGTAAAATGTAGTTTTTTTTATCGAAACTCAAGACAAAACACCAACCCCTTTTAATACTTTAACTGAAATTTGAAAAAAATTAAAAAATGTTATTAAGCGTATTTTTAATTTGCAGACTTATTAAAAAGTTATTGTGCTTTGGTTTGAAATGTGTAGACAAACTTATATGCAAATAGATTGTAGACAATGAATAATTCAGTACAGCAGTGCCTTTTCAAAAGCTAATAATCATTTGTTTTATTGTTTAACCGTAGTAGTCACTTAAATGAGATGAAAAAGCAGCTTTGATTATTAAAAAATATGCATTATTGTATTATATTATGTATTATGCATTGTATCATTGAAAACTACTTTCAATTTAAATTTAATTAAGAAAACTCCAAACATCTAAAGCACACATTGTCTAATATCAACACTATATATCAGAAATTAAATCACATTGTTTCATGAATTTGATTGTAAATAACTTAATAATTTCAAAAGTCCCCACATTCTTATTTAGTTTATCATAACTTCTTTCTCAATACCAAGTATCATTACAACGACATCACCACGCCAGTATCAATCGTCATGAGAAAGTACTTTTCAATTTTTTATAAACAAACTCCTGTGCACGTGTTCGTGATACATTTTTTACTAAAGTATTTACTTTCTTCTCTCTTTGTTTTAATGTCGATTTTGGATTTTGGGAGAGAACGACTTTCCGTTACTTACAATTAAACTCATTAAATATTGGTAAAAAATAAATTAAAGCCAACTTATTCTAGAAAATTAAATCTAACATTTGATTTGTAATTTTTTGTATTGTTGGTAGAACTAGGAAATAAATTTCTGCTCATTTTTTCTTACAAATTTTATTTAATTTTTCGAAATTTGATAAGTTTCCGTTCTGTCGATGAACATTGATATTTTCAGGTTACATATTGGCGAGCTTTTTCTGATATATTTCAACTTCTGTGAACCCTTTTGCCAGTTCACTTTTAAATCGTTCATTCGTGCGATCGCGGAGATCAAAACCGCATTCGTGCTTCAGTAACCTGACTCAAGGGTTGATGCGCGTGATATCTTTCGCTCGCAGATAATATTCTGCCGTTTTAACGTTAACGCGAAACGGGAGATGGAGCATCGTCGAATGGTGTACCTATCTTATTCGCGCATCGTTACCCATCCCTTTATCGAACCTTCGCATGTACACCTACTTTCTGGCTTCGAACGGTATTCAAATTCCAACGGATTTCTCGTAGCTGTTATGTAGATAGTACGTGTACGCAGACGGGCTTCGGTATTTCGAGTCCAACCGAGTGAACATATTCCAGAGAAGGTGTGTGAGCGAGAGAACGGGACTGAGCGTTATACTCGAAATAATCCAGGGCTCAGCGCGGCCCCCCCCCCCCACTCCCCTCCTTCTCACGTGTATTATCAGCAGTCTAGTGGAAATCGCATTCCCGGCACCGTGACGTCGTCACATCCTACATCTGTAGCATTCGTGTTTCGCGATTTCAATGAGAATATGACTGGCAGAGGATTGAGAAGCTCTCAGAAATCCTTACACTGCAAAATGTACGGGAACGTCCATTCCAGAAAGCGGGAAACCCTACGGCGTAAATGCTGCAATTTTATTCGCGCCAGGATGGTAGGTTAAGTAAGCGATGATAATCGTGTTAATCACCAAACTCCGCTGGTATGACATCGTTTTTATGGGATGAAACAATAACATCAACGCTTTGACGTTTACTCGAATTTCGGTTGAAAGATTATAAGTAATTAAAGTAATCGTTGGTTGCGCGTGTGGTATTGATATTTGACTCCAGTATTCTTTTAACAGTCCGCTGGATTGTACAGTGCCAAGCTCATTGGTAAGTCCGAACATCGGAAATGTGTTGCAGTTTGATTTGTGCCAGGTCAGCTATCGGGTTGAGTATGGCGGTGGAGCCGTGGGCAATATCGCGCTAGCCAACGGCGATCTTCGCACACCTCTATGCTTTTCATCGTAATGCCTATACTCCGACGGGTAACAGCATCTTAGCCGATGGGTCAGACGGCTGGGATCGAGGTAGCCGAGCGACGGAGCGTTAGTCCGTCGAGCGGCGCGAAGTCGATAAACCCACGATGGCGTCGCAACTCGCTGCAAGCTCGAGATAAGCCCGCCCATCCCCGGTAGCAACACGTTATACCGTCAGGAACGGAGAGAGAGAGAGAGAGATAGAGTTACTCTACTAGGGAGTAGTAGTAGAGTAGTAGGTAGTCGTGCAAGCTGGCGTTCCAACCTGCCCATTATCTGACCTGGTCCGCGCGCTTTCTCGTTCCTGAAACGCTTACAGAACCTCCGCAGGGTTCGCTTGCCGCTCTGGCCTATAGACTCTCGGTCTCACAAGGCGAGAAGTCTCTAGCATAGTATCGGGGAGTGCTACCAACGGCATTGCCGATAGCGCCTGTTTCTCTATAGAGAAGGAGAACCAAGGAGTGAAAATAGTGTGGGACAGGACATTAATAGCTATTCTGGTCTCTGAAACAGCCCTCAGAATATATCTCGCTTCTACGCCCCGGCTATATGTACATATTTTCTCTCTCTCTCTCTCTCTCTCTTCCTCTGGATAAAGTGTAGGTATATAAACAGTAAAGGAACAGACGTTCGATTCTCTCTCTCTCTTTCTCTCTCTCTCATACACGACAAAGTTGAATCTCTCCGGTCAACTACAACAGAGTTCCATTTCTCGACATAATAGATGTACTAGCTACCTGTAAGGAGCACTTTAATCCCTTCGCAACTGGCGATTATACACTCCTGTCGACAGGCTTCCAAACTATATTTTCCAAGGTAATTTGTATGCTAAACTCGCTGTCGCTGTTTAAATTTAATAGAATTGTTTCATCCATTTTTGGAGTATAGTTTGCTGGTGAAATTGGAAATTTAAAAAATGGATTGGGCATTTTATTTCGGTTTAGTCAGTAAAAACAAAGTTTTCGTAACGACTAAAAATTAGATTATACGATTTCAACTTTTTCACTGTGTTTGTAATTGAAATACATTTCTTCGCGGAATAATCAACTTTTCTTTATTTTTATTGAAACTTATTTTAGAAATGGCATCCTTTTTTTTTAATAGTTGAACTGAATGTTCCATATCCGGGATATTCTTAGGTGGACTTATATTCATATATTTTTTGAATATTGAGGAGACGTTCTATTTTCTCTCGTTTTATTGGTATTAATTAACATTGTATATACTTAAAATGAAGCTTTATTTATGCAGTATTAAGTTAACTGGATCATTTTAACTGAATCTTCTCACGGCTCTTTTCTCCACAAAAGTAAAACATATTTCGAAAAAAGAAAATCGAGAAATTTCAATCATAACGCAATTTGAAACATCAATATCGCACCTACTATGTAAGCAATCTTCAATAAAGTCGCCTAAAAAACTTAACGATAAATGTTAAACGAATACCAAAGTTTTGTTGGCGCTACGACGTCAAGAAACTGCACAGGAATTTCCTATCAAAGTAGATGATATCAAATTGATGCTCAAAGATGGCCCAAACGGCGCGTTAAAATATCCAAGGAATTTCTATAAAAATGTTCAATCGCTACAAAATTCAATATACATCGAAGAGAGCTTATATTCGACAATAATAATATTCGCAATCCGGTAGAGTACTGGTTGTGTAATAGCAGTGTTGGGTCCCTGTTTGTGTACAGTGAATTTGAAGGATCGAGTGCGTGCCTCGAGTACACTAGAAGACCGATAGATCATCGGCATGCGGACAGGGGGAGGAGAAGCAAGGAGGAGGAGGAGGAGGAGGAGAAGGTCTCTCTAGTCAAGCCGAAGGAGCTGCTGCGGGAGCACCTTGACGTTGCTGCACAGACATACCTACAGTGCATACTACATAGGTACATATAGAGTTGAGAATGGGGATGGTATAGTGGGATTGCTGCGCGACGTCCATCCGGCATCCCCTCGGATGTCGCGCGGAGATGCGCTGCTCGTATATATAGACTAGGTGGTTGGTTGGATGACGGCGAGTGGAGCGAAGGAGCGAAGGGGAGAGGGGGCTGGCAAACGTGCTGGGCGAGGGAGGAGGACGAGAGGGGGATGATTCCGAATTGAATGGGAAATTGATGGGCTTCGGCCTGTCGTCCGTGTATACGCGTATATCCTGTACGGAAGCGGAATCCGTTGTTCCCGTCGAGTGTATGTATACAGCGAGGAGCAGCGATGCTCACTCACACTCTAACTATCTCGATCTCACTTGCGCCTACGTTTTACCTATGTATGCCAGACGTGTACGGAGCATTCCATGCTGTACATGGTGCACCCACTGGTCAGGGTAAAGTTAGGAAATGTAAAACTTATTAGGGAAATAAAGAAATGACGTGAGAATCTCAAAATTGTCAGAGATGTAAGAAAATAGTGAAGGAATTTTGTATATTGGTCAGGGGAAATTAATGTAGGGAACCGGAAATTGATAAAAAGGTCTTGATGAAGATGCAAAATTCAGAAAATTGTTTTTTTTGCGTGCCCGGAAATGTTGTCCAATTGAAATGACATATTTAAAATTTATGCAGATTTATTTCGAAAAATGTCGTTCGAATTAAAATGCGGAACAACATTTCCAATGTTTTTTTTATTACTTTCTTATCATTTTTAAAATTTGGTAAACAATAAAATGTTATTTTCCATGATATTAGTCGCTTAAAAAAAGTATATATGAAAGTTAGTCTAAAGTCTACTTCCATATTAATGAATTAAAAACAATTATTTTATCTCGCCTGTTGTTAATGAAAAAGCTTAAAATTTAGCTTTTCGGGAGCATTGACGATCTCAAAAATACCAAAAATTAAACAAAATACAGAAATGTCTAAAAAATAGATTAAAATAATTATCGTCAGGTCTTGACGCGTGTCGTTAAAGGTCATTAATAATACATTAAAATTCAGACAACAAAAAGATTTTTTAAAACTTGATATAGCTCTAAAAATAAAATAGGTATTCAACCCAGTTTGTGCATAAAATATTCTCAGATAAAAGTGGTGTTTTGGTATTTAAAAAACTATTAAAATATACTCACATAAAAATACTCTTCAAGACAAACAACTTTCATATACTTATTTTTTCAATATCACTCATGTCCTAGAAAGTATAATCATCCAAAATTTTAGTCCCTAGCTAATAATATAAAAATACCTTTAATCGAAAATATTAAGTAAATTACTTCAATTTTTCATCTTTCATGTATATCTTAACCCCTTCTAAAAAGTTGGTGTGTCACGATATATCGCTGGTTTGATATTAGTATTGTTGTCGGTTTATTCGTCCTGTCATTGGCCGCCGGTGTCGTCAGACACGTTGAAACTGGGACCAAGTTCAAGTATGGAAACGTTTTGTTTATGTCAAAAAAGTGAAGACGGGACAGAAAGCGCCCGTTCCGCCTAACCCTAGTTAAGTTAAATATACCAATTTGTGGATAAAAGCATTTTATTACCCGCAATATTATCGTACAGTACATTTTTTTAACAGTGATAAAATATACTCATGAACGTATTCCCATTCACTAGAGTAAATAAATTTTAAAGAATTAACCACATCAAAGATCTTCAACGCCGGAGGCAAAAGTTGAATTAGCGTGGGATGCCCCATATGTATAACGGAGTCCCGGGGTATGCAGGATAGGTAGCAGCAGCAGGCTGTAGGATATCTACAGTGACACTCTAGCTGGTGTGGTACGTATATATAGTATTCCGTTTCGGAGCCCGCGCGCCCTCACCGCACTATATGTACTTCTCTCTCCCGCTCTCTCTCTTCTTCTCTCTCTGTGTTTGTTAGAGTGAGAAGGTAAAGGACGGGAGAACCGAGTTTCGGCACTCCGTGTATAGCCTGACCGCTTGAATATGTATAGTCACAGACCCGAATGTACTATAGCACCAGCAGCACTACCACCAACGATAGCCAGGCTTGCTTTGATTGTACGCCGTTGAGGTATTTGCATGCCGGGAGTGTCGAGCTATCGGGGATGGAGTCGAGACCGACAACCTTCAGTCAGCCTCAAGAGCTGAAGTTAGCAGAGGGGAAGACGCGACGCGTGCCGAACGTGCCATAGTGAAACAGAGAGGAACCTTCCCCTCCCCCCAACCCCATCCAACCCCTGGACCACAGCATACCGTGTAACCAAGGTAACGAAGACGCTTTTCGGTATTCCGGAATTTCTCGCTTGTTAGTACAGTCCCTCTTCTACTCCTCATTTGTATAAGGTCTTTTGTCTTATTGCATTGGTTAGGAGAAACGAGGATCATGAAATTGCGAGAGAAATAGCTATTCTTAATAATAATTTGTTAGAAATGTTTAGAATTGGATGCTTTGATGGGGGTTCAAAGAACCATTTGATTTTGATGCAAATAGCTGAATGGACGTGAAAAAAATGTCGGTACTTAGGTAAACGAGACACTCGTGGACTCGATAGTCTTTCATCGGATTTCCAACCTCGGGATATGTTAGTAATCTGATTATCTTTCTGGAATGTTTAGAAGATTTTTCGCCTCTTTCGTAATGTATAGTAAAAAAATCGCGATATTTACTACACAAAATGCATAACTTGCGTTTTTTTTTTCGTTCGGTCAACCGGGATCAAATAATTTGATTGATGAACTATACTAATTTAATATTGAATCAATCCAGTAACTGCATTAATTGGAATATACACATTTGTAACACAGCGTGATTGTAACTATCACCATTATATAGACAGTCAATTCAATCCGAATATATTGAAGTGGTTGAGTCCATCAGTAATACTCTCTCTACTCGAGTGGTCCTGCCTATATCCCTAATTCAGTGGATCATCGGCTACATGAAACTTCACAGACTGCGGGCCTTTGGCAGGCATCATGATACATCTACTACATATTGATGGATGCATAAGGATCCTACGTAGACGATCCTACGTATATCTCACCGACTCGGGTTTCCTCAATCTCCGATATATGCGGCCAACTCAAGCTCGGGTTTCATCTGATAACTCGAGATGCTCGCGTGATCCTCAAGGGACACGAGAGATGGTTCTACGTGTACGTTTAATCATTTGACATTTCTCCGAGTGGATGTCGAGTGGTACGTATATACGTTAGGATATAGACGGAGAATCCGACCCTCTGAGACGCGGTTGTGCTCTCTTGCTGCATCTACAGCCAGAGTGGTACCAGAGCCACGCTCTCTGCTCTCTCACGTACTCAACAACCCTAATTATGATCAACTGTCGACTGGCTTCGTCTGCTTGTCAGAAGTTAAGCCAACAGTTAGTTTACTCGATCTTCGGAGACATAGCGAGTTCTTGATCGCAACTACCCAGCATCAAGCATTTTTTTCTAAACCACTTTTCTCGACGTTTCAGACTATTTAGAGTCTAATTCTATTTTATTCCTATTCCTAACATAAAAATCTCGAGAATAAAAGAAGTCACGAAAACAAAGCTTCTCTACGAGGAAGCAAAAAAGTGATTTCTGGCTGTTTCGGCACATTTTTTACCAACCAGTATTGAAAGCTCAAAGAGAAAAATTAAAATCTATGTATAATTCACAGCAATACAAAACTTTTCCTACAAGGATGACCCGAAATGAAATACCTTGGGGTTGTAGTATTTATGATGCAACTTTGTTCTCGTCACATTTATATAGAATATCGTGTTGGCAAAATGACCCGAAGGCGTTCTACAAACTTTAATTCTGTTAACTGACGTCAGGGAAGTGTACAGAGTAAGTAAGCAAAAGTGGAAAGGATCAGAGGGATGGTATAGGACGGTAAGGTCGAGGAAGAAAGAGTCATTCGACTGAAAACTTGTCTAGTGACTCTCCGCAAAAGTGGAACGAGTTGGGAGCTATTACTTTTCTATTTTTCCATTAGCCATCGACGCGCCATGAGAGAACTAACTCTTTGCCCTCTCTCGTCGTGTCTTCTAGAGAGAAAGAGAGTGACAGAAAGTCACTACGTCGAAAAGTACAACGCGTTGATTCTCGCTGTCTCGCTTTTTCACTGCTGGCTTGGCCTCCTCCAACTCTGTGGACTTCTCTGTTCACTCGAGCGAGGCTCCTTGTCTCCTTTCACCTCTGGAGGACCACTGTGCACTGCTATACAACCCTCCACACTTTGACACTTTCCGCGACCGTGACTCATTCGCGAGAATAAGACGAAGAAGGCGTAACAGAAGTGGTTGGGGGACGGAGCCGGGGAGAGGTGGTGATGGTGGTGAAGAAAGAGAGGGGGGGAAAAGTGGAAAAGTAAAATAGAAAGCCCGTGTTGGACGAGCCTCTGTTGAGAAGAGAGGCTCGTGCTCGCGAGCGGCAATAAAAAATCAACTACCCTCTGCAAACTCGGAATCGCTCGTTACAAAGTTCGCATCGCTTCCTCGACGAAGTAGAGGAAGATTCTAGAAAGTGTAACGGAAAGCTCGTACACGCCCGCCGGACGGACTAGAGACCCGTACGGTAATAAGAGCCTTTCAGCAGATTCGAAGTTAAACAGTAAATAAGCGGCGCGGCCGAGTCGCACTACTACTCTACCCCCCTTCTTCCCTCTTCCTTCCTCTTCTCCTCGCACATCTCCCGTCCCCCTTTATATTCCTTGGCTCGCCTGTACAACTCTTCTGGATCGAGAGACCAAGTTGCGGAAGGAAGCGAGTTTAAAATCTGTTCCCTTTCATTTCTTACTTTGCCACTCTGCCTTTCTTGCTGGATTTGCCTTTACAACGATGAGGAAAGCCGAAAATCGCCTATTGAAACTGGCAATATGAGATGATTTCACTTTTTTAAAAGTGGATGCAAAGTAGAACTTTACACATTGCTTTTTCATTATTTTTAATTTTTAGAAAACCTCTACGAGGAAGCAAGTTGATAAGTTTTGGCTTCCTTATAGAGAAATCTTTATTAAGTTAATTAATAGAGGTCTGACAATATCTTGATACTTAGCCTGGCCTCACGTTCACGATAATGAAATAAACAACTATTACGAAAGAAAGATTCTTGAGATTATCGCAATTGCACGAACCGTCCAGTGACACGAAGGTCACATAGCTGTTTTTTTGTGATTGTCTTCGTAAAACATAAAGCGAGTTCCTGTAAAGAAGGAGAGCGGACACAAAATCCGGGGCTCAGTCACCGTGAACGTAATTCGACGAGGTTCCGTCGCGTTACGCTACGTCATAGCTTTTTAATTAAATGTACAAGGGTAATAGCCAGAGGCTTGAAACGGAGTGGCGTGTGCTCACGAGCGAGCGAGGGCTAAAGAGGACGTAGATGGAGTACGTGTCGGAGGGGCGATTTACTTTTATTAGAGACAGGGTGTGTGTATATATAGTGTGGATAAGGAAAGAAAAACGTATCTCGGGCGGTATAGCCAAGTAAGGAGATGACTTACAGTGTACGTTGGGAAAGGGACGCGCCAGGCTACGAGACCGTGTGCTTCGCTCAATTTAATACTTTGAGCCAAACTCTACAGCAGTGCACGGCAGTTCTGTTCTGCTGTTCTTCTATCCCTGTAGTAGTACCAACCCTTACACCATCGGTGAGCCGCTTGCGAACAAGAAAATGCCTCTCTCCCTCTCTCTATCTCGTCCTCCGTCTCTGTGTCTCTTATCCTGCCAAGCAACTAACCTATTCCCCAGCAAGATTGTAGCCTGTACAACCTGGAATCCTAAGAGTTTTCGGAGTTTAGCAATGCGGTGAGGAGAATTCAGTGCAGAGAAGGGTTGTGGCACATCGCGTTAGGAAGCTCAAGAGAAGCAGAAGAAGAGACATCTGAACAGAGCAAATGGTATAGAGAAAGAGCGGCATGGGACGAAGAGCGAAGTGACAACCGGAATCATGTTGAGCTTCTGCGGAATGTCTCGGTTATGCATATTTCAACTAACGAGCTTTCGTATGTAAGTATGACGCATAAAACCGGAACTTACTACGTTTATGTTGCGACGCTCTATCAAAAAGAGATTGTATCTCATAGGACGCCAGAGTTAAGCCGAAGGGAATGTCTCAAGAGAGAAAAATAATACATTTCAACACAAGGGAGAAAATAGAACATTTCAATACTAGGGAGAAAAAAGTTTTTTCAGCGAGTGTGGGTTTGTAGTACGAGCCGAAGGCGAGTTCTACAATCACACAAGCTAAAAAAAGTTTTTCTCTCGAATGAGGAACGAAATTTTTTAGTACGACGTCGGGAAAGTGCAGTTTTCGCAAGCTGTCGAAAATCGCAAGCTTGCGAAAAGTTCACTTTTCTGCACGAAGCGCTGAAAAAGATTTCATTCGTTCCAAAGAAATGGGTGTATTGAACTTTTTTTATCGTTGATTCCACGAATTATTATTTTTTTTTAGCTGAATGAAATTTTCTATTTGAACCACAAATAGAACATTTCATTGTCTTTAGTAGAACGCTTTCATTGTTTCAGGGAAACGATCTCTCATTCAAAGAAACTTTATAAATGATTAAGCAATATTTGTTGCAAAGTTTGCGTGTTAGCAGGGGATAGACGTTTCGTTGAAATTAAGAACAAAAACGTCGGTTGGCTTAAAGAAATATCATTCAAATAAATGATAATATTAACGTAAATACATTATTTCATTGACAATAAAGACATGGTTTGATATGTCGAGATTTTAAAGACATTTCTTTGAATCAACGAAACTTTTTCTCTGGTCGTGCCAGTTTTGTTCTCTCTTTCCTGTATACGAAAAAGACTCAGAACACCAGAACAGGAGGAGTGAACTGTGCGGTAGCCACCGAGAAGTTTGCTGCGGCCGTCGCAAAAGCGGAAAGAGCGGTAACGGCTGCTATCTACTTCCGGGCACAGTTCTAGGACTCATTGGGATTTCCAAAAAGGGATGAAACTTTTGGCTATGACACGAGGGTATGTGGCGGTCTATAGTGGCTTTGTGCGCTGAACACAACATGGGAATCCTCGCAATTTCGAACGTGTTGCTCGCGACGCGATTTTCCCACACTGTGAACTATCGACCTTAACTTGTAGAGTCAGGTTCAGGAGCAGGGAGTTCATGAGGGGAGGAGAAGGACCAAGCGGTGTAATCTCTCCATAACTTCACTACCCATATACCACAGAATATAGTCGAGACGTGTACAATAATTAATTACAATTAAAATATTATGCGACATTATTTGGTCGAACACTACGAAACCTTTCATGGCCAAGTTTAATTTTCTGAAATATTGTTGAAAATCGCAAAAGTTAAATGATATTTTAGGATTATCATTTTTAAATAATGCGTTTATTATTTAATTTAAATTGAATTTGATTTTACATATTTTATGTTTAGTTTATCAAGAGTGTTATTTTTAGTGCTATGTGGATATTATATAGAAATCAGATTCATGAGGAGGGAAATTGTAAGGAAATGATCAACCGGTTTAATTTCTGTCGGACTTCTCTTGCGACAAGCGTGATATTAGGAGAATATGGTACACAGTTTATTAATTATGGAAACAGATTTGTTTTACGAAACTCCGAGAGTTCAGATCGTTTGACTTCCTAGCACATGGCTGCCCAACTTCGTAGCCGGCCTCATTCAGGGGACGTATGTCTGCGACACCATAAAAGTTTTTGTTTTAGCCTAATTAAATATGGCTAAAAGAGGCTTTCATTGAAAGAGAAGATGGAATAGATTGGGTTGGGAAAAAGAGGTGATTGTAACGGACCTGGAAGGTTGGAGAACGGGGCGGTAAGGGTGGTAACGCACTGCTTCTTTTTTTTTATGGCTCTAGCAAACGGATAGGCAGAAAATAAAACGCCGGAGAGCGCCGGGATCTGAGAGCCTAAGAACCGACGGGTTTACCGGTGTGTGATCTCCGTCTTTCCTTGGACGTAGAAGCTCTCTCAGTCACAGTCGTCTCAGTGAACCAACCTCATGAATTAATAAGCTGGCAAACGGGTTGGCGTAGGCCGAGGGTATATGCTTGATGTAGCCTACACATCAGATAACATCCTCAGACACCACGGCAAAGTCTAAAGGAGACCCACAAGTAGATGACGCTCGCGCTTCTAACCCTCTGGGTACACACGTGACGGGCTATATACATTTATTCCCTTTGCCCCCCGGCACCGGAAAGACACCAAACGGCATACGTATCCACCTGCGTAAATGCCTCCGACACACACACAAATAAATACACACATCACGGGAAGAAAGTAGGAGTGGGAACGGGGAGATATGACACGATTTTCGTATTGTAATTGGATTGTTTGTGCGTGTGTTTTTTATGATTAGATGAAGTAGCAATGGAAATTCAGATTTGGACTTTGTGAAGATTGATTAATCACTTTTTCACTTTTTATTAAAATTTGATTTGGTATTCTATATTTCGAAAAAAATTCAAATCCACTGTACTTAGTCTGTATTCAGAACATTTTTTAATCAAATGTCATCAATGTGGAACATTTTATGTTTTCGGTAATTCGCGTTGCTTTCTTTTTTACCAAAAATTAAATTATACCTTGGTAATGTCATCTCTGATTATTATGGACCCAGTTTGAAAGTGCCTATTAATATTGTCTGACTTTTGAACGCGAGTTCGCAGTCATTTTTCACGAACTGTTGAACCAATTTGTTTTTTTTTTATAACTATTCACGCCTTTCTATTTGCACTACACAAGTTGTGTATTACAGAGCTCTATCTGTGTAAATTCCAGGCTATGACTTTGCTAATGCATAGAATATATGTTACAAAATTTGTCGACCGAAAAAAAATACGGTTCTAAAAATATTTTAGATTCCTTGAATTATGGCAAATCCGTATTTTTATATAAACGCCTTCAGCATTTCGTTATTTATTGTAATGTTCGTACCAGAAATACATGGCAAACTTTGTGGACACTGTTCTAATATTGTGAAATTTATAATCCCTGATATATACGGTAAAATGTTTAATGAAACTACCGTGTTATTTCACCCCAGTCTCCCTTACAAAGTACATGTGTATAGATTAGACTCTGGAGTCGTACATACACATACAATGAGCAACCGCGTGAGAATAATTTTCCATTCACGCGGGTAAGCCAACGTAGTTCTTCGTGATCCATTAAAAATGCAGGTCTACCCTCGTCGTTGAGAGGATCTCGGAGCACGTTGCGGAGTCGTGGCTTTCCAAATGGAAGTCGACTTGGGAGAGAAAGAGAGAGAGAGAGAGAGAAAAACCAGGGAGGTGCGGGAACCGGAAAAGTGCCGCTTGGGAAAAAATATACAGACTCCACTCTGCTACTCTCTCAGCATTGTGCTCCAGAAAACTCCGTGAGTTTCCACCTTCCTTCTCAATCCCTTTTTCGTTCGACGTACAACTCTCGCGGTACCTTCGCAACGCGCGATGAAATCGCGGTGACGTGAAGCGAAATCAAGCAGCGATTGAAAGAGATTTATGAACGATTGTTTGAGGTGTAAGTTGAAGCTGCAGCGAGGCGAGGAACGCGCCAGTAGCATCGAGAGTTGCAACGTCGAGGCACACTTCATCGAATCCAGAACGCGACGTTCGTGACACGCTCCCGTCCGCATTGAAAAATGTCGATAAGCTCAAACGCGACCGTAGTGATTCTCAATGGAAAAACGAAAAAAAAAAACACGAAAAAGCCTCGCATCGACATATACACGTTTGCATGTATATTGATACATAGATATGTATATATACGCGCGAGTGGAAACGAATCTATTATTGGTGGACGAATGAATCATCGTGATACGTTCGAAAGGTTCGGATTGCGTTACAAATATTCTGCCGTCAGATAGATGGTACAAATGTTTTGGTACACACGGTAACGTCCGAATTCTTCCAGTACTCTGTTTCACCGACCGGTGTGTGATTCATCGTTATGTAAAACTCGCATTCGTGCTCATCCATATATTTTTCGGATCAACGAAACGATATGCAATTTTATCGGTCATGTTAATTGTTTGATATTGTATTTCCATGAGATTTTTTTTTTCTTTTTGTACGATACACTCTACGATATAAAGTCACAATGTTTGCACGAGCAGAATTATACTGCAACTCGATGTTAACACTTACTTAATAAACAACGTGAAAAATAGTATCGTTAAAATAGATGTATTTACTAATTGTTTAATTCATAAAACCACGAGTGTTTGTTGAAGTTTACGGAATTTTAGAACACAGCTCTCTGTGTGAGAAATCCGGAATTATTCAACATATTCCCTCACATAGGAATATTATTTACAATTTTAGCAATTGTAAAATAAAAATAATAATAAAAAAAAAACAACGTGGAACAGTTTTGTTAACAAAAAATAAAAAATATTCACACGATATCTAGAACCAAAACAATTTTTCCGTTTTTCCGTGTTGCGAGAGTTCATTAAATTACGATTTAATCGTATAAATTTCGATTGATGCAAATTGCGTGGTACTCTCGCGTATCCCAAAGGGAGGTTGGTGACACATTGACAAGAGTCATGTAGGGAGTTTCCTGGTGGAAATTAACGGAGCGCCGGCTCGTCGTCGGGTACGTTCTCTAATTAGCCACGAGTTAGTCAAACTATCCGAGCTCCGTCGAGAGATCGTGCTGCCTCGGGCGAACGGAAAACCCGGCCTGTTGATAAAGGGGGACGAATCAATACGGTATCGTATATCTTCGTAATGTGTGCGTATAGATGGCCAAAGAGGCACCGAATGCGTACAAAATGCGCGCGACTGTTCGACTATCTAGATATATATCTATATATATATATATATATATATATATATTGCAGTTTTTGCTTCGATCTCTCTGGGCCTTCGTAACTCGCTTGGCTTGGCCTAAAATACGATTATAATTCCCTTTTGTCCCCTAAATCGTGTAGACCCCGTTCGCATATGTATCTTCGTATAGCCTAGTAGGTGCCCTACCGTGGTCGCTCAATAATGCATGCGATGGAGCAACGGTTATACAGTCGGCCAGCTATCCGGCTGGCTTTATCTGCTACTACGCTCGCTTCGCTACACCTTCTCTCTTCCTCTATCTCTCTCTCTCTCTGTCTGGCACTCCGAATTTCTCTTCCAGTGCACTGGCCGTGGCATATATATATATATACACATATGTGTATATATATATACAGCCGTAAGCGTTGTCCACGGCTACTGTACATAGTATTACGCAGGCAAGAGACATACAAGCTAACGGCGAGAACGAAGAGCCGAACCACCGAGCTTCACTGTGACAACCACATTGCGTCTACGGTATTTTGACCCGTGAGCAATTCTGCCTCCACAGTCACTCACAATGTACGATCACCTCCAGCGATACACCGTGGAACAGACGAACGTCCCACGTTCATCACTCCTTATGACGTGTATTATATTGCAAGGTTTTGCGTATACGATATCTCCAGTAGATTCGTTGGGTTAGGAGCAAACAGTGGATGAAGGGACCGTATCATCTAAAAACCATGAAAATTGATACGTGCAGCAATTACACGTGTAAAAATTTTTAGCTTGATCAACATTACTACCGTGTAAACACAAAAAAAAAATATGATAAAATTGTAAATGAAATTTTTTTCTTTGTAGCTCAGTTTATTGATGCAAATATTTGTCATCTTTAGGAATTGTAGAGTTCAGAATCCACAGATGGATTACATTGATTTTTCATGGAAGAATCCGTCCGGTTCGAGTATAAAGATTTTTATTTGACGATCTTTCGCTGAAGTTATAAGAAAACTTAGTTTAAAAAGTCACTCCGCAAAATTGGTACGAAATGGAAGTACTAGTTTTATAATTAAATATTTTTTTTTTAATATTTACATTTAATAATTTGACGATAGAACTAAACGGTCTTTAATTTTTATCCTTAGACCATCCGAATGGGCATGAAAGGAATATTGATATGAACCCCAAGCGAAACAACTTCATAAATTCTGCATAGTAAAAAATGTATGTATAAAATCTGAGTGCTTGCTGTTGACTAGATTTTTATGCATTTTACGGATTTTTTCTGATTTGAAAACTAACCCAAACATTGTGTCGAATCCACTAAAAGAATGTGTCAAATTAACAGAAATAACTTTGTTAAATCAGAAGTAACACAATTGTTGTGTAGAAATGACAGAAATAGGAACCTACATATTTTTAATGTCAAAATTACAAATAATTTATATCCGTTTTCTGTAAAATTAGAAACTGACAGAAAAACGTGTCAAATTAACACAATGTTTCTGGTCACGATTAAACTCAGGTAGTCAAATTTAGGCAACTCTCCCCTATGTAGGTTTATAAAATTAAATTGTTCGTTTATTGGTAAAATGAATTTTTTAGTTTCAACACATGCATTTTTTTTAGCAATCATAATTAAATTAACAATGAATGAAAAGGACGTGAAGTACGGTGGAGTAGCTGTTGAATGTCTTTGCGTGGTCGGTGCTCGGATGGTTTTACTACTTGGCCGGAGCTATATATACGGTATGAAGGTATGAGCGCCTAGCTAAGGTGTACAGTAGTAACGACTTGCCTTGGTCCGCCACCGTCGTTGGCTAACGTTTTGTACATGGTACTGCGGAGCAGTGTACCAGTGTCATATAGCACTAGATTCGTAGCAGCAGAAGCAGCGGCACCATACTCGGTATGCAGGTCGTTTAGTGCCCGACGTTCTACTACCCAGTAGTAGTACCGTCGTTCGTAGGTCAGACATTCTCGACGAGGCAAACTACGGCGGTCGTCTGACTCGCTACGAAGCTTCTCTACTGCCAGGCGCGAAACGCGCGCTACACCGAACATCATTCGCTCCCGACTCGCGTAGTAGTAGTAGTAGGATCGTTCGCAGGTCAGACATCACTGCGCGGACGCTCGTGAACGATGTTACTACTCCCGGCAGTTGGCTACCCGTGCAGATCACGCACAGCTCGAGTGAAACACTGCCCATCGTATTATCCTTCTGTCTTAGGTCACATTGAAATAGAAGAAGCCGGAGAGGTAATGTCGCTCGTCACACGACGAAGAATTCGTATAATTCTGAGGAAAATAAACACTTTTTTTTAATGTTTAGAGGTCTCAGAAAACAGTGATATTTTTATGACACTAACTTTAATCATCCTAAAAAATCCTAGTAGCATAATTGACTAATTTCAGAGACAGTTTAACAATTTTTTTTCATGATCATTGGCGGTTTTTTTTTAATGTTCCCTGAATAATTCTGGTGGAAAGATCTGTCAATTCTTTTTTTCCGTGTTCTAATACTATCACAGACGTGTAGTGATATTTTTCTAAAAAGTTTGATCTGATGGCGTGGGTGAGAAAGAAATCGCATAGAAAAACGAATGCCTGACCGCGCGTGTGCTTTCGTGATTATGCAAATCTTGTGGTGAGGCAGCTGGCTATTTCGTCAAAGTGCCTTTAGCTATGCAGAGTTCGGCTTGTGCTTGATAATGTCTTGCACACGGTGCTTTTGCTAGTCAGCATACGACTCCCAATCCGAGTATAAGCCAGTGCAGCAGCATCGCATCGACTGCATTACTATCGTCAATCGTCGCATATCAACGGAACCAACCCGCATGCCATATTACGATTATAGTGTATATACCAGGAGCACCGTGGATTTCGCCGCGGTCTCTATACCCTTTATGGCTCTGCATCTCGTTCTATCTGATATTACCGGTAGGATAATAGCGAAACTCAATTCAGTCTATTGAACCGCGAGCCGAGCTACATCGCGGCATGGAAACTGGGCCTCATCTCTGCTTCATACAGATTTCGACTGCAAACCGATTAAGCTAATCTGACCGGGCCACGTAAATTTCCGATGCTACCGATCTGCAACCCGATAAAAGCTAATTCAGGGTTTCGATTTTAACGATCAGATAAATAAATGGTTTCAATGATTTTTTTTTCTGCCAATGGCGTGGGACATTTATCTTGAAACATTGACGAACTGTCTGTACCAATCGTGAACTTTATGTATTGATTAATTATTCTCTTGATGGTGAAAGACTAATATAATAAATGATTTAATGAATGACAATGCCGAAATGTCAACCTTTCATATATATTTTCGTTGCCAAATATTTTTTACGATTTGAGGAGAAAAAGGAAAATAAAAATAGGGACATGTGAGAAAACGTTTAAAAATTGTAAGGTAGAATCGTGTATATTTCTTTGATATTGTTTTAGTTATTAAATGTTAATGTATTTGCTGTAACGCATTTAATAGAGTAACTTCTTAAAACATTCGAAAATCTTGTAACAAATCTTTGCACCTCCAATAAGACATTTTCGAGGAGTATCTGAAGTAACATGGTATTCGAACCGCTCTCTCATACGTTTTGTTCTAATGGAATAGGCGTGTATATATATACCCATTTACCCAATCCTAACGGCATTTCGATTGGCAGCCTTTTCAAGCTGGTCGCAGTCATGGCAGATAATGTCATGACAAGCCTATCGAATAACGTCACACTCTCTGTACCTAATATCAACATCACACTCTCACCAGTTTATTCCTACACATGCACGTTGTACCCTATTCACCGTGTTCTCGCGGTACAGTTGCGGAGTGACCAATCGGTAAATCGCGTAAATTAATTGTCTAACCGAGGAACGTGGGTTCCCAATTTCGACATTCGACAGCCTATTACAGTAGAGAAACTATTCCGTCCAACATACGTGTATTACACAGTTTTTCTCCATACAGTCGAGCGTTATCTCCGTTCTATTTGTTGAACTCGGACTATACGACGCGCATTATCGATAAATTGTAATCTGGAATTATGGGATCACGTTCTTACTGAAAAATCCCGGCTCAACATTCGCTTTGATAGGCTTATTTTTTATTTCTTTTTTGCGAGCCTTGAAAAAAGTCTTCGCAAAAAGTTTCAAAGAAATATAATGAACGAACATATTTTTTCCCACGGCGACTCTTCTCTTGGAGAGACGGCTCTCGTTATCGTGATCCTCTTATCTTCGCAAGAGTCTTCCGCAAGCGAATGTAAGCGCAGTCTTTCCTCTTGCGGTGAATCGTGCGGTTGCTGGAATAATTTTGTTGGCAAGCTGTTCCGCCATAGGGTCTCTTCCGCAACATGGCAGACGCGCGCGACTCTCCTCACTCTCTTTCTCTCGCAAACTATAGGCGGTAACCATAGAAAAGCGAGGAGAATATACAGGAGGAGACGGTACGGTCGAAGAGAGGAAGAGGGTACCCGACATTGCACCGTGCAAAAAGTTGCCCTCCCGCCGTAACGAGAGTCGTGTTTTATTAGGAAAGTTATTCGGGAATTAGCCGAAAACAGGGGAGTAAGAGAGAGAGAGAGGGTCAGAGTTTCGGGCGAGGGGAGGGGGAGAGGACCGGGAAGCCCGTGCAGAAAAGGGGTCATTACGGAGGCTTCGGTGGAAAACTTAGAGGAGACCGTGCGGGCGAGAAAGCAACCGTGTTCTGTACTCAGCGGCTCTATGCCGATCTCCCGCTCAGTCGCCCACTCCGCTAGTTTCCTCGCTACTTCTCCAACGTCGGCCTTAATAAGCGCTTTAACATCCCGACTATAAATTTCGCGCGATGTGAAATTAGCGCGACTCCAATGGTAGTTGTTGGCCAACGTTAGCTATATATATACACGTACTCGGTGGAAGTAGTACCGCCTGGCAATAGATATTCCGTGGCGCCTCACTCGCTTTTCTATGCCTTGCCGTACGACCCAAAATCTTCTCCTTTACTTCCTTCGATTGGGTTACCTCCCATTCTCCTGGAGTTTCGAGAATTATCCAGTAGATATATGGAAACCTGCCCTCAAGGCTCTCTGATAACACGCTGACGACTGTGTTTAAACTGCAATGAATTCACTGATCTTAGGCCGCTGCCGAGTTTGGCAAGTGTGCTAAGAAATTATGTCGAATTCCGTGAGAGCGAATATAGCGGCAACATGAAAATTACCAGTGCACGACGAGGCAGTTATGTGCCGGAGTAACCAAAGAAATTTTCACCGTGGTCCGGAACTGACGTCAAACTTTTCACTGACTTGCGGGTTTACTGCTCGGCGCATAACTCCGCACACCGATAACTCGACTCCGCGAGGGCTTGATTGATAGATACGCTTCTGGCAAGGATATACTTCAACTTCTATTAGATTTGACAGCTGTAATATATCACCTCTATAAACTCTAACTTGTACCACGAGCTTTATTGCGATAATTTCATTGCAGGATCTATAGAAATCGCTCTCGAAATGGTATTTCATTTCTGCGAGGTTATAAAAGCTTTCCAGACGATTAAGCTACGAGATTTGTTGATAAAGATGTTCGATATTAATATTTGTATCATTTTATCAATGTTCGTGATGTGAAACTAATTCTGCATGAATTTAAAGACGTATTCCAACCGCCTATGAACTCCACACTACCGAAATAAGATGGTTGGTTCGTCAATATCTTCCATATTTAATGCACTCCTCCAGCATTCGGCGTACGTTTTGTTATATCTCACCTTTAAACATTAAAAATCCACTAGGCCAAATTTTAGTTCGTTCACTCAACTCCAAGTCAAGTACTCGTGACTGTAAACTTTTTTTCAATTATACTTATTAACAAGCGTGGATGATGAAGTTTTGAAAAGCTGGGTCGGCGTTATCGTCGATTCATTAGGGCGCGAAGGACTTCATCGAAGGGCGCTGTAGAGTAACTCACGCGCGGCTTCACCGGCGACCTCGTCGTCGTCGTCGTCATCGTCGTCACCGTCGTTGCGGCAGTTGCGGAGGAAAATACGTAACGAGCCGTCAAGAGCACTTTGGACTCCGCGGAAGCTCACTCTCAAGTCTCGCTGTTAGTTTTCAAGTACTGTGCCACTTGGACGCTTGCGCGGTGAAATGCGCTGGCCCGCGACTTCTTGAGTTACCGCACCGTTACTTGTTCCAGCCGAACCTTTCGGATAACCTTCACCCACCCTCCCCGCCCCGTCGAATCTGGTGCAATAATCCGATCATCTCGATTTCGACGTACCTTGAATTCGACGCCACGAGAATTTCCAACTGAAATGGTTGTCAATCATTTGGTTCGCCGTGACGCGAATACATCTTCGAGGATTTATCAAGAACACGCTGCGGTTACGACGCCGGTTGAGTGATTGACGCGAACTCACTTTTACGAAATGCGCGAGCGGGCTAAAATAGGATTCCGTTAGAATGTACGTGACGTCTCTTATTCGCATGACCCGTCGCATTCTTCGGATCCGCGCGTCCCAACCGTAGGAATTTCTATGCTGTACCTGTAAACCTTGATGCGTCTCAAAATTGCTTTTCAAGTAAAAGCAATCTTTACGAAAAAGATATTTACCGTCGAAGGAATAAAGAAAGGAACGAAAAAAAACAAAGACGTTGGTAGTAAATCATATGGACTGCATCATACGCTTATAGTGGGTCATGCTGCTTAGTTGCCTTCTATGTTTGACAAACAAAAGTGCGGCGTCCTACCGCATTTGAGAGATTGAAATGTCAGTGTTGCGTGGCGAATTCATCTCACAGCGATTTATTCTCGAAAGAACGTCGACGTCACAGTAGTCGGGGATCAAGGAAGAAACCGTTCAACTCTCATATAGCTTTGGTAAAGGCGCCCTCGATACGACTCTACCGTCTGAAAACTTGGCCAATAAGAGACGAAAACAAGAAGATGCGGTTTGAGAGATTGCATACTACTAGACTCGCCGAATGGAGGATGTTAACTGCTTCAAAACAGGCAAATACACACTGCGACTTCGAGTCGCGACGCATTTCTTTTCACCTATGTGTTGAAACTGGAAGATTCTTGTGTAACGCCACTGAGAAATGTTTATAGCAATTCTTGCCTCGTTCAGTACTTTTATAGCCTTGTAATCCTATTACACAATGTAATAAAATGGCGTAAACCCTGCAGTAATCGATATTATCTCAAGTTTATCGATATCGTGTGGTAGATTTTGTAGATTGAAAATACGTTGGACGTAATGAGATGAAATAGAGACAAAGTAGAATTTTTAATACCTTTTGCTCCACTTCCACATACTAGCAGAAATTAGTAATATTTACTACATCTGTGATCTTGTATCGTTCCAACACTTCCAGACGTAATTGTGGTGAAGCACACGGAGCATTTCTCAATTTACCGATAGTACATTCCATATCCACACGTGTGGTAGAGGCTAGTTCTAGAGTATTTTGAACGAGAGCCAAGAACGAACTTTTTTTTTCGCCTATACGAGCGTGACACCGTCGCCAGCAGTTACTCATTTTCAACCACTTGACTTTAATGACACAATTTACGTGAAAAGTACGCATTAATGAACGTGTGACGTGAAGTAGAAAACTACAAATTCACTGGGAAGTTATGAGCGGAAAGACCGTAGCTCACTTCACAACGAGAATATTCTCAATGCATTTCATCTTAATGCTGCGTAATGAATTTATCTCCGAAGTTGGCTCGTCGAAATAGTAACTTTTTGAACTTCTAATTTTATTATTTTACCCACGTACAATAAAATTAGTCTTCACCCTCGTACCAATAAAATCCTTTACTATTCAAATTTGAATAAAGCAGAATTGGTGTCAAAGCCAAATGAAACTTTCGATAAAATTTTTACTCTCAATTTTTCCCATCCCTACGATTTCAGATTCAAAATAATAATTCTCATCCACGTGTCGGTACCAGCATCACTTCATGCTCACTCAGGCCGCATTCTCCATATACGTCCGAATTGATTCGACGTTGACGATTGCGTTCTGACGCTAGCGAAAAAGAGGAAGCAAAAGAACGAACTTGAAAAAAAAAAAAAAAACGCTGTGCGAGTGAATGGAGAAGCTCTGTGAGCGTCGGAGCGAGTGAAATAGACAGAGAGGCGAAGAGTGGGTATAGCAGTAGGTAAAAGTGGGAACGTCGGTGAGAGAGCTTTCACCGAAGGACGAGGGAAAGGCAAGCGAGCGCGTCCACCGCGTAATCTTTACGTCACGAGAAACGAATTCAGTCCCGTTTGGAGGTACGAGTGCATCGACCGTGGCTCTCGGCTACCGATTCCGGCACACACCGCACCAACACTATTGCCAGCGAGGGGGTGGCGAAAATACATGCAGTTCCCACGAGCCTTCGGGGCCTCCGAGGGATGCGCCGCGCATAGTGTTCACCCATATCCACCCTGTTCCCACCCACCAAGTACGCCATACGCATACTCGCACTTCAACTTAGCTATACGTGCAAATAGGTATATTCACGTCCACATGCGAACGAGCGAATATAATGGTGATCGGGGTGGGAGGAGGTGAAGAGCCGGGTAAGGCGGGGTGCGCGGGAAACCGGATCCGCAATGCCAACTGCCTCTCTGTTCACCGTTGCTCTGCGTCCCGTTTTCTGGTCGTGCCGCACCGATAGTACGCGCTAGTAGTAGAGAGACCCGAGTGTACGCCAACGATGGAGATAGAGATCTGCATCCGGCTCTATTCGCGATTGGATCCTCAGGGAATGCATCGTGCACGAGGGATTCGCATCAAACCCTTGCGCGCGCGCGTTTTTATTTTCTGCTTCTCTTCCACGTTTTGCTATTTCTCTCTTCTCTGTAATGGCGCTTCTAGTACTATTGTTCTCATCTCACTCCTCACCGAATCTACCTTTGCGTCCTTCTATTTTCACTCGTCTTTGTCTGTACCATTCGTTTCGCAGACTTCCTTGGGTATAACAAATCCTTCGATCGCTAACGACACGACGTATCCGGACTGTGTACATCAGTTTCCGGATTTCAACGGATTTTCTCTACCTCGCTATTCCCTATTTAAAATCGGACATAGCATCACTATCGACGAAATACTCTTATTCGCAAACGATAATGTATGTTGGGTAAATGTCGATAGGGGATTTCCATTTGATTATTCATGGACTCTGCATATGCGAACATGTGTTGTACACAGGACATTTCCGCATATCCTGGCGTAACGGGAAAAGGAGCTCTGCAATTACCGCTCCGGAGATCGAAGCGTTGGGCGATCGCTTGAGGTTCCAGATAGATACGCATCCATCTCCACATCCTGGAGATAGCTCTCCAGAGATATTCCTGTCGGTATGAAACCCGGTTGGAGAATGGAGCGGTGACGGGGGAGAAGGAACATTACGTACATCTAGTATAACTCGAATACAGGGCCATCATACACATACACACACTCAGGCATAGTTCGACGAAAAGCCGATAGATCGACCGTGAGGAGCTATATGCTGCGGCGTATATCGGAAACTCGTTCGATGTCGCGAACTGCATCAGTGAGAGACAAACTTTACGACTTATTCGTAAAAGTTTCAGGCAAGAATTTACTGTTCCCTTTGTTATCTGGCGTATTGGTCCGCTTGCTGCCCACACGCAACCGTCCAGAAGTCCTAATCGACTTTTAATCTTGTTGTTTTGCTTCTTTTGTCCGCCGGGTTAGCGAACGAAGCAATAGCGTAGGGGAACCCTTTCATTGCAATGACTTTACGGTTCAGACGAAGGGATTCAGATTTAGATAGAAAGACGCAAAGGAATAATAGGAACGAAGGGAATAACAAAAATGGAAGGGAAGACACTCGACAGTCAAGGCAATCTTGAGTCAAGAAGTCGAGCAATCGAGCTAGCTTCTCCTCCCCCCCCCCATGTGGCCCTTCTCGTTTTCTCACAATCACAACCCTCGAAATGGCGGAAAACGCAGTGCTAAGAGTTTTTGTGTCCCGCGGGAGCGTTGCCAAGTATGTCGCGTGTTGTAAGCAAAAAAAGCTTCACGAATCGTCCGTACAGAGACGATGCGTGAAAGTCGTTGAAGGTTCGCGGGCGCGCGTTTTATCTCACGTTTTCCGCTGCTCTTTGTCTCGGCTTTTATTCGTCTTATTCTTGCGCCGATTCACCGCAAGTGAACTACAAAAAGGCCAGGCCGAGCCCGTGGGGCTCTAGACGCCTTCCTTTTACTTCTCCGTTATCGGAAAGTCATTGAGAGGTCTTGGGAGTACGAGTATGAGGTACTTCACCGGCGCCACACCCCTCTGGGTTCTTGCACGGCCGATTGGAAGATGGAACGCCCTTCGCGTACTTGCTAACCTACTTATACATATATATATCGACGGTTTCCACGATGACGCCAGTTTAACTGGCGTTGCCGGGAGGAAGATCCAATTTCTAAAGGTCTTAACCGGGCAAACGTTCGCCAGTTATATATATGGTTACCAGGCGCAGATAGATATAATGATGGAACCGACGCTTTGACGTAAGCGATCAACGGAAAATAGAGTGACGCTAATGAACGTCGTCGATGTGAACGAAGTCACCGTCGTTATGTCGTTAAAATCTATGAGAGTCGTCGATCGGTTTGTTATCGTTCGCATTTATTAAAGATCTATTAGCAATGCAAGATTTTCCACTGTCATTTATTGTCGAGAGGGTGAGGAAGCTGAACTGAGATCTTGTTGCATAGAAATACGTTGTGCAGATCCAATAAGAGGGTCCTCGATAGTCGTTATAACTCAAAAGTTTATTGTTGAATAATTGGAAAGGAGCGCAGTTCGTTACATATACAGCCTTAACAATCTCAGTAGTAAAGAACTGTGCATTATGTTGCGGTACTTCTTCATTTCTTACGGAAATGTGAAGCCAATTCGGTTTTCAGTAATACCATACATTTCCGATACGTATTTCAATTGCAATAATGCCGAAGGTACTGCTGTATAACGATGTCCTTATTTTCTGTTGTAATTATTTGAGGATATTATTCCGCAAGAGAAAAAATAATACACAACATCATCAGTTACCGACAAGATGAATACATGTCAAAAGTCTAATCTCCGCTAACTCATATATCAAGACCATTCAATGCCGAAGAACAAACCTTGTTGAACTCATATAGCCAACGCTCACTCATCATCTTAACAAATAATATCGTTGCGACCAAATTCCTATTCAATGCGTTATGCTATAAAGAGAACTTATCGACTGGGATTCTTAGACGGCGTTTTAGTAAAAGGTAAAAAAAAGTGTCACAGTTTTTGACACCATCTAGGGATTCTATAGCCTGGAACGGTGATCGTTTACCGTTGATTTACGAAGATATCGATCGAACAAGACTCAACACGTGTTTCGTCGGTCCAATTACGTTGTACGGGAAACGCAATTTCGATAGTTACCATAATCTACAGGAACGATCGTGGTGCGCACGCTATAACGTTGGATAGTGGTGGTGGTGGTGGTTTCTCGTTGGCTTCGCACGAAAGCGCACGTGAGCTTCGGCCACGTACGTGTATTGATCGGATCAAAAGCATCGGTATTAGCCGGCGGGCAAGCGAAACGAGCTCTCATTGATGAATATACTATAAGAGCTTGGTCTTCTCCATCGCCAGAGCTACACTCTGTTTCAAACCGCACGCCTAGATTACTCGGCGCTATTATCAGATCCTCTCGAACGTGTTAATTGGAACGTGAATGCATCATAAATAACTTCAACTGACGATACGACGGCAAATGCACCGTTGTTTCGTTCATGTTACCGGAATGACAAGTGACATAAGTGAGAACCGCGAAATGAACTATATCCATGCGATTCTAACTCGAATCTAACAGATCGTGTATATCAATGGCAAACGGATGCAATCATTTTATTGGCAGCTCTGAGCAATACCCTACACCATAAAAATATCGGTTTCGGTGATACAGTCGATGTTATTTCACGGTCAGCTAACTCTGTTTATCAACAAAAAAAAAAGAATAGAAAATATTACTAGAACCTGCCAAACTCGTAAATCCAGCGTGAAAAGGACGCTTTGAAAAAACACGTTTGAATACAGGCAAAAAGCAATTATGTTCACAAAAAACGTAATACAGTATTGGGGATTATCAAAACCGGTACGTCTACCGTATTTTGTCTGATCTTTGTTCACCAACGTAAAAATTGAATCTTATCACATTTTGTATGACGCATTAAATAATAATAAACGCACTCGAAAGTAGCTGTCTCAATTCACGTGTCCGGCAAATGCTTTTGCGAGTGAAAATCCTTTAACACGAATGACGAGTCTCTCGTTCTCTCTCTTTCCCGGTTGAAAATCCGCTTTTAACTAACATAAGTTGTAACGCCGTCATGTTGAATTTTTACTCGAGTTGAGGGGTGAAACTCTCCGAAAGCTGGACTAAAGGAGAGTTTAGTCGACGGTGGATCGCAGCTGTCAGATGAATGCTACCAGCGGGTCTAACGGATAGAAACCGGTGTCCAGTGGTTCGAAGTCGCTCGCTTCCGTTTGCTATTTCTACCGGGCACTAATACCTGTTTGAAGCGACGCGTTGCCAGCTATACCGCATGTTGCGAATAGCCACGGCCGAGTTCACGCCCGTCTGCCTTCACAGAGAGCAGCAGTACACCATTGTCCGATATGCTAGCTTTTAGAAAATTGCCAGGAGATACCGTACGGCGCGGAACGACCGTGAAACGGCCACGAAATGGCTTAGAGCTCGCTTCGCGTATACTATTACCCAAGCTATTACATATATGGGTGACCGGGGACAGGTGAGTCAGGGGCAAGTAAGGTTGAGGCCGTTTGAGAAGGCTCTTAAGATGTCTTTTTACTACTAAAATTTCGAAAATTATTTGTACGCATTTTCAAAGGACAAATTATGTAAAATCAGGTGGATCTGAATTTCAGGACTCTTGCTTGAAGTAGAATGTATAATATTTCATTTATAGTAAAATAAGTAAGTTTATGCCAAGAATCCTTCAGACATTTCTTTACGCATTTTCTGAAAGTCCAATTTCTAATATTAATTTAATCTTGATGAATGAGTGCTAAATGTGTTGGTTAAATGTTATTTTACGAATTCACCGAATAATCTGCATCGTTTCACTTGTCAATTAATAGAAATATTTAATTATTTTCGTAGCTTCAGATTTTTTCAAAGAAACAAATACACTGTAAAAAAGATTTCTAAAATCGAAGTGCCAGCAAAAGGTAACATATCCCGTCATGTTAAATCGGCATTTTTTAAAAATTTTTACGTATTTTTCACTTCAATTTGTAAGGTACGAATTCTGTAAATTTGCGAAATAAAAAATACCTATTTGTAAGATTAGAAGTGAGAAAAAAAAATTGTGTCTTTGTCGATTTTACGAAAACAATATATGAAATTAAAAGCGATACAATTTTTTTTTGCGTAACAATTACATAACATTTTTCGTACATTAAAAATACACAATTTTTAATAAATTATCATTGTTCTTATTTTTTATAAAACTAGAAATTGACAGAAATAGTATTTTCACCGTGTTTCAAGTTTTCACATTACAGGCAGAAAAGTATCATAAAGACTTGGTGTTTTCTTTTGAATTCCACTACCAAAACTATACATTTCACATGTAGAAGATACACAAAAATAGCATTATTTTTAACTCTGTACTCAGTCACGTTACAAAAAAATGACTCAACTAGCCCCGGTGTCTGTTACTTATTCTTGATGCTTTTAGTTTTCTCTCTCGTCTTCCTTCTCTGTCTCGAGTTGTAAAGTTAACGCGTCCAATTCCATGAAAAGAAGAAGCACACCTAATGCTAGAATATGGCTGAGTCGCCCTCATGTCCGACTCTGTAAAATGTATAACTACCATGTTTGCATTGTCTGCCAAGCTTGTACGTCGACTCACGTTACCCTTTTGTAACGAGAATATGCTGTTGTTGTTGTTGTTATTTTTTTTTTCGCTGAAAAATTGGATTGGCGGATTTACAGAACGGGAGAGCCATTAAATTTTCTTTGCCTTTCTCATCACACTCGTCATAAATTCTGTCGCATGCTCGGCGTTGCGATATTCTTGCCGGTAATAAAAGAAGGCTTTCAAAAGATGCGCCATAATGATACTGAACGTGAGTGGGTGAGAGAGAGAGAGAAAGCTGCGTATTAAAATAGAGTCCGGTAACGGATATTGTACGCAATGGTTGCATAGTAGCAGCGGCAGTGAGCCTTACAATCCAGCAGCGACCTCATTAGTGCTCCTCTAACACGAATGATGTGGACCGAGATACATTGCAGGTACTGAGCTTACTCGGTACTGTGTATAACGGCGCACCGTATGTTCGCTATATATAATAAGAAAGAAGCTTTTGAAAAAACGCGCACGATCGTGCACGAAAGCCTACATAGCGTAAGGAAGCAGAGAAAACTCTTGGCTTGAAGCCCGGGCAGAAGAGCCTTTTCCACCGTTGCGCGGCAAGCTAACGAATGGAATTTCAACGAACCGAGCGAGTATTCATTAAGAAGGCAAGGACAGAGTCATATGAACGGTAGTTAAGGGCTTCGCGAATAATCTTACCATCACTTCATCATCAAACGCGTTTTTTATTTTACTTTAAAAGGGACAGAATTAAGGTAGCTGACAAACAAACTCAGCTGAATTTTCTCCCGATGATCTTGCTTCTCAGCGCACACTTCGACGAGCTCTATCGGAACCGAATATCGATCATAGTTTAATTCAATACTCTTTTTTTTAATTTATTTTTAAAGAACCGTTGAAGGAAGAATAAAAATAAAGTATCGTCTTTCGACCTTAAGTATTATTTAAAATAATTGGCCGCTACTCCTCAGTAAAAAAAATATGGCTCCGGGTATAAAATTCAACATGAGCGGCAGTGATGTAAACATAAAATGACTTTTATTTTAAGGAGGCAACCTTTTCTACGTATTTTAAGGAGCAACGCTCTCCAATAATAATCAATGATGCTGAAAACATGAAAACTTTAAATATCTAATAAGTGAACACATGCAGGTATCCAATTAGGGTTATCCTCGTAAACTTAAATGATTTTGGTTATATGTATATTTTTTTATAAAACAAAAATTTATTACACAAGGATGAGAGAAGATATTTAATACATCATTTTAAATACATTAAAGTATTTTTTTTTAATAAGTAAAAAAATATTGTCCGTTCTCTGAGACGAACTTCTTCGGGAATGGCGAATACAACGGTGGTTTTTCTTTAATTTGCATAAAATGCTGCATAATCTAATGCAATATTGTTTTTTTTTTTTTTGTAACTCGAAGGTCAAACAATTAGACATTTCAAGTTTTTTCTTTCAGATATCAAAAAGTGTGAAGTCTTGGCTTTGCCTTTGAAACTATTATTATAATTACAGCTTTGCTGCCAAAAAATTTATTCACGCTCCAAATAACTTGCAAACACAGTAGTCACATCGCAGTCCACGCCGACAATTGCTGCAGTAAAAACAAAAGAAATATTTACATTTAGAAAAAAAAGTTTTTAAGCTTATAAATGTGCCGAATAAAAGTACAATACTAAAAAAAACCTTAATGATGCGACATTCATTTCTCAAATAATTTATTGTAATGCATACAAAAGAAAATACTATTATTGCAGAAATTTGCAGAAATTGCGTAAATTAGTTAAATCGACAAAATGATAATTTTCTTTTTTAACGTATCGTAATGATTTATTTGTGATTTTGATGAAATATCAAACAAGTCCGTTAAATAACAAACAATTTGACAAAACGCAACACTCCGATTATACAAACTTACAAGTTTAATTTTAACATAAAACACAAGCCCTGCGCAACGTTCCAGGCTTTGTGTTTATCGTCTGCGTAGATTACCGATCACGTCAATCCGATAAGTGAATTACAAACAAAGCCCGATATATTCAATACGACAATATTCTCTGACAAAATCCTTTGCCGGGGTTATTTGAAACCATACATATTTTGAGTAGGAACATATGAATCCTGCCAACGATGATCGGCATATTCCATCAAGTTATAAATTCCGCTAACCAGAAAATCGTTTGATGGACTAGTTAACTTTTTTTCAGCATGAAAACCGTGAATCGTTTGAGAAAAAAAACCGCGAGATAGCACCACGTTGTAGAGATGACGGTATATAGCTGTTGAATAAACAAACATCTATTGCAATATCGATAGTCTCGCTCGAGCCAGTATCCGCACTTGGCGTTTATGGAAAACGAGATAAAAAGCTTCGTCGCGCGCGCGCGAACACGAGCGCATGTTTCGCTATAGAGATTTGAATAAATGATCAGACGCGTAGGCTCGTTGAAAAATTAATTTATACGGTAGAGAAAGCAAATTGTTTAATGGATGTGGTGGCGATGCAGTATGCATAGAGTTACCGCGTGTACAGCCAAAGTATCAGGAGAGATCGCGTGTCGCTAGAGCCACGCGCGTACACGCTAAGGCCAAGGTATGTTTTATAACGAAAAAAAAAAAAAAAAAAAGGAAAAGAACAAAGGTAACATAGAACCCGCATGTCTCCCAACTCTGCACAGAGGAATTTAACAGCGAGTTCGTTAATTCTCTGGTTCGCAAGAGGAAACTCGTTTTTCCTCGTTGAAACCATGTCGTATTCTCTCTCTATATATATATACGTGATACGTTTAGTCAGAGACGCGCTCTGGCGTGTATTGTACGTGCAAACTGATCCCCAAGATTTCCCATGTGTCGGCCAGGTGTTTCGTTGTGTTTTTATTTTTCAAACAAACGCCACCAAACTCCCGTCCTCTTTGGCTCTCTGGAGAATCGCATGTGCGCACGCTCAACGTATAACGAATGGCGAGAACGAGACCAACAAAATTTGCTGCTCACTTGCGAAACTCCAATTGAACGACGCCTTTTTGCGAAAAAAAACTGTTTCTTGCACAACGAGTATCGTATTATATCTGGAATAATCGAATTTCGAATAGACTAAAGATGGCGTGTTATTTTTTACGATATTTGACACTAATGTTATCTCGCATTTTTATCAAATCTGAGCGGGCACCAGCCAAACATTTTTTATATGCCATACATGATTTTTGATAATTTTTTCAGATTTTTCCAAATAAATGTTGAGATTTTGCTTAAATAATCACAAATTACGCCGTTTTATTAATGGTTATATAACTTTCATTATCAAATAAAATACATTGGAAAAATCGGAAAAAAATTCTAAAAATCATGTATTGCATAGAACATTTTTGCCGCTGCCCGTCGTGAAGTTACTATTCTTTCTAATTTTTTCCATTTTATTTTCGTTGTTAGGCCGAATAAAATAAAAAGAATCCGCGGACGCCTTCAGCTCGGTTACCAAAAATGTTTATTTTTCGAAAAAGATTTTTCAGAATTTTTGCAGATTTTTTAAATCTGTCGTTCGATAATTTGTTTAAAAAATTCGTAGATAATTAAAAATGTGTACAATGTTTTTTGTACAGTACTTTTTAGAATTATGTCAATCACATAAAAAAAATTGCGGACCGAATCGGAAGGGTCAAAAGCAGACCCAGGTCGAAACAGTATAGAATGCCCCATATAATCTGCAAAAGTCGTGTTATGTACCATATTTAACTTGAATATTATCTCGCATATGTATATAGCTGCCATTCAAGTTATTATAATAGGCTTCTTCAATAGAAGCGGTATAACGAGAATTCTATCCAAAGTCTACTGTAATAACCCGTGGATATATCCCGGGAGCAGTAGCGATGGACCTTATCATCGAGGGTTCATCTTTACCGCGTAATCTTGGGATGAAACGGGACGACATGGTAATATTACGTGCCGCTTTGGTCTCGGCCCGGATTAAATCGGATAGGAGAAAACGATTCTTCCGCGCATGTTCTAATCGATAATAGCACTAGGCGTGCTCCATGTAATTTCGTATAGACACTGAGCCGGATATACCTTGACCTCGATATCCCATATCGTAAGATTTCCCTTATTTTCTCCTTTGGCCACGATTGCGCCGGAGAAATGAAAGTTGATCCTGATGTTGAGAAAAAAGATAAATGCAATAGAATCTTTATTATGAGAAAATACTTCTCCATAAAAAAATGTATTACATCTAAGAAGAATAGTGCGCCACGAAGATATTTAAGTATCATAATTCTATTTCATTCTGCTTCAGGGGTATTTTGCAACAAGGAAGAAGAAACTACGAAGAGGCGATCCTGAGTTACCAGCGAGCAATCCACTTTCGGCCTTCGTTGGCTCGTGAGTACCTACTTACTTACATTCTCCGTCTTGATGCTACTGGGATCTTGTCCTATTATACGCGAATCCAATAAAAAAGTATGAAATAAGAGCTGAGAGAGGCGAGAACAACGTAAGACGGGGGGGAGGGCTGTTGGAAAAAAAATTCCCTCGCTTCAACTACGATGCACTTTTGCCCTGCGGATACGAGCGCAACTAACGTAATCTAAGCAATTTAAACTGTATATAGCGAAATATATTACCGTATAACTTGAACCACAAATGGTATCTCGACTCATAAATTCTGCATAAAAAAGAAAGTGAAGTTTATATCAACGCTCTTGGAATAAAATCGACAAGTATGGACGTAATAGCTACTAGATCTGGTCCAATTGTGAATCTTCAGGATGCCAAAGAAGTAGAAACTTGCATACTTTGCGTTCTTATTATTTCCACACTTTCCACGAAGTCAATATATGTTGACCATTTTCGATTTCTTCATAGAGAGAACGAAATTTGCCATCACAAAACTTGCTTTATTAATAGAGGCGAAACAATGTTTAATTAAGTATATAAGATTAAGATACGACTTTATAACGGTTCTGTCGATCTATGTGTCAAAAAATTTAGCATCGACGGTTAGTCATTGTGAGAATGAACTGAAAACGAGAAATAAGCATGTAGACGACGCCAACTCGTCAATATGTACAGATCTTCGTTTGTCGCATGCAGAAAAAGAGCAATGGCCCCTTAACGAGTCACCTTTTGCTCAAGAGATCGAATGGCTTTACGACGGTCGCGGGTTCGTACCGCACCTACTCTCCGTCTCTCTCTCTCTTTCTCTCTCACGGGAGAGACGCCAAGGGACAGAAAAAAAAAAGAAGATCTGGTAAAGCCATTTGTTACGTTAGCGATGGGGTATGAGATGAGACGGCAGACGATTTACTTCGATCGGGGGAGCGGTTCGTTACCCGAGAACCGACCCCGCCTCGGCAACGTCGTCTTTTCGATCTGCTCCGATTTTTACGAGCGATCCGGGCTCTAGATATATAAACCATAGGCGTGCAATTCGACGTTACCTCTTGAACCGATTCCTAAAAAACCTCGCGGTCATTCGCATCCTGAAAGGACAAACTGCATGGATAACTGCTCCGGCTCCTCATTAAAGCATTTCGACGACATTTCTTCTCCAACCCTTGATTACTATAAAGTCACCAACTTAAGTATCCATTCAAGATGTCTTCATTGTATTTGCTGACCCGTTTAATTGTTTCGACATTATTCCAAATGAATAGAAACTAAAAGTGTGTCAACTGTAAGTGCAGAGTTTTAAATAAACAGTTGGTTCGGTGGTCGGTCATCGCACCCCACACATTTTACTCGCGGACTCGTGGAAGGAAAATGTCTTCTTCTTTCTTCGCTGTTATCTCCCTACAAGTAGTTCCGGGAAGTAAGTTAATAATTGTCTGTATGTTAATGAGACTGTGAGGAAATACTTTAATTATTTCACAATTCTATGTGGGATATGTTCGTGGGGTCCGTTGTCCAGGTATACAAAGTTCTTCAACTCCTGTTTGAAGACCAACCAAATATCGGTACTTCGAAAATTTCTTAATAAATGGCAATGAGTATTTTTTTACGAATTCATTAATCCATAAAAATCGTCTATAGTATGTTACATTTCACCGTTTGAAAATCAACAGAAAGTTCCTCGCAAGTATCTTCCACTTAGATAGAACGCCATGCAGTATTTTCCATCGAAATATTCCGTAACTCCAAGCCTACCGAGTGGAGCACGATTCTCGTCGATCGCTTGAAATCCTCGCTCTTCCATCGGTAGCCCACACACTCGTGAGACCGAGTACGCGTCCGATGGGACTTGGAAGATGCAAATCCGATCCAGCTGAAGAAGAGAAAGGACAGTGCGCGACTCAAGAAAGGATAGAAACGTGGGCATGTGTGTGTGTTAACTATGTACATGTGGATTCCAGAGGGGTTGAAGAGAGGCTATAGCAATCGAGGGTAAGAGAAGGAGCGGCACACCACACGCCGCCCAATCGTTGTCGCTCGTAGCGCGTTTCTATGACTCTCACGTTTCTCTGAACATATCCTATCTGCGCTGGCGGCGTGCTTACCACTAGCCAGAGTGAAGCAAGCGTATATATATATATGTATATATATATATATATATATATATCCATGTACCGAGAGAGAACTACCTACGGGGCTACCGGCATAGGGCTCCTATATATGCTCAGGATTCCCGTTGTTCGAAATAGTTGGAGCGAGGCACGAGGGTAGCAAGTGATGCCGGTGGTTCCGGCCACCCGTATAGACGTCGTGAGCTATAGAGACGAGGAGAACGAGCGAAGCTTGGCGAAGGTTGAACGAGGAAACACGGAATACACATTGCACTCTGCAGGACGTCGACCACGGACGAAGCCTCCAGCGTAGATTCTAGACCCTTGTAGACCCGCCATTCAACGATGCAACGCTCGGACGTGAGCAGTCGAGAGCGACTACGACCGTCGTCATTGACGACGACGACAACGACGACGACGACGACGACGACGACGACGACGACGACAACGAAAATGTGGAAGGAAAAGTGGCGACCTCGCGCAACGTTGCGAATAATTCGTGGGATAAATACGGGGGTTCTTTTACAATTTAAGTACGAATAAGAAAATTGTACTCTCTTCTAGGCTAGAACCGATGGCAGAGCTGCTGCTATTAGTTGATGGTAAAAAATCCATACTCGTGTAATGCAGTATAAGTACACGATATTAAAATAATCATTCTTACCCAACACGAGAAGAAAAGATTGGATGTGATTGCTAAATTTTCAATTTGCTGTATTCAAAATCTTCAAAATTAGTTGCGTTAAACCAGTGCAAATTGCAAACCTTAAGTATTTATGATTAGTACACTCCGCGCAGCAGCTGAATATTTTTTTATCATTCCGAATTATTTCGTTATAGTTTTTTTTTCTACTCTTACGTTGCAAGTCTTGGAAAAACTTTTTTGTTCAGATTCCGTCCATTCTTAACATTTAAAGGAATAACTTAATTTTTTTCATAATTTGCATTCGAAGCCAAATTTAATCAGTAAAATAGGAAACCTCTTCAGATTCATGGTGCTGGAACTCTTACCCTCATCATTATAATCTACTTCTACAAATATCATAAAATGTGAGCACCAGCGCTTTTGGAGTGATCGGTCAGTGGAGTCGTCGACGCTTGGACGTGAAAAGTCGCTCTCGACTGCCAGAGTCGTCATCGACGACAACGGCAATGTGGAAGGAAAAGTGGTGACCTCGTGCAACGACGCGATATAGATTTCGAGGAATAACCCGGGTCGTTCTTTCACAACTTGTATTCGAAGCAAAATATTATCAGGAAAATGAGAGACCTCTTTGAATTCATGGCAGTTGGTACTCTTGCTACTCATAATCATAATGTACTTGTACAAATATCATAAAACCTGACCAACGACAATTTTGCAGTGGTCGTCTAGTGGATTCCAGAACATCTCAACCAAGCGGGATGACGTAACGAAAAGTGTCCCAATGTAGAGTCAGACTTGCAGTCCAAATGACAAGAATACCACACAGAAGTGGTGAACACATATCTCGTGTCTCACTGACACGTGACGAGAGTCATAAGATATGTATTTGCGGTTTGGTGTATAACCGAGATTAATTAGAATCTTTCACCAACGTTTCATCCTCTCTCTTTCTCTCTCTCTCTCGTCATATCAACGTTTATCTCATTTTTATTACTGAACCACGATCTTCGTGACGTTGGTAGACACATGCACGACCAGTAGAGGAAATTACTAACATATAGCTACATGCTACACCCACTTGAATGCAAAGGAATAGTCGAGAGAAGCAATCAAAATATGTCAAATCGCAGAAGAAAATCGAATGTCTGGTAATACTGAAGATGTCTATACTTAATCATTGCATTACTATTTTCCAACAGCGATCAGCACATTGGGAATGGGTCAATCACAGTTCCAAATTCAAGTGGAGTTTCTAATTAATTAAGATGTGTATTAAAATAAAACCTAATTTCAGGTAATCTAAATAAATTACTGATTCCACCACAGAATTAGAATTTAAATGCAAGTGAATTACTTAACTCCACTCGATTCAGGATTTAAACCAGAATAGATGACTAATTTCACCCGGAATTCAGCAGAATGGCAATACGATATGACTTAAATCTGCCGATTCATGCTTACCAAATGAATTTTATTTAAAAAAAAAATGGGTACTGAGCGAGATATGTGTCTTCCACATTTATGATCTGTCCAAGGAATCTCCCGAGTAGACTAAGAAGTAACGTTTTACCCGTTACAGGAATAAAGGAGGTAGCGGACTTGATATTAAAACATACAACAGGCACGTCGTGAGCACCAGTAACAACACCCCTCGTCACAATCTCGGATTCATTCAAACTTCCTTAGCTTTATTAAGTTTGTAAACAAAGTTGAGAGTTGGCAGCGACCAAGAAAGGAGGTTGGGCTTCCATGGTATACGTGGATGTGACTAACCGTATTTCATATATAACATGATGGGAGGGGGGGGGGGGGGAAGAGGATATATATCTGTCCCGGACCCATTTGAGGCCCACCTCTAGAACGCAGTCTACACCCGCAAGATATCTCATTATATACTGAGACAGTCCGTGGCGTGATGAAACTTTAATAGACCCAAGTCAACGGTAACTTCGAAGGTACTAACTGAATTTATAATTCAGTAACGTTGAGGACTTTAATCAACTCGACGGACACGGTCGTTGCCAAGGATTTCCGGCATGAAAATCAAATAAACACACGTGAATTTTAAGTGGATATACGAGAGAAGGAGTTGTAAGCGGAACCGATGAAATCTACGTTGATCGACACTCGTCTCTAGCTCTGCCTCAACTTTGCTTACGTACTCATCGCGCGATATTTGCATGCATCCACCGAAGAGACCTCACGAGAGTGCCTCGTGAAAGTTTTCCGTGGTGCGCGGGACGTGGGAACAGTTTGGGGGGAGTGAGGTCGAATCCCCCGCACACTGAACGTGCCTACGTGCCTATTCCGCTGAGCTATGCATCCTCCTGATACACTCGAGCGAACCAGCACCGTGGCATCTAGCATACGCAGACCCTTACACTCGACTCAATTACAGCAAGCTTCTAGAAACAAACGAACAAACACGCAAACAGACCGACGGTCAAACAAACGTGCCGGCGTGCTTGGCACGCGTATACCCGAGCAAACTTTACGAACATCGTCCTCGACACCGTCAAGATCAGACCGCAGAGAAACCCAACACGCCTTTACTGATTCTTCACTTCGAATCATTTCGAATGGAGAAACTACGAATGAAGTTTTGGTGATATCGTTGAATGGTAATTAAGTTTTCTTTTGAAAATTGTGTACAAACAATTGTCGAAATCTAGGTACTCCAATGACCTGAATATACCGCTGAAGCCTCCATAAACTATCGAGCATTTCGGTCATTATGAAAAACATATTTTAGACATTAGTATAATTTATTCGCGAATAGGTTTAATCCATTTTATTCTGAAAAACTATCAATAAGGTTTCATAGTCCTAATTTTTTTTTCTTCACTTAAGATACATTTGTTTTAATGAAAAAGAAAGTCGACGAAATTTGTTTTTTTTTTCGAAGGAAAAACAGACTTGCATTTCAATTTTTTTCGACCAATTGATTCTATTATTTTGATTATTCTGAAGATGCATTTAATATTTACAAGACCATTTTTAAAGACACTGATTAATTTCTTTTTTTTTTAATTCATTCTGTACAGATGTTGCATAAACAGTAATTTTAATTAGTTCAATACCCATTTCACGTGCACCAAGAGTGAAGCTTCTAAATATTCACGTAGCATCAAATCGCTATAGAGATAGGGGATATTCAAGCCTAATCGAAACCCGCACAAATTCCAAACGTTCGTGCGAGAGCACGCACAAGGCTATCGCGTTGAAGCATCCATTTGTTCACCTAGCGGGGGGGAAAAAAAACGAAAAATTCTTTTATCATGTACGATCAGCAACCATATCGTCGGGTGTTTGTGAACCTTTTTGTTATACATACCATGTTGATATCAAATATACAACATAGGAGTCACAGCACGACTCCATTGTGCATAACACACAGCGAACATCGAGGAAAAGATTGAAAAATTGTATATGATTCCTCCTCTCCCCCGAAACGTCAAACAAAGAAATGTTCAATTTTCGTGCTGAAATAATAGAAAACACGAACCGACATTTCGAGTATCGCGTTTATCGCGTCACTGCTCACGCTGTGAACAATATAAAAAGTGCTCCATGAAAAGCTCTCGTATTGCAAACAAAGTGTATCGGATGTGGAAGAATGCTTCAGTACGGTTCTCGAACCGATAATTGGAACAATGTATAGATCTCTCGCAGTATGAATTCACGGAAACTGAAGCGGGAATGTCATGGGATGCTTCTGTATCAATTCTACAACTCTATATATTTTTGTATATAAACATACATATATCAACAGAAGATCGGCAGTTATATAAATTCATCGTGGTGCAATCATACGTGTGAAAAGTCGCGGAACAAGAGTTCGAAATAATTGCCGTTAACCTTAGCAAGCAGTTGAGATCGTCGACAGGATAAAAAAGAGGTCTTATGGACCAGTGCCAAAAAGTAAAAGGTGAAAACAGAGTGGAAAAGCATAAAACGAAGATTAACCCTCCGGCAGTAACGAGCAACGGGACGTATAACGACACGATGATGAGCCGGAGGAAAGGTCAGAGGAATTTCAAGATATCTCGGTGACTTTCTAATTAATATCCAAGCTGAAAGACTGATCGCTAATGACAATTAAAACGTACCGGAAAATAATGGCCCGAATCAAGACTGTATGGTTAAATATTCATATTAAAAAAATGAACTTGGTTATGACAACCAACTAATTGGTTGGTCCATGAACTGATCACGTCCTTTACCAACAAATTGTCAGAGTGAATAATGCGTTGATAGGCCAACTAACTGACTAGATGGCCCAATTAATGAATTAGTTACTCTGAAGCATACATCGAGAAAAAAGATTTCATAAATTCCATTGAAATGGATGCAATGACATTTATTTAATTGATTCAACGAAACGTATCATCGATTTCCGTAATTTTGTTTGCGACAATATTCTACACCGACTGAGTGGAAGATCTTTTTTAACTTCCCAAATCAAAGTTAAATCGAAGGTAATTTGAAACTAAGATAATATTAGCTTAAATATATTATTTCATTAATGAATACAGAAATATATCATAGGTCCAGATGAAGTGAAACTAACCATTAAATTATAATTGAAGCAGCAAATTATTTATCTACATGAAGTGTCGAGACATTCGTTGAAATTTCAGGCGTTTCTCTAGAAAAAGAAAAAATCATCAACCATCAGATATCATACCGAGCTTCCCTAGAAAATCCCATCTTCCTAGGAAAATAATTTTTTTCAACGAACGTGAAACTGAGTGCGCCCCGCATCTGCATACTAAATAGAGCGTGTCCCGTCGTTGGATATCCCTTGCACCTCCAGATTCCACTCGGTATATAAAATGTACACCAGCAGGCCACGTCGGCCAGCTATTGCCAGGAGGTAATTCATTCATTAATTATTCAGCAGTGTAAATTGGTACACAGATTGTAATGTAAATTAGTGGTGAAAGAAAGGGAAGTGAGAGGAGAGTGATAGTCGTTCCTCCCTAGCCAGCGGGATGCGAAACTCTGTGGAGAATAAAGGAGAGAGAGAAAAAAAAGGAGGAGAGTGTACACGGGGACGGTGATGAAAGAGAGAGAACGAGGTGAACGAAAGAGGTACCTCACTTCGTGGTACCAAGTGCGCAAGCGAATGGTGGAGAAAAGAGAGAGGGCGTACGTCATGAGGAGAAAACTGACGCTGTGAACCTGGTTGAACGGCGGGCTGATACTTTCCCTTTAAAAGCTTTTCCTCTACACTCTGCTCTGTCTCTCAATTTCTCACTCTCTCTCTCCCTCTCCCTCTCTCTCTCTCTCTCTTTCTCTCTTTCTTGCCATCACAAATGGTTCTCTCGTCATCGTCTACTTTCTGTACGTTACCAGCAGCCGAATTTCAACGGGGCCAATCCCATCGTACACCACCTAGGAAACTATACCGAGCTCTATCCAGCTATTCGACCATGCTAGCAACCCCCTCCTTCTCTCTCTTCCTCTCTCACTCTATCTCTGCCTCTCACACCCCACACCACTTTTTAGTCGACCCCTAACTGGCCCGTATATTGGCACCCACGTCTCTCAACCCCCTTTTAGCCCTGGCGTTCGGCACCATGCAGCTACTCTGCTGCTATGGGCTGGTGGCCCAAACGCTTGCCAGACCCAACGTTGGAAACCTGGTCGATAAGGGCCGCCGCGCTACCCCGAGTGACTAGATACGGATATCGTGCGAGTGTGGCATACGGCAGCCATCCGCAAATTGGCGGCCGATCGGGTCACTAATTACTCGAGCTCGGGACGTGTTTTAAAAGCTCCGCTGTGGTAATTTACGAGAGTTGCTGTCCTACCTGCACGAGTGCCGTTAGTAGCACCGCTTGGACGAAAATTTCGGGTTAAAGAATGGGAGAGTCCAGCACATTGAAATAGCCATCGAAATTGACATTGCAAAATAAAATTATTTGGGACACGAACCACGAAATGGCGGATTTAAACATTTGCTGCGATTTTTTTTATCGTCTCATTCGTGGCTATCGGTATTTTCCATACATTTTTGATAAATATATTTGTGCAAAAAAACATGATTGGACGTACTTCGGTACTGCTTTATGAGCAATGGAAATTCAAGTTAAAGCAATATTCAAGTATTGTAGTTGTACTTTTTAGCATTATTGGTCGTTGTTCACAAAGGGAATCGTGTTATATACAGACCGTCGAACTTGGAAGAACAATCTTTCATACGGGATATTGCATGGTAATTCACACGGGATGAAATCCGACCCTCTTAAATTTCTTATTATTCTATCGTTTCATTTCATATAAGAATATACAATTTTGTTATTCTTAAATGATGTGTAAATCAATAAATAAAACATATTTATTAAAAAGCTAATTAAACATTTCATATAATTTTTTAAGCAATCCTACTTAATTAGTTATTCCAAAATTAACAAATAAAAAAAAATTGTCGTGAAAAACTAAACATTCTAATTTAAATCTAGACTTTGAAAGCAACATTTTTGTGAATTTTTCTAATGAGACAAAATGGAGCGTACTTAGTGAAGTGGAATATTTTTTTACTTTAAACTAGATAAACATACTCGATATGATGTTTACAAATATTAGTACTATTTTAATATTAAACTTCGTTACATGACCTAACAATTATCCGCATTATTTATGCCAAAGTCATGCTTTCAATTGAAGTTGAAATTTAAAAAAACTGAAAATTAAATTATTCATTTATTAAGAAGGGCGCCAAACAAAACCTACTTAAAAAATCACAAGTGTTCTATTACGAGATAATAAAAATGTAAATAAAATATTTGGGGAAATTGAAGAGGACGGGGTTTCATCCTCTGTCGTTCAGTCCATTTCTTGTCATAACTTTGTGAATGTGCATAAATACATAAAACTTTAACGTTGAGATGGTTGAAATACGACATTGCGTATTCCGAAGGCATGTCATTCTTTGGGGGCGAAGAGTATATGAGAAGCTCTCCACTCGAAAAGGGCCGCACAAGAGGAAAATGAAAGGGTGAGAGTCGGCTAAGCACTTATACACGTTCTTATGAACGAATCCCAACAGCTACTAACTCAGCTTTCACCTTGGCGTATACGACCCGTTATTTCTTACCGCGAAATCCTCGAGAGGTAGAAATGCGGGTTTTCACCGTCACGAAAACCGCGTAAGAGAGTAGGTTGCACGCGGTTTGCACTGGGCTGCTGAGCGAGAGAAAGCGAGGATGGAGGAAGTGAACACAAGGGTAGAATGAGGCAAGTCGGGCAGCGGGCGCCATAAACGACTTGAAATTAAAGCTAGAGTGAAGGTAGGTTAAGCCAGCATTACTGTGGCAGCCGGGGTACTTTGACTTAAGATGTTCTATAAAAAGCACGCTAGAGCGTTTGTTGCGAGCTCGGCCAGACCAGTCGACGAGGAAAATGAGTCGAGATTTCCCCACGCTTTTATCCACCTTTGTAACTGCGAATGACGGTATATATAAACGCTTCAAAGATTTTCTTTCTCTCTCTTTTTTTTTTTCTTACCATTGAACTAAAACTACATAGCCGGTATGAAATCTTCTACGAAATCTTTCCACTTGATTTTATTTTTCAACGTTTCTTCACGTTGAAGCAAATACAGTGAAACGACAAATTCAGACACTATTTTACGTAAATAAAATAGGGGTGAAGGGGGAGGGGGTGAATTCGCGCTCCTTCGTTATCTTTTCAACCCTTGGCAACCCCCTTGCCTTATTGTTCGTTGCAGAGTTAGGAACCAGCGTCCTGAAAGGATCGCCACTCGGGCGAAAGAATGCCGCACGCTGACTGCGCTTGACAGTGAAATATATCCGTATGACCCCCTTTACGACATCTCACCCACCGTGGTAACTGGTTGTGTAACGGAGGAGTTACGAGAGCTTTTCCTTCAGCAGATGGGCGAGGCTTGTTAATTTTAAATAGGATTTTTTTTTTCTATTTTCTACCCCATTTGTTGTCTAATACAAATGATTTTTTTTTCTTTTTCTGTTGTAAGTTAATTATGTCTACTATTCTCTATTCTCTAAATTGTACATAATATATTGTTTTGTTTTTACATAATTTATATTGCAATTTACATTCTTTCTTTTTTGTGCGTTAACTTTTCATTTTGATTTTTTAAATCACTGAATTCCGCCGTTTTTAAATACTTCAAAGTTTTTTTGTTTTCAATACTGACGGAAAAAAAAATTACTTAATTATCACGTGATTTTTAAAACTTATTTTTCCTGAAATAAAACATTTTCTACGAAAAACCTATCACATTTTAAGATAGATTATTTATTTGTCTTTCATGTATTAGGAACAATTTTCGAACCGTATTTCATCTACGTACTGACCTTCATTTATTAATAGAAATATTAAATTCGACACGAAAAAAAAAAAATAATAAAAAATGTAAATGATGGTCGAACATTTGACAGATCCTCATCTTTTATCATACTGAATATAACCCTGTAAATTTTTCAGGCAATTAAAAAATTTAATTTATGCGGATAATTCGCAAAATAACATATATATTATCACGATGGTCATCGAGTATTGTGGAATATCCCAGTAAATCGTGGACATACAACTTCTGTATAACTTGCATAGTATTCTCTCTGGATAATTGGACGAAGGCTTCCACGCTTCGAGACCTGACCATTGAGAGGGAGAGTGAGAGGGAGAGGGAGAGAGAGAGAGAGAGAGAAAGAGAGCGATAGTACCTATAGACTCGTCGAAAGCCGAGTTAACCCTACGCGAAGTAGTATACCGACTGGTATACGACGAAAATGCTGTTTCATCTCCGAGTCCGCCAACTTGGCAAGACCGCGGCACTGTTTGCTTCCTAATTACGAAGAGGAATGAGAGGCTGAGCGAGTGAGAACGAAGTGAATCGAGAGAAAGCAGAGGCAGTACGGGAATACGGCCTTGTGGAGTACGGGTGAACTCTAACCCTGATGGTGAGTCGGTTGAACGCTGCTGCTGCTGCTGCTGCTGCTGCTCCTGCTGCTTCTGCGGCGCAAGTTAAGCTTCTACCGAAGGTCCTAAGAATTAAGATTCCATCGTGGAACTGAGTTGTGTGCCTTGCAATTTTCTGGTTAACCTGACTTCAGCTTCTCTCTGCTGTCTCCTCGTTTTCGTCGTCGGTTCTTTTCTTTTCTTTAGCCGCCTATCCTACGTTTACTACTATACCGACTGAAATCCTTAACTTGTTCTCGCTCTTTCTCGCCCTCCTTCTGTCTTGGCTTCGTCGAGTCGTGACGAGCACGAATCTCGTCGTTGCCATCGTACAACATTTCCAACCCCTCGAGTTAAACTACCGTGGAGAATGTTCCAACCCCCCCCCCCCCCCCTTTTTACTAGCCAAGAAAAGCGATATATGTAAGATCACGAAGGGGTGAATTGTCGTTACCACTCGCGTCGTCGCATCCTCGTTATTCGTCGTTACCATTTCTACTCTGCTAACACAGCATTTCACTTCTTGTCAGCTCACGTGCGTAGAAATAATTGTAGTCGTTGTCGTATGACGAGTGTGACGGCTCATTTGGCTTATCGAATGATACCGGAAAATCAGTGGATATGGAAAGTAAATTTGAATAAGAAAATTTTAAGTACCTACTGAATTTTCGTTTCTTACTTGGATTTTTTAAAGCTTATAATATTTTGATTTTGTGCCATTTTTTCAAATGAAAACTATGAATATTTTAAACTTTCAATATTTTATAGCGGGGTTACAAAACAACGCACAACAATGTTTCGAATAATCAAAAATTTATTTGGTCATAATTGCCAAAAGTTTTTATCCACGTCAATGATTTTAAAAAATATTAGTACAGTATATTCTTTGTTCAATAACAAAATTGTTGAGGCGTAAAAACAGGGTTGGAGTAAAAATAAAGACTAAAATAAAAAATAAAAATTTAAACAGACTTTTTTTTGACAATTTTGAATAGTTTCATGTGAAAATGTAAAATTTGGTGCGACATTGTTTTTTCTTAAATCGTACTGCAAAATACGGAAAAAAATGCAAAGGTCGTCCTTTCAACATACACTGGAATGCCCCATATAATAAGGAAGTAAAAAAAACTGTCCGATGAGACAATTTTTATACCACCTACAACCGACTCAATAAGAGGCCATTAAAAAAAGTGGCCTACCAATTAACACCATTACAGCCAAACGTTTGATCGAAAATAAAAAAACTGAAAAGCAAAGTCAACATTCCACTTAACATCGATTTAACGAGATTGATTTTTTTTTTTCAAATTCTATACAGTATCTCCTTTAAAGCTGTGAATATGCTCATTAAAAGCTCGTGTCGTATCTCATGTGTCTGGAAATCTCGATATTTGCTTAGCAATTATCTTATGTATGCACAGTATATACACTCCAGTGACACGAATTCACCACCGATACCTGTATCTTCCTCATACGTTATACGTACATCTCGGATATATATATATATATATACATAATATGTAGATAGATAGTCGTGAATCCGGCAATAATCGATAATTGTGTTGACAGAGGCTTACGTGAACCTCGGGGCAGCTTTAGTCGCGGTTGGACGAGGAACCGAAGCCGCTGGGATTCTACGTGCCGGTGCATCTCTCGACGGTTCCGGCCTAAAGGACAGAAGGGCTCACGAAGCTGCGAGGGTCCAGGCGCTGCTTCAGCTTGGTGGCCTGTACGCCGATGAAGGAAAATTGCAGCTGGCACTTTCCGCCTACAGAGAAGCCCTTCACGCCCTCCCAGAGCACTATCCTCCTCAGGTGAGCTCTATATACTTTTTCGTCCTTTCCACAGCTTTCATACAAAATGTTACACGCTTCCGTGCTTCAAGAAAACTCCACCAAAGCGCCTTTCAGCATTATTACAAAATAGCTGCTGCATATTTCATCCCTTTAGCTCTTCCGCTTCGCTATTTCGAGACACATACGGCGATTATGATGATACATAAGTGCGTCATCCTCTTATTGTATGCACAGAGTGATGAAGAAAAAAAAAACCTTCCTTCGTTTATTCAGGATCTCAATTTCAGGCCAGAACGTATTTCCAGCTACTTGATATTCCAGAACAATTTCCACTATGTTGGCTTACCTCGTACATTCCATTTAATATATTTGCACATAAATGCAGAGGGCGTTTATACTCGGATCAATGTTAAAGAGGCTTCAGTCACGTTATTCGAGTGTCAAGATTTCGAAGATTGTTTATTCACATTTTCAAATAGAATCTGATAAAGAAACAGGCAGATCCGAGTTTAGATACTCGTATTTAAAATACAAAAAAATGTGTAACACTTAGAAAAAAAAATGTTTCACTGAACTAAATCGGTTTACACCCTCGTTCAAACGAATGTTTCATTAGTATAAACAAATGTACAGTTTCTTTGTTAATTATTAGAGTCACCTGACTAAAATATATTTGCGGTTACCAAAATATTTGTTATACCAACTAAAAATTCGTTTCAACGAGGATGTACACCGATTTAGTTCAGTCAAACATTTTTGTTTTCAGTGAATCAATTTCTGACCAGTCCAGATAAATAACTATGTTTACATTGAGAATCCATTCATTTATTAGCAATTAATAATACTTATAGCGTTTATTAGTTTAATTATAATGTGAACAAAGAAAATGAGTTCTCGATTGTCAAAAATCTGACAAAAATGACAAATTTGTTGGACGGCGGATTTCCTTAACCTGAAGTTTCCAAAATGGGATGGATACGGGATTATAATACAATCGAAATAATGAATACCATATTCATTTTTTATTCATATTTATTCATTTAAAAAATCCATTATTATCATTTCAACATTATCACAACATCGCTGTTGCATCTTTCATTCCATTAACCCGTCTCTTCGACTATTTCAAGATACACAACGATTATGATGATGCATAAGCTTTATCCTCTTATTGTAAGACCAAAGTGCCTTGACAAAAAGAAATCCTTCCATTCCCTCCGCAGTACTACTCCAATACATATTCCCATCTGCTTGTCATACCAGAACAATCTCCTCAAAGTTGCATACACCGTACATTCCATGAAAACGATTTGCCCAGGAATACCCAGTAAGTTTCAAGTCAAAGCGACGTTAAGTCGATTAACGAACCGTCCCTCAACAAAATTTCTGGTACACCGAGAGCTGTAGAATCGGGATCCACATAGACAGTTCGCGTTCACCGCGCAGTTATATTTTCTATAGTAGTAGAAACTTGGAAATCCCCACGGAGCAACGGCGTGTGGAAGAAGGATCGTTGCCCAGTTTCCGTCGGTTTTCCACTCTTCTATATAACCATGAAAATAGAGAAAGAGAGACAGACAGACAGGCAGAGAAAAAAAGTAGAGTGTTGTATCTTGGCTCTTCTTTGTCGTGAAGCAGAAGGAGGGATGCTGCCTGCACGGAGCAGGCTTGAAGGGTTGTTACCAGTTTTTCTTAGGCGTCGTGTCCTCTCTTCGAGGCAACTTTTCGACGAGAAGGCGAGCAACACACACGCGAGAACGACAACAAGGAAAACGAGCCCGAGCGACGAACGATCGTTGGAACGAGCCTCGCAGTGCCGTTTCGAAGGGAAGCTACCAGCAGCTTCAACAACAGCAACAGCAAAAGCAGAAGAACCGGCCAGTTCGCGCGGGCGAACGTAGCACACGGGCTTTCACGTGTAACCGGCACCGGATTCGATAGAGAAGTTTGCATTTTTATGAGGTACCTCAGAACCACCCTCTCCCATGTATACTCCTTCTGCTCCTCTTCGAGACGCCCCCTCCCTCTACCCCTCATTCTCTTCGCCTTCGTCTACCAACTGCATTCTCCTGGAATTCCTTCGCGACAATTTATACGAAAAGTATTTTCGTCGTTCGCCTTTACAAGGAAATGAGCGAGACACACGAGTGTGCCAAGAAAACGTTTTCACTTCTTTCTCCCTTTGCCTGTCTCTGTCGCTTCTTACCAGCGTGTACCGTCTCGTTCGGTGGAAAGAAAATGGAGGAAAAACGAGTGGAAAATAAACGTGTATCGCTTGTATCCTCTCTCTATCTTCTTGTACGACACTACGGAGCTTTAGCGAAGTTTTGCTACGCTGAGGAAACTTTTGAGGGCGATTTATCGAAATAGATTTACACCGGGGCTGTGCGTTCAGGCTGTATCTGTGTTTGATAGTGGCGCATCTGGACTCAGCTTGGACGACAATATAACTAGTCTAATATTATTAAAAGTGTTCCTTGGATTTCTCTCGAAGCTATCCTGGTACACTCGTGAGAGCCACTCGATGGAGTTGATGACGTTGTACGATCCTGGTGAGAAGGAAGGAAATGGAGATGTCGAATACTAACTTAAAATTGGCTGTCGTGCGATAGCCTCTCTAAAGTCTAAACTCTATATATTTGAGGTAGAGTCGGTAGATCAAGTGTTATACTCGAATAGAGTTCTCATGATCTCTTCGTCCACCAATTGCACTAGTGTGTGTCCTCTCTGAATCTCGTCGGAAACCTTTCCCCACACCTGACGACGACTTCCTTCCCAATCCTATAGGTTCACTCCTGCCAGACGGAACGATCCTTTCTCCTCAAGTTATTACCCTCACGAATTTCTCCAACAGTCTCGTGGAAAGTTTGCCCCAGCATCCAACCCGGTAACGAGTTATATGGCTGGTCGCTGGTCGATGGTGTGGGAGAAACGACGAAGGTGCTACTGCTACTGCTGCTGCTACTGCTGCTGCTACCGGTTGAGAACGAGCGACGTGGAGAACTCCATACCTCGCCATCGGTAGACCATGGCAGAAGTTCGCCTCATCTATCCGTCCAACGGTCAGCCCAGAGTCTTTGCTCTTCAACAAAGTTAACGAAGAGGATATCGATTATTGGAGATGGAAAAGTTTGCAAGAATTACGCGTCCGACACGAGATCGAATTTTATATGTCATTTTGTTTTTTTTTTTATGGTACAGTATCACAATGAATTGCCAAAAAAAAAAGTAATCATCTGTCTGGTGGAGAAATTTAGGGTCGGATTTTTATTCATAAATGCGATCTTAAGTTTGATTGAAAATTCGACTCTTGGACAAAATTCTTGATGAATGTTGAAGAAATTTCGTTGGCACAATAAATATTTATAGGAAGAAAATATTTCCAAATCAGTACATTGTTTCTTTATATTACGGCCAAATATAGCTTTTGACAAAGAGTTCCACAACGCAAAATTCTAGTTTTAAAAATCTATTCCCATTTTTACGCTCATATTCGAAATACTGCTGCAACTGTTGTTTTTCAACGATAACTAAAAATACAATGCAAATATCTAGAATATCGTCGATGTCGTTTTCCTAAATGATTGACTAAATGAATTTTCGAAAAAAATATACCACAAAGAAAAAAAAATAATAAAATACCTGTTGATTTGACACAAAGTGTCCCATATAATTTTACCATCGCAGTATTATCATCTCGTTGCACGTCTGTCAAAACATTAACGAAAATTACTTGTTGTACAAGTACTAAAAATAAAATTGCTGTATCTATACGACCAGGAAACATTGCAATCATTCTCATTGATTAGATTCTCCGAAACGAAATCAATTCACATCCACCCGGGCATCGAGTTTGAGTGTATTCGTATATAAACGGGTCGAATAAACACCATTCGCTCATGGCTCTCTGTTTTCCGAGAGATAGAGAAAGTAAAACGAGTGTCGCCCGCATCGCTTCGGGTGTCCGAGTGTACCCGCAGGAACTGTGACAAAATATTGAAAGAGGTGATCGAGGTTTTTTTTTTTCGTCCACGTAAACAACAACGACTATTTGAATGACAGCACTTGGACAACGCGATGGTATCAAAAGAACCTCAGCTACTGTCATTTTCTATGACACATTGCTTTCGTATATAATGGTAATGCGAGTTGAGAGCAGACGACCAGATTTAAATTCATTTATAACCGCGTGACGGATTCAAGTGCTGACAGAGTGTTTTTTTTTTTCGTAGACATGTGTGAATATCCAATTCTCTTCCCAACCTGTTTACTAAAATTACAGTCAATTCACAACTATTAATTAACAGAGACGAGAAAATATATGAGATACCTGTTATTCTGAATGACACCATGGCAAGTGTATTGAATGGATCAGTATAAAATAATACTCAATGATTACACGGATAGTCTCCGATCAGTCAAAGATAATTTATCGATTGCTGCTTCCACGAGTTGATAACATCGAAGCTCTTTGTCAAAGCGTATCGGCGTTTCATTGCATTGCTTGCCACTGTTTCGTATTATCATCAAGCCTGTATATATACAGGCTTCTGTTGCAGCCACTCATACATCCAACCGTTGATCTATATATTCACAGTGCATGCGAGGCTCGTTATACCCTAGCATTATCATTATTACAAGCCCAGTTGAGAGTGGGAGAGGCGGAGGAGAGTGTGGGCCCACAGGAGACATATTGGCAAATGGGGTTAGTGACATTTCAGTTCGAACTGACACATTAGAATTGTGTATAAGCTCCGAACGTGGGTGTGTATTTTGAAAGCACGAGTTGACTGAAGAACCAACTCGACTGTTACGCTATGTGCACCGGTCAATAAGATACAATCTCGTGATATAACTAATCGCTAGTTAACGTCCGAGGTACAACGGGTTTAACAGAACACTCGAGTATGTATGGACCACAGCCTGTCACACGTCCTCGCAATAGGATATGCTGCGGTACAGAACCCCTCTCTCCTCTTCCATATCCCACTTTACCGCTCTGCAGCTTCTCTTCCGTCTGTATGCGACTGACCAGAGACTGGCTGTGGCTTTCGTGCCACTTTTAATCCGTGGATTAAACGTCACAATTCTGTTATATTCAAATTCAACGAAATGTCACAGATTTATCATGATTAAAGAATGGGAAATTGATGGTTGATGCGAATTTTTAAACCTAATTTATGGATTAAAGAGAGAAATGTGATTTTATGAAAATTGTGGACTCAGAAGAATTAGTAATTGGGATTATATGATTGTTAATTATTGACCAGAACTACTCTTGGTAAATCCTATCAACATTTTGGCAGCTGATACCAATGATTGGTAATTAAAAAATTACGTATTTTATTATTGTTTTTAACGACAAATTATTATTTTTTAAGTCAATTTTTTTAGTTTTTTTTTAATGATTTTTTTGTCAGTTCTTAACATTTTTTAAGAATATTGCATAGATTTTTAATAATAAAGTAACGCAACTGTTTCACTTGCATCCCAAATGTGAAAGAAAATAAGTCGTAGAGTCTGATCGATCGAGTGGTTTGTTTTGAATCATGCGCAGAGTTGAAAGCCCTCTGAAAAAATGTCTCAATTAAAAGACTTTTAAATATATTTATCAGTCGACTGCACAAAAAGAAACAGAGGTTATAAACAATCATTTATAAACATTTGAAAAAAGTTTTTCTAGTTGCATCAGACATTTTTTTTCATTACAGAAAATATTCAGGAAGCAATATTTCAAAAGCTCTTGAGCTAGAAAAAAAAACAGCTGCGCCAACTTTCAATAGCTCGTGCTAGTGACTGCATCGAAGGGGTTTAATAAAGCTCGTGCTTGTAAAAAATGTTACATGGAAACGAGCAAAGTCATCACGAAGTACACAAAAAAAAAAAGTAACAAGGTATGTCGGTCAACAGGGCTGCCAGGCTATTGGAGCTTACAACCTTGTGGACGTAATTCGTCGAAGCATTCCAAATAGCCTGTCGTTTCTTTCACGGTTATAATGGTTTTGCTGGATTTATCCGGAAAAGCGGCTTTGCGTTTTCAGTGGCGCACATAACACGCTGCAATGTATGACCGCGGCCTCGTCGCGTTCGTGATACGGGATGCGTTTAAAGCCTCCGGAGTAATATCTGCCGTTCCGTTTTTTTTTTTCTTTTTTTTTTTTAAAGGGCCGCTTCGTGCTTTATATGGCGTTTTAATAACATAGGGCGCTTTGTTCGGCAGTGTTTGAGTGGCTAATTAGGTGCGCCCGACCCTCCATGCCCGGCATACACAATGCTCACCGGGGTAATTTTGCAACCCGCCGTGTTCACCCGCATTTTTCTTTTTTCTTTTCTCTCCTACCAAGACCTCTCCTTTCACGTCCCCAGGGTTTCTCTCTTTTTTCGCTCCACACGCTCTTTCGTACCGCGGTTTCCACACGGTGCACACTTTTCCTCGCATGCACGCCTATGTCCTTTTTATATACCCTTTTTACATTTTTTTTTTTTTTCTTTCTTTGCTCTCCACTCTTCAACGAGTATGAACTGACAAACATTTCCTTTCTTGCACAAAATCCACGCTGCAACCGAATATTAGCATACATTTTTTTTCGCGACTCTACGATATAATTGATGCTATTTGCATAATTTTGTGAATGGATTCGAGAAACAACTGGAAAAGCTGCCGTTTCAATACGTCTGCCAGCGTTTAAAATCTGTTTTTCTGTTTATAGAAAAAATTTCGGTAGAGTCTCGTGTGGAACGAGTTTTTAGACGCTGACGAATCTTTATTCAAGGCACGGGCCAAGCGTAATGGGGCACTCAAAGTAAATGAGTTTAACAGTTTAATAGTGAATATAAAATGTTTTGTTCTGGAGTCATTGGAATACTGAATGTACGGATTTAAAATGGTTGAGTCTCGCAGCTGGAGTCTGTCGATGAAACGAAAAATTCACGAGAAAGGAATAATATGGAAAATAGAAAAACTCGCTTGTACATTTTCAAAAGAAAAAGATATTTCGTGAGGATAAATTAAAAATTTTAAATATCGAGATCTCACGTACTACATGCAAGAAATATTGTATATTTCTCTTTCTTTTCAAAAGAAAGTGCCAATACTACCCCGAGAATTATCTTGTTAGCAGTAAAAAAAAAATTGTTTGAATAATACTTTAAAGTATACATGCAAAACTATCAGGTCCTATTTTTTTTTATATTGTACAATATTTTATATTATATGATATAAAATTTATTTTCTATTTCATTTAATTATTTTATATTATACAATGTACTGCATTTTTTGCCGTTGAAACTCGAGATCGCAACTTGCTCGAATTAGGAGAAAACGCTCCAGTGAAACTGTGTACAGCGATACACAGTGAAGATAGTAGTGCAGATCGATGTACGATCCGCCAGCAGCAATGGTTTTAACAGCAGTGGTTGTGCCGTCCACTCCAACCACGTTTTCACTGTTGAAAAACAATATATCGCCGTTTCCCATCTCCTCTATCGAATTACAAAGGAATGAACGGGGGTTCTGTGATTTTTTTTCTTTCCTCTTTGTAAACAAACAACAGCAGTAGAATTTAGTTAAAATATTCATTCGCGAATATATATATATATATATATATATATACGATATACGATGCAGCTGTTGAATGTTTCAACTGATTTTTTCACAAAACATATAGTTTAAGTTTTGCATGCAGAGCTTTATGATTGCGTATAAAATATAAAATTGAAAAGATCGTGAATTAAACAGTGTCTGTAACTTCATATATATGATTCTGGCTATTATCATTGTCTGAAAAAATAATGTGATCCTCTTTTCGACGGAATTACAAATGAATCCAAAACCGATTTAACAATGAGCAACCGTGATTTCGATTTTATTTATTATCAGTCGAGAGAGAACAGTTCGTTTCCCAATGCATTTTCAACGAAAATTTCTATTACCATTGGCAAATAATAGTCATTTATTCAGATTCATTTATTTTAATACACTTACATATATTTTAGCATTAATGTGAACTTTCACGCTTTCGTAAAGTTGATCAATACTCGAATACCATTGTTTTAACTATTGACATCAGGCCAACAAACTGAGAATAGAAATTGAAATTCTTGCCATTCACATCAAGTGTAATATCGAAACAAAAAAATATGTATGTCATTTAAAAAAAAAATAGCAATATCGGTTTCCATATTTCATATTTCTGTCGGGATCGTAAAATACTGGAAATTGTAATACTTCACTAAAACTGTAATATCACTTTATCTATATTCACTCCTCGATCAATTTCCAGAATTTAAACAATTTAAATCATTCGAGGGAGAGAGAGAGAGAGAGAGGAAAAGGAGTAAGCGAAAGGATAAAAATACTGGTATTTTTTCCAAACGCAGTCAACAGAGTCGAATTCGTGCAGATATCGTTACTCTGACGAAAACAATTTTCTTTTTTTATTTTAAATTCTTCCTCTTTGCAAAAACAAAAACATCTTTTTATGCCGCCAATTTCTAAACTTGGTGTTCAGTTTCAAACCCATATGGATGAACGTTCGGTCATTGATTGTAGTACTTATACGTACATTAATGGCTTTTAGGTTGGTCAATGGTTTTGCGGATGAATTACAGTTTCTTTTTCCACAGAAAAAAGTAACATCCAGCCGTGTTCAAGATTGAATTTGGTCGAGATCAGTATATTAGTTTTTCAATAAAGAGGGAATATTCGTTAGAAAATAGGGGTAAACTCGATGGAAACATTTAAATTCTATTGATGATTACATTTTTCATTAAAACTTTTTGCAGCTTGTGAAATGAAGAGTCTGTTTACTTAAGTATCACTTGAGCAATGAATCTAAAACTACATTTTTCGTTAGAATATATTAGAGCTATGAATTTTTGGAGCACTCAGAATTTCTGGATTTCTTTATGAAGAAATTTTCTTTTTAAACAATTTTTTTAAACTAGAATAAAAAGTAAAAATGTGCACATTGCTTGATGCACGATTTTGCACGCAGCTTTCTCTACGAAGAAACTAAAAATCCTCAACATAATTCCTCATATTTCTAACTGTGGAAATTGGGATAAAATAAGGGAGCAATTTGCACGTTTCTCTTTTCATTTTTTTTTACTTGTTATAGAGTCATAGTTTATACCACAATATTCAAACCTCGTAAAAGGGAATAAATTCCGTAAAAGGTGACATAATTATTTTTCATATTCTTCATTTCATGAAAATTTCATGTGATATAGAATGCAGAATAAAATTATTTCTACCAAACAAATAGTTTCGCCCGTGCCGTAATTAAGTTGATGGTTACGTTATTAATTTTTCTCGTATCAATAAAAATATTGTTGACACCGGCGGGAAAATATGCGTATAGTAAAGTCGAACATACATTTTTCTGGCTGTGGTTGGAGAATAAAAACGAAATTTAATCAACTAAAAACGATGGGTCAAGAGAAAAGATTTGTTAATACGAAATAATAAAAATGACAACAATAATAGTAATGTAACGGAATCGGCATTTATATTGTGTTATTTATGGAATTGTATGTGAAAGCGGCATTGGAATTGATCCGCTCGTGTCATATGAGACAACTGACAACGAACTGAATGACGCTTGACAACGATCGTAGATTGATTAACAGTCTTGACAGAGACCTCAAAGATTACGGACGCGATATCTATCTTAATAAAGTTCCGCCCTGCTATTTCTTTTATAATCGTGACTTATTTATTTGCTCGTTCGTAACATTGGTGTCAGAAGTGTTTAACGAATTTTCGCGTATAAAAATAAATAATTCGGTCGGGATAATAATTCAAAAAGCGATTTTTTTGGTGTGTCGGTCAAATCGGATTATGAGTGACAACTCACAGTGATTATGAACACGAGAAGGATTCGGGCGAGAGTATCCGAAAATGGACACGGCAAACTAGACACGATCAATGCTCTACAACCTCAACATCGGTACGAGAAGCAGTTGGCGAAGCTGCACTGATAGCGGCGAGGGAAACAACACAGGAATCGACGGGGATCATCATCGTCGAACGCAACAAAAACAAAAAAGATAATGTCCCTTTCCTTACTCAGGCTTTATATGCCGCATCAAAAATTTAGATTGTCTGAGGCCTTCCCTCTTACAAATTTTCAAGCTAGGGCAGTAGCAGAGACCTTAGTTTTCAAGGTATTTTCTCGCTTTGACATATTCTTCGAAATTCATTCAGATCAGGGTAGAAACTTCGTACCGAACTTCTTTAAGGAGACTATGACGACATAAAAAAAAAAAAAAAAAACTAGAACTTCCTCATTACATCCTCAATCTAATGGTTTAGTCGAGCGATTGAATAGGACCATTCTTCAATATTCTTCAAAACATGAAACGACTGAATTTTCACTAGCAAACTTATGGGTAGGGAACTTAAGTTGCCATTATAGCTTCTTCGTGGAAATCCACAAAATGAGTATTCAGAGCCTAGTGATTAATCTGAATTCGTTGAAGAATTAAGATGGTGATTGTATACATTTCACGAAAAAGTTACAAACCAATTCTCGTTAAAGAGTAATAAAATAAAATCAAAATTTGACTTAAAATCACATATGCTTTCCTTTAAACCCGGCCAACGGGTTTGGTTCTATCACTATTAGATTAGAGTCAAAGGAAAGTGCCCAAAGTTGCAAAGAGATTGGGTAGGTCCATATTTAGTTAAAACCAAAATTAACGATGTAGTATATAGGATTCAGAAACTTCCTCGTGGAAAATTGATGATTGTGCATATAGATAGATTAGCACCTTTTGAAAATTAAAAAATAGCGATGACAGTTCTGAGACGTTAATGGTGGAAAGTAGATTGCTTGGCTGGAGCCTGGTGCACTGCCCTCGGTAAAGGTCATACTGTAGCTCGGTGTACTGTGAAGGGTTTCCGAAGAATCTTTTTGTGTAGTGGGTATTCAATGTCTAACTGGGCATGGTTAGTCGTTGGTGTCACTTGGTCCGAATTTTCTCTGGCTGTGGATCAAGAATACTCCTTTAACTGACTTGAATTACTGATCATAGTTCTCGCTAGTGGATGTTTTTGAGTTCCCGAGAACAAGTTTGGATATTTTATGGTCGGATTCACTTGAGCAGTATAGGGGTGCGCACACTGTATTGTTCTGTAAGGTGACCGATAGAGTACTCAAATGAATGAAATGAATAAATGAATTAAAGCTTTCCTATTGATATCATAACGTCGGCTATTCGGGATGTAGTTCCAAAGAAAGAGAAATGTTGTTATTTTTCAACGATATTATTTTCCAGAGCACTACGCTTTTCCGTTTTTCTGTCACAGGTTGACTATTCTGCAGAGAGACCTAGTCCCTTCCATTCTTTCCGATCCCTTCAACATCAATAAGGATATCTTACAAAACATCGTGGAAATGGATTGGACGAAATTTTCGAAGGTGGACTACTCGATTTCTGGAGAAATCGCTCCACGTCGTTACGTTTCACAAGAAAGAAGATAATAAATGAAACAATTATTAAACTCAATTGTATTATCTAGAGACAGATTTTTTTTTAAAGACCGACCGACAGAAAGTTAAATTTAAATTTGATAAAATAATTAGCTTTTCAAATGTACACGCTGCTCTTCCCAGGTTTTTTAGCCATGGTTTTCCCTCGGGACTTGGGTAAATACCAGAGCAGTGTTAATAGGTCGCGATCATATCTAGATGGACCATGGCAACCACATCCTAGATAGTTAGGGAGTTGCCGGGGCGGCAACTCAAAAGGAGGGGAGTAGTGTAACGGAATCGGCATTTATATTGTGTTATTTATGGAATTGTATGTGAAAGCGGCATTGGAATTGATCCGCTCGTGTCATATGAGACAACTGACAACGAACTGAATGACGCTTGACAACGATCGTAGATTGATTAACAGTCTTGACAGAGACCTCAAAGATTACGGACGCGATATCTATCTTAATAAAGTTCCGCCCTGCTATTTCTTTTATAATCGTGACTTATTTATTTGCTCGTTCGTAACAGTAAAATGTAAGAAAAATAGGTAGGTCGTAAGCAGAAAAAATAGTGAGGATGTAATAGCAACGAAATTCCATAAGTTGCTTGAAGTTAATTTCTCGAAATTTCATAAAATGTTGTGAAGTTAAACTTTGTAGGCTTGTTCTTTAGGTTCGTATATTTTTTCTTCATTCTTACACATTTTTTCGTGTCACTTCCAATCTAACATATAAAATTGTGTCAAATTCTCACAAACTTTATGTTACTTTTCAAAATTTAACAAAAAGAAAAATCCATACAATACGCAATTCTATCAAATTAATACAACCGGGTATGTTACTTCGAAATCTGGGTATTTTTGTACATAATTTTTTGTACTGCAACACTTTCAATTCGTACATGTCCGCAGGTCTGTTTTCCACTTTTAAATTGACTAGAACTTCGAATTAAACGAAAAGAAGAATAAAAAAAAAGCCTAAAAAGCCACTTGAAGTCGATGTGTACATATACAGAGAGCGGAAGGCATGGTGCAACTATAAACGAACCAGAATCGAAAGGATACCGAGGGGATGCGTGACAACATCGTGGTGCTGCTGGTGTGTGCTGCACCGTTATCGATATTGCCATTAGGATCGGGAACCGAGCTCGCCACGTCCCTTTCTATCCTCTCTGCAATAGCAACGGCGGCAGTGGCGGCAGGCTTCGGCTTGGTCAACCGACCGCGCTGAAACGAGAGACGCGAGAGCCGTTATTGGATTTCGTTAATTGGTGTCGGATTTTCCGAGCGAGCCGTGGAAATCAAGTCGAGGACCAACGATCGGATGTCGTTTCGCGAATGTGCTCATGGGCCTCGTTTATCTCTCCCCGAGGCCAAAAACCCACGGACTCCTCGCTTGTTCTCTATATGTTTCTGTATGTGTGTCGCCCTCGCCGAATTACCGAAACGTACAATCGATTCAATTCAACATCAACTCCACTCTACGCGAGCATATACGCGGACTCATTCGTTGACATCAAATAAAATCCTATTAACACTACACCTTTTGCAACCATTCAAATTCGTTACTATGTACATTCGTGACGTTTCAATAACCGATACGGATATATCGACGGGGCGAATTCGCGAAATTACAGCAATGCGCTCGGATGAAATGATTCATGAAACGAAAATTAAACATGTTTTTATCCATTTTTGTGAATTAATCGATGGTAGACAGTCAAAAGTACATTGAAAATTCTTTAATTTTAACATAAAGATTATGTATTACTAGAAACTTTGTATTAATGACATTTTTTTTTTCGTTAGATCCTAACTTTACGAAAAAAAAAAAAAAATTAAAATAATTTGTTAAATATTTTGTGTTTTTGGTGTAGAAAGTCTTTGATGTAATTTTTGCAACAAAAAGAAAGTGTGATTACCGTTCGACAATATATTTGTATCATTAAAAAGATCGCCTTTTTTTCTTTGGTAACATATCTTGTGTTATTTTACAAAAAATATATTTATAAAAAAATATCAATTGGTCACTTTTATTTTATAAAACATATCGATTTTAAAGTTAATTTTTTTTTCTTTCGTATTCAATGATATTTCGAGGGTAGCAGGAAATTTTACTTCTGATTTGTAGGATACTTTAAAAAAAACGTGAAGAATAGACGAGTGTAAATGTGAGATACTTCGAGAAAAATACGTGAGGGATGCTCCCTGATTTTCGAAATTGCGTTCGCTAAATCGCCGTGATTTCTCTTCGGTAATTCGTATTACGTAGAGGAAGGCGAGAGCTCGGCGCGTCTCCTTGCTCACGGTCGATTGATGGTCCATGGAAAGGCAATTCAGAGACGAGCCTTGGGAGAGGCGCGTCTGGTTAAAGTTTCGCCAGTCGGTGCGCGCACGTAAGAACGCCAGCTAATGAATCGTGATTCATTGCTGGTAGCCCGCCGGACAACTCAACTTGTTTTCTTTTTGTTTTTATTCAGCCTGCGGTGTCCCATCACCACCTACTTTTCTATAGATCTCCCGCACGTACATAAGTTAGCCACATTAAAAAAAAAAAAAACAGCTATCATTTTTCTAAAGATCCAAACTAAAATTTATAGCAATCAAGGCTCTTTAATATTGACAACAAATTTGATTACTATGAATAGACACAATTTTCCATATGTAGAAAAGTAAATATGTGAGAAGTTGATTACAATAAAAAAGAAACGACAAATACATTTCTTTCTGGATCTAGGAAAAAATAACCACGGAAAAATAGCCGATTACGTACATAGGAATACATTTTTATTTTTGAAATATTGAGATCTATTAACAAGAAAAATTGAGAAGCGCGCGAACTATAAACAGGGCATAGAAAAAATCAGAAAAAAAATTCATATTCTCCGGAATGATCCATATATAGAAATATAGATAGAAGAAAAGTTCACTAAAGTGAAAAAGAAGCGACAGCTACAATTTTTCTAAATATTCAAATATAGATAAACAAAAGTATATAGCAATCAATGGTCACAAATATTGACAACATTGCTTGGAATAAGCTCAATACAAATAACACTGAGCTTTTTTTTCTTCTTACAATATGGTTATATAGATAGTAAGGGAAGTGTGCTTCACGAAACGAGGGTCTAATCGCCACCGCGCGATATCTTTCACGACTTTACGAGGCGCAACGTCGAAGCGAACCGGCTGTTCGGGGTAAAACATCGTCGGCAAGATTACACCGGAGTTTCACCAGCTCCCAATGTTTTATCGCGATGGCGAAACAGCGTGGGGTGGTTGAGAACGAGAAGAGAGAGAGAGAGAGGAGCAGGAAGAAAAGAGGCGGCAACTACAGAGAAGCATCTATACCGGCAAAAGTAACGCGAGGGGGTCCAAGCTATCAGTATAGGATGTGCGGTGAGAAACGCGTGTGCTATTGAACGACGAAGATCACACACACATACACAGAAGGGAAGAGTAAGAAATCTCGTTTCGTCCCTGATACTCGATCGTAGGAACAACTTTTTCGTCGGGTGACAATAGCGCATGACTCTCGGACACCCTCCAATTTAATCTAAAAGTCGCGCCAATAATGTCCACCTTTTGGGATCTAATTATGTTCATGTACTTAAGGCCCATTAATCTTCCAATGTTTTATGAGTTTTACGATAGTCACTGGGGTTCTCTTCAGCGCATTCTATCAGGCAATTCTTCTAACCTGCAGACATTAGATCTCTTCCCTTTTTTTTACTGTAATTAACACACCTTTGCCGCATATCAATGAGACCAAGACGCTTGAAGTGCATCTTTCATTTGATCTCTTCTCCTCGTGTCCATGTATCGTTAGCAATAAAAATCTGGACTACACGAAAAGAATAACGCTTTTAATTCTACTGCAAATATTACAATCTTTCATGAACATTATATTTTTTTTTGCAGTTAAATACGTTTGTTTTATCAAATCTTAGGAAATTTGTATAAATCTTAGCAACTGAACCAATTGTATACACAATGTTTTAAATATTACTGCCTGATCTTGTTACGAAAATTAGAATATTTCGTTTTAAATAAATGGCATCTAGGTGGACGTGAATAAAACAGTCACAATGTAAAACTACATGGAGAAGCAGAAAAAACAATAAATTCTAAAGTAAATCCTATTTTCATAGGTTGAAACCAGTATAATTTGGACTAATTCGGAGTAATTTCATAAACTGGTAGTTTAAATTTAATATACATGCATGATATAGAATTGCAGTATCGTTATATTAAATTTTCAAACCTTAATTATCCATACGTCAATTTTACTTTACACGTTAACATTAATTTAAAATAACATGTTCTGAATAAAGTCATTCAGTTTTCTCTAACAACGTTAAACTTCATTACTATAATTTAAGTTTTTTAAATTTTTAACAGTAATCCTCGTCATCCGCGCGTCGCTAAAGTATAATAAACCAATCAACCGATCTAATACTCTTCAACTCCAAATGCCCAAGCTGAACTTTGAAAGATGATGTTTAGAGACCCGCAGGTTTTGAATTAACTCAAAGATTCTCTTCATAAACATATGAATGAAAAGTGCAAAAGCCCCGCATTTGGACATTGTTTGAAACCAGGCTTTGGACGGATTTTAAGATTTGCCTGTACGGGGAACAGAATAGAGAAATACTGGCTTGCAAATAATTATTGACATTTCGGTTCCTCGATCTTCGACGTTTTGTTGAACCAACCGGAGTCTGTCGTTCGCTCTTTTTCTGTGTCTGAGTCATTGAATGCACCAAGCCAAGTTTGCAACTAGAGGAAAGGGGAGTGTCACACTCTATATAGTTCTCTTTTCCCGTCCTCGAAAAGTAGTCCGAGTGAATAATGGCCGGGAACAATGCGCGAGAGCTTCGAGCCCTCGAGGCTAAGCTTCTCGCCAAAAAGGCTTCTTTGACGGTCTACCTACTATATTCCTTCTCGCGCGTTCCGTTTTTCTCAGCGCCCATACACAGGCTTCTTGTTTTTTACACCTTCTCACAGCATCCGATCGAACTTACCTACCACTCTCTCTCACTCTCTTTCCCTCCCTCTCTCTCTCTCTCTCTCTCTCTCTCTCTCTCTGCGTCGCCTCCGTGCATTTTTCACTCGCTTACGGCGTTCTACGTCAGCCTCCCTCGCAAACCCAAGTCTCCTGCCTTCTAACTATAAATCGACACCGTTTTCCCTCACCCTGAAGACCACGACGTCATATACATATGCGGGCCATTCTACCGAAATTCAGCCACCCAAAAAATTATACAAACTGTTTTTTTTTTTCAAATTTCGGTATGTGCGTTATTTTTTAAATTTTGTTTTCAACTTAGATAACTCGGTAACGGTACATCCTATCCAATAAGGATAAATAGCAAAAGTTTTTTTTATTTTTTAATGACTTACAATAAAAAAAAAATGCACGGATAATTTTTTGGGCTCTCTAAACCTATTTTTTAAGAATTTTTTTTGTTCTTTTTTAAAGAAAAAAAATCATAACCTTGAAACAGCCAGATGTCCCATGCTGTAATTTTGCATAAAATTCATATTTTGCCTGCAGAATATAATAAAAAAATGCATAACCCAGATATCTGTGATTTTTGGTGGAAAAATTAAATTTTTAGATTTTTTTCTGCAAAAATAGATTTAGCGAGCCCAAAAAAAATTCCGTTCTTATCAGAATTTTTGTACTCTAATATACTGAAACTTAAAAAATCATCATCAGGTAAAAAAATCAGGTTCAACAATTTTTTTGGGTGGTTGAACTTCGTTGAAACGTCCCATATATATCTCGACGTAATATATATGCGAGTCAAAGGTCGCGTAGGATTTAATTAGAAACCCCGGCTGACAACTTTAACTATCCAGGTGAAACTCCGGGCAAAATATTGAAATTTGTACATGCTACTAAAATTAGTCTGTTATTTAGATTCGTTTTTACTAAATTAATCCATGTGACTATCCGAGGTTTCCTCATTTATTATATCGTCACATGTCTGAGTGTACAGTTTTGTAATATTTATCAGGAGGATGATCAGTTCTTGATCTTGCAATTCCAGGCAAATATTAACTAGTTGGAAGAAGGTTGAATTATTGGTAAAAACATTTGTGTCATTTTACGTATGGATAGAAAATAAATGTTTTGGGATTAATTATTGGAACACTCATAAATAAAGATTGTAAATAAGAGTTCAATCTACACGGGAAGGGTGTACACCGAAATAATCTTGGCAAGCTATCCGACTCATCTGACTATTTTTGGGGTAGCGTTAATTATTAAGAAATGTATTTAATAAACATGTATGTTGTAAAATCAGTAATTCTCCATCAATTTTCATGCAGGACATCTCATTCTGTTTCTTTAAATACGTTCTTCTAATTTACCTTTAACATATTTGATATTTCCAATTGTTTGAAATTAACAGCCGACTATTTATCAAGTAAAAAAGTACTCTCAGAAATAAACGGTTACAATTATTAAACAGTCAACATTACCAAATATCTAGGTGCTGAATTTGTAGACCTTGATTTAAAAGAAAAACAGAATGATTCATGCCACATTAAAATTGACAAAACATTGCGGATTATTCTTGGAAAAAGCAAACTGAGTAAAAATCTTCCTCTTTAGAAACTGCCATTAATTAGTCAATCCTTATAAATCCGTCGCTGCGAATGTTTATATGGTTTAGGGATTACAGCTGTGCGGATAATAAAAGATAAAAGCAAAAATAACTCACAAATAATAGAAAGCTCTCAAATGTTGCATAGATTTTTATTTAAATAGCACTCAAAATTCATTAAAATTCAGATGCAGATATAAATACCCCTCGATATTTAAAAATAAGGTAACGTAGAGATACATCGTTGAAACACTATATCACTAATTACTAAAAAACTTATCAATCGATGATAAAAAGGAAGAGTGTGACTTCGAGATATTATGAAACTTTTTTTTTATCACGTTCAATTCTCAACTTTGTGGCACTGTCACTCTTCCAGTATTGTCGACACAGCCCTTATATTCGCTTCTACCTACCATTTGTCTTTCCATTCCACGTAGCTTCAATCTCTCTATCTCTCTCTCTCCCACTCTCACTCCTGTCAGCTCCAACAAAATCATAAAACTTTCAGGGCTACAAGTCTCACGAGAGACATCTGACTCGGAGAGAACGTGTATTAAACCGTTTGATGGTTTTTGACGCTGGTTTTTTTTTTTTTTTTTCGCGTACCAGCTGCCACGTCGATAATTTCCTGCCGTTTCTCCCTACATGTTTTCCTCGTTTTCCACTGGCTTTTTATTTTTCGTCTCCCTCCACAAGCTAGCACCCATAAAGGTCACACACCCTCGTCTTTTTCTCCTGGTAAGCTTTCCACATATTATGCGTATATGCGTATATAGTATATGCGTGAAAACTGAAGTGCGTGACCGGCAAGCTATAGCCTCGAGTACTTGGTGTGTGCTGCCCATTAGCAACAGCCGGTCACAACCCGAATAAGAAAAGTTCTCGACTTAATCCTTACACGCCTGAGAGTCAAGCAGGCTGCTCTAGCGTTTTCCTTCTCTATGGTTTATTTCTCTCTCCCTCATTTTCCCCTCTCGTCAAGGCAGTAAAGCCATGAGACTGATGTTGCCGGGCAAAAGCCCACGTTGGCGACCCAATTGCTTTTCTCCCTGCGACAAAATTACCCTCAACTCGCCTTTCTCTCTCTCTCTCTCTCTCACTCTCGTCCTTTTTCATTGAACGCTCTTTTATGATCCTACCGGACTATTTCTCGCAAACTCATTATACTACGTCATACGACATCAGATTTTTCGTCTTTACGACCGCGAGTCTTGATTTTTCACGAGAACGAAAACTTTGGGTTCTAACTCACTGGTGCTGGCTCTAATGCAGCGCGCGTGTATGTATTTTATTGGCTTAAACTATCGTACATGATACCCAGTGCCAAGAAATAAGAAGAACACGAAAAATGCAATTTTATCTTATCGCTAAAATTTTTTACGATGGATTTTCGCTGATTACGAAATTATATTGATTTGTTTTTTTTTTGTTTTTTCAGAGCGTTTACAATCTGTTGGGCGAGACGCTGTCGCGGCTTCAGCAGTACGCCGAGGCGGAAAGATGGTTCCAGGCGAGCCTCGCAAGTCAGCCTGATCACGTACCGGCTCACATCACTTATGGAAAACTTCTCGCTCGCAACGTAAGTAATTTAATTCATTTTTAACTGTAAGAAACGTAATTAGTTGTGTTTTTTAATCTAGTAATTGAATGATAAATTATGTTTGATAAAGATTAGTTAAATTCAATTAAAAAAAAATACAGAAACAAAATTTCAATATATTTAAGAGGACCGACGCACCTAAAAATTGTGAAAATTAATTGGCGCAATAATAGCACATATTAAAACTTTTGTTTTGACCAAAATTACCGCAGTATAATTTATCAATTTAAATTTGTTTGTAACTTCGGCAAAAGATCTTTGAAAAAACAAGAAATATCGAAAGTACAGTTTCCAAGTTACCTTCGTTAAAAATGCCAATTCACTTCAAAATTAGTTTTCAAATGTAACTTTACGTGTGGTAAAAATTTTTTTTTTAAATATTAAATTAACTTCTGAAATAATACTGAAATATGAAAAAGGACAAATTTTCAACCGAATGAATCTAGTACATTTCTAAAGCTATTTAATTTTTGTACTTCTCAACAATGTTTCTTAAAACAAAAATGCTAATTTCCCGATTAAATGTTCTGCAACATTCGCTCGCGGATTGGGACAATGTTTCAATTGTAATGAAATATTGGAAAAACTTGCGCAATTTTTCTGCGATATTCCGTGCCATTTGGACGGCTGTAGTGCATTTCCTCAGAATGTTAGATGCAAAAGTATGTCGTCAATAAATCATTGATCTCGATTGGATTGTCGTTTATCGAAACTTATTCTTCGCGACTTACCGTCGGCAATAAATAATCCCTCGACGTAGCGTTATTGCGTACCGCGGAAAAAGCTTCAGAAGTCAAAAGCAATTTCGTCGGAGTGCAGAAAACGTAGGGGTCGGAAGAAAAAGTGGGGTTACGCATCGAGACGAAATGCGATTTACGAGCGCATGGTCCTTTCTCGAGCGTCACGATATTTCAATCTTTCTCGAAAAAAAAAAAAACAAAAACAAAAACAAAAAGCTACAATTATTAAACAAAACTTTTTGAAACACTACAAAGATGGGCATTTATTAGTGTTTTTATTTATTGCAGTCAAGTCGAGTACTCGAGGCTGAGAGATGGTTCCTAAGAGCAAGAAGGCTGGCACCCGACGATCCAAGTGTGCACCATCATTACGGTAAGTCTAATCGTCGCTACCACCTCCTAATTGCGCACCTAGGGTGTGAGATAACTGCTCGTTCGCAAATCCGTCTGGAGGCGTTTCGCTTTACTATCTCTCAAGCATTCCTCCTTACCTGCCATCCCTTACGGAATGAAGCTTCTAACCATTCCCATCACATAGAAGATCCTCGTTACGCGTTTACATACATGATGGGGGAGGGGTGGGGAGATTTTCAGTCCTGACCCAACGTCTTACATGAGTAGATTGGTTCTATCACACAGACACGAACACTCGTTCAGTCAAGCACACAAATTTGACAACTTTCGCCCTCATCTCCTTACGAATCGCCGGGTCACCAATGCGCGCTCGATTGGCACGGACCCTCCTCGATAAAAAAGAAAGAAAAAAAAAATATATATATATAAGTCGGACATGAGAGTCACGACTAGGGGGAGTGCTGAGAGTCGGTTTAGGGTCGGACTTGAAGACGAGGAAATACAAGGGCCGGCTAGAGAGATGCTTTAGGAGTAAGGGAGGGTACACGGTAACGATAATGAGGGTATAAGTCAGGGTCGAAAGCTCGACGGGTATTGAAATTCCAAGAGACGGGAGTAAAGCGATAGAGAGAAAGAGAGAGGAAGGATGAGGAGAGGTCTAAGCACCGCTTTCCTTCTTTATTTATGCCCCCTTTAACCAGCACCGAGTATTCAGCAACAAGAGAACGCGCCTGATATCTCCCTCCGTTTTCATCGCTCCATCAAACATCGCATATCCCTAACTTTGCTTCCCCCCCGCCCTCGTTGGCCCTTTCCAAAGTCCTCTATATATACACATCGAGTTATAAGAAAAGAGCAATGAGATACTAAATGAGATGATAGTGATAGTGACCGATATTCTAAAATGATGTTTGGGATGTTACGGCGATGGTTCAGCATCATTGCCGCAATATCCCAACATCAAATGAGATACTCAGACAAGAGACACTTTCTTCGAAGCTTTTTCCAAAATTACGATACTTCCTCGTAGAGGAAAGCTTTCAAAATAGTGTCCAATAATGAAGAAGCAATTTACAATGTTCTGCTTTTCAGAGTTTTCGTTGTTGTTGTTAAATATCCGAGTAATATTATTCAATTAATGTTTAATTAAGAAATAACTATAAACTTTTGTTATATTTTTTTTAACTTCCACAGGAGTTTTCCTGACGTCGCAGGGAAGACTTGCTGAAGCGGCTGAGGAGCAATTAAGGGCGGCTGAATTGTCGAGAGCGGACTATGAGCTTTCGGTGGCAGCGGCTTCGGCTCTGCGTCAGGCTGATCGTCGTGAGGAGGCTGAAATTTGGTACAGACACGCCGCTGGTCTGAGGCCACACGAAGCAAGAAGTCACACGAATCTCGGAGCTATTTTACATCTTAACGGTAAATACAGGCAAGCCGCTGCTGCCTACAGAGAGGCACTTAGACTTGAACCTGGTGACGCGACAACGATGACCAATCTTCACAAGTTGACAGCATTACTAGCGTGACGCGCGAGGCGCTGCCTCGTGCAACGACCATCATCTACTATGAGATTATTCGCCGTTGGCTGTAATCTATATGCCAACATGAAGTGGAGAGTTACAGATGATAATGATAATGAGGATTATGATACGACTGATCCGACGAAACACGCGGATGAACAACCATCGATGATTAACCGTACCCGCTCCTCCCGGTATTCGTTTATCCAGCGCGGTTCGTATCCTTCACGACGGTGTCGCTACCGTAATGCCGATATGGCTTTTACGGGAAACGCGTCGTCGGCGTACAACCGACTCGTATCGCCTGCTATGGTATATGTAAAGAATAAAGCTTCGTTTATTTTTCTCTAACAACTCTCTGACTCATCTGATGTGTGTTTTCTATTTATGAAACCCCACCCATCATCACGTCCCGCTTCAGAACACGAACTGTAATATTTGCAATCAGGGCACCGATTTTAAAAGACGAACGTGAAACGTTTTGACGTTAGTATTCTTTTTTTTGCGGGAACTCTATTGAACTGGTGAATTTTATCATTGTTTTGCTTCCTCATAGCGGAGGAAAAATGTATCGGAACGTCCAAGAATTATACTTAGATAACGTGCGCGGACTCCATTGAGCCTGGACAATATTAATAGAGTAGCTTCAATTTTGTGTGATTCTCAATGTTCATATTAGTGTCAAAACTGGGGAAAAAAATCTGAGAAATCGAACTGAAACTGAAAAATAAAATATAAATAGAAACAAAAAAGTGGTCCGGTTGATGAAGAATGTCTCAAAATAAGACTCCAGAGACACCTGGTATGGCAGTAGCCAAAGATTAGCCTGCACAAATGATATGATTCTGTATTTGTCATGTTAGCATTACCGTTATTGAATTAAGCACAGTGTCTACACGACGGTTTGACTGCACGAAGAAGAGCACACGTCGCTAAATTGGTAAATGACTAAGAGAGACGTATACTCGCGGTGTCGAGAATAGCCTGGTATGCTGACAGCAACGTAAGTTGAGCAGGTAAGTAAAGAGACTTCGGGTTCCACCGGGGATGAGAGTGTCTCACTCACACTTCTGAAGCTCCATTAATATCGAATCTATTTGCACGAGACGACGGCGATGGTACGTAAAGGCCGGTGTGGGTGGGATGGAGTACCAGCTGGAATATTTAAGTTTACACTTTAAATCACACCGTGGCGAGGAGAGAGAGAAAGAGAGAGAGAGAGAGAGACAGGCGAGTGGCGTAGGTAAGGGGAGACTAGGCCACCTGTCGCTCCCAGCACCCTCCGCAAACACTCGAGAAGCGCCACCCGCGTCGCCCCAACCGGCTCACCTTTATTCCGCAAGGAGCTCGCTTCGTTATCTTTAAAGCGGAGCTTCGTCAAGGAGCGCGAGAGAAAGCTGTTGAAGATTCTTACGGAGACCGGTGAGAGCAGAGCGACTAGACCGATGTCTTAGCCCCCGGACACTCTCAACCATTTTACTCATTATTTCCATTGTCACCCTCACCAAACCGTAATTGCTCTCATTTATTCACCAAACGGTCATTTCGTGACGCAAATTAGAGACACATTAATTTCGTTATCGAATCCATTCAATAATATATATTTTTTTAATTGCATGCCACCATAGAAATATTGCGATTTTACTGAAGAGAAACATGACAATATACTAATAAGATTTGACAGCGATGTGATAATTGAATTATCAATGCTTTTCGTCGTACACAGTGTCGTTGAATTTATCTCTGTAATATTCAATTTTTTTATGCTGTTCAATTATTTGGCGTTTGATATCAATATATCGAATGTCTGCGGTCATAGCGGAGCATTGCAATGATTCGGTCAAACAGAAACGATCTAAAAATACGTCAGCTACGTCATGAGCTCCATATATTGTGCAGGAGAGATGTCAGGTCAATTTCCAAATTATAACTGTCTGTCCTAGAAAAAGAAAAGACTGCAATATCGATTAATTGTTAATTGTAAATACTAGCCGTGTGAAAGTAGAGTAATTGAGATCTTCTACTAACGGAATACTTTGATAAAAAAAAAGAAATTCCGAAATGATTTGTTACATATTTTGTATTTTCGTTTGAAAATACTTTTTCGTCGTCCTTGCAGAAAAAATAAGTGTAATTCTTCATATACAATATTTTTTGTCATATTTATCTTTTGTTATCAATTTTTCGAATTCCTTCTCCTCGTTTGTCTTGACTGTATCGAAAGGATTATACCTTAACAATTTTTGTGTCACTCTAATTTTACAAAAATATTAAGTTTCCAAATTCGTCAACCTTACATTATTATTTTTTTAAATTTAACAAAGAAAAATTCCGTACAATACAGAAAAACAAATCTTTCATATTAACTAAACTGCGTTACTTTGATAAGTGGCAGTTTGATTTTTACTCCAGCTTATTTTTTTACATTTGACTGAGATTTTTTAAAAACAATTTTTTTTCCACGTGAAGGAAGCTAAAACGGAGCCAATAGTAGAATTCCTTTGGTATCATCGTCGCCGTAGCTTGCGACAATCTCTGCCGGTACTTTTGCAAAGAAAGGGATATCCGGAGTGGGGGAGGGGGGCGTCGGAGACTCGAGATGTGGACCGGAGGCCCGTACGGTAAAGCTTTTGAGTGCGCACCAGGTCCGACTCCACCCGGATGTCGAACTTTGCAATTCCAGCGACTTGCCCAGGCGGTCCGTGGCTACGGATTCTAGTTTCCCAGCCGCTTTCTCGCACACCTAACATATAGCATAAACGTGAAGAGAGAGAGAGCGATGAATCCGGCATACTCGCGCGACGCCCTTGTCCCCATTCCGGTAGCACCGTCCTCGGGCAATTTCGTCCATTATCCGTTATCCGTACAGAAGAGGCAAACTTCGTCGAGGGAACGTCGTGAATGCACACCGAATGCAGCAGCAGTAGCAGCAGCAGCAGCAGCAGCAGCATCAGTGGGGCTCTCGCTGCAGTATAACACAGCAGCGGCCCGGCGGGCAACGCCGCACAAAATTGTGCGGAGCAGAACTGGCGGGGGACAACTAAAATGGGCGGCACTGCCTGTGGCTTCCGGCACTTTCCACATAGCTCACTAAACGCACTCGAGTGCAAGCCTTTGACACGCCGGGACGAAATATTTCCAGTCTCGAAAATTTCGGCCACCATTAGCGACTATACACAAGGTACTTCGACACTCTAAAACGCAGATAGTTTGACGAAAAAAAAAAAAATGTTCCGAGAGGTGACAGCTTCTTTTTTCATCTTTGTGTAAAAAAAAAATGGTTTGTATTCGGGAGAAAAAAAAATTGTCACAGGGAACTGAAAGTGACACAAACAGTTCAGATGGTAGTGATTTGGAAAAATTGATGTAAAAAAAAATTCAATACACACCATAAATAATAGTGCGTTTTGAAAGTGATTTCCATTGTAGTGAACCTTTGCATTTTTGAGGGGGCTGCAAAGCCAATTCCGTCCATCGGGACAATTCGAACTGTTGAAAATTTTAAAACAAAATGTTTATTTGCTAAACTGGGCTACCGAAAAAAAAAAGTTTTCCATGTCATGAGTGAACTAAACTTGATACTGGAACTCCTTTTTTCTCAAAAACTCCTTTTTACACATCAAATAATGTATGTATAAAATCAGAGTGTCAGACTTATAAGTATTTGTGTAAAAAGTAAGAAATTTTGTATGTACAATATATTTTTCCGTTAAATTTGAAACATTATACAAAGATTACATAAATTTGTCAATTTTACAAAAAAAAAAAATGCATCAAATTAATATTCCGTTAAATTAGCAATCAGAATTACAAGATGTAGCTTATCAAAGTTTGATCAAAGGCGAAAAAAAAAAACGCTCCGTGACCCTAAAACTAGAATTCGCAAGAGTCATTAAAACTTGTAATTACTACAATTTGACTTCAAACCCAACAACTTTATAAACTACGAAGTAGCATCAATGTGTTTGCAGCTCTGAAGTTGCTGTCAAGTGGTTGTTAGTCACATGGTTCAAGCGTGGTTTCATTATCAGCCACCCGGTTAAAAGCTTACGCCAAGACATTTATTATTCACAAGGTAACTCCGGATGAGAGAACACTTAAGAGCGCTCGTCCAACGCGAAATGTCTCGTTCACGTGTTAGTCCCGGAATTCTCCGGGCACCAACACGAGATAGTTAGCCAATTTCCGACGGATCTTTTCGTTCCCTTGGCAGCCGATTCGGTGCCGGTGTACTCACACCCGGTATGCTCGAAGCTCTTTTACTCCCGTGTAATTGGAGACGAAGCATGATCCCTTGATGAAATGAAACAAGCCCCGAAAAGCATTGGCTTATTTGCCTATAGTGTGTTGAACCGGGCAAACAACGCCAAGCTGTCCCAAGTTGGTTGTTAAAGCCATGGGCTCTCTTTCGTGTGTGGCGAGGTCCTGTGAAACCCAATCGTTGAACTAAGTGCAACGACGTGACATCCAAATATACCTCTCCAAAACATTATTTGCACTATAAACTGCATCGCTATGCAGTAATATAGTCACAACGATGCTATCAAACGTGTGTCGTTGCTTCGGGGCTTTTGTAGCTTGAAGATATGAGTTGCGCCCGAGGGAATCCAAGGAGGACTATGCACTCCAGCGGTCGTGGCATGCGCTTCTGCCTTTCAAGCATCTCCACTGTCTCTCTCAACTCGACATACGTGATGCAATATATATGTCCGGCTATTTCACTTAACTATTCATACAGCACGTTAGCTGGGTACTGTTTCAATATAGTTCGTGCGTTCCTGGGGATTCGTTAAATGATGTTACGGTTTACATGGAAGAATGTAATAGGCTATGGCGGCTTAGAGTAAAAGTGCTTTCAGTGTGATTCAAGATCGTTGTCGTAAGGTGAATAAAGTGAATAAGGGTAGGAAATAAATAAATATCTGCTGTCATTAATACAGAGTGACGATATGTTTGGAAATGGCTAATTCTGATCTAAATTAATATTTTTGCAATCTGGTTTTCGTGAACATTTGTGAGATACAAACATGTCGTATTGACCTGTTGGTCACCGTTAAAAACGTAATTCCCGTATTTTTTGCCGGTGGGCAGCCGGGGGTAAAAAAGGATGAGAATAATCGAGCGGCGTAGGTGACATTACAATGTAACAATAGCAGCGTAGATTGATAAGTGTCAGTGGTGATTGCAATTTAATTTTACAACTCTGGTTAATGAAAATGCGGGTTAATTAATTCCTGACCAAAACCGTAACTTCGTAGAGCATGAAGTCGTGCTCGCTTGCAGCTGATTAGACGACCCTTTGTAGTTTAATTTCATTGGCTACGACCATGCACACCCGCCACGTGTAACAGTGAATTTGTATGAGCGAAAGTCTGTTCAGCGCCTCCTGTGGAAGCGTCTGTAAGCTTTGTAACTGAATTATTGTCTGGAGCTTGTCTAGGAAACGGGTAATCCGATTTTATCGAAACTAGACTTATTCTCGAGCGTGAAATCAGCTCTAACAAAATAGATATCAGTCTGACTGACTCTGGTTTGGCGAAATCTAATACAACCTGAAAAGAAAAGTCAAAAAAGAAATCACGATATTTTAATAGGTTTACGTGAGTTGAAAAAAAAATTAATATTTTTTTAGCAGTTACTGATGTAGATGTTGTAGAATTAAATTTGCGGATTAAGAGCTTATCGAGTAAATTATTTGAAGAAGCTCAGAATACGGGGAATTTGTGTTACGTACGAAAAGGAAGGAAATGAAAATCCAAAACCGAAATAACTTGGAAAAAGCATATCCGTGAGCTTTCGAGTAGGAAAACTCTCATCTCCCTGAACGCCGGTGGGATACGTGTAGCGACTGAGATAATTAAACATGCACCCTAATTAAAACAGGTAGCTGGTAAACGTGCCGTGTGCGCGAGACTCGCCTCAACGCCATGAATCATGTCGGCGGAAATCCGCGCGCTCTAGACTGGGGGAAGCGAGTCTCGCAGAAAGAGGAACACCGGTGGAAGAGTGTGACACGCTGTACGCATCCAGCATCAGCCAGCAGCTCCTTTTGCCCTCCTCTCCGCGTACCGTTGAAACGGCTGCTCTGGAAACCCGGACACGTGGAAACGCCCTGACGCTCCTTCAGTTCGTAGTTCTTCCTTTTGGGTGGAAGAACAGACGAAAGATAGAGAGTTAACGAAACATCACGTATTACTGTCGACTAATCTACTAAAAGTTATAATAATTATTTACAAAATATAACATTTCACTACTTCGGAGAGCAGAGCAGAGCATAAATATTGTCAGTCTCTCGTCGGTCTTTACAAATATTTATCAATGACACGTATGCCTAGTAAAATGTCATTATGAAAATTAAATTCTTGAAATAAGGAAAAGTTAAAGACCAAGAATATGAAAACATACATAATAAAACAAAAAAATATTAATAAAACGTAGCACTACGCTCAGAGTAAGAACATAATCGGTATCACGATTCTTACAAATATTCGTTTCACCAACTCGTGCTGGTAAAATGTCATTTCAAAATGAAATGCACGAAAAATTTGAAGACCCTAAAATATAAATAGAGGCCGTGTAATTAGCGCTTAGCGCACAAAACACTTTTTTCCATTGGTGCTCCCGAATGTTTATCGTGGCAAACATGAAAGAATTGTTTAGCCACGCTCGCGTCAAAGAAAACCTTTCATTAGACTAATGAAACGGGTGACGAGCCGTTTCGCCGTCACTCTGGCAATGGGTGTTCATCGTCAGAGCGTGCATTCTGAGAGAGGAACCGGTGCTATAGTAGCATGAGCGTGGGGGGAGGTGAAATTACGGCGCACCTCGTGTTTCAATTAGGTAAATTAAATTTTTTTTAAATATAATGAGTCGACCTAGAATATGAGAGACGAGCGCTGTTTGCTTCTTACTCGAATATATACGATCAAGATAAAAAGTAGACTCAACCGAATATGACATGATTTTTTATTGTCAGTCAAGTCTCCAAGAGTATTTGATATTATACATTTCGATGCAATTAGGCGTTATCGTTTAACAGATATATCAGATCAAATCCTGTTATTACTACATTACATGCGGCATGTAAATTATGCTTGTGGTGCTCACGAGTCTCTCGACATCTTGAGTGGCTTTCCGAGCAATCCTTGGAGACGATCAATTTAATGATAATTAACATGCTCGATGTACACCACAGAGTGGTTGAGTGACAATACGTCTTATAGTTATTGTCATATTACCCAAGGGCAATTGACGGTCTGCTTGATATCAGCTTTAGTCGCGTTAATCGTGAATACAGATTATACTATCTCCATTGTGGTCGCAAGTTACATATGCCGTTGAGGTATTGAAGCTAATCTTACTAAACGAGGAAACTGGTCTTAAGTGGGTCAAGTTATATGTACAGGTATTTAGATTATGTAGCTATTTGAATGAAAAAAAGGGGTCGTGGTCACTCTAACTTTATTAAAATTTACTATCTTTTGCTAAATGAATAAATAAGTGTAGGTATATTTAATGTTGTTTGGTATTGAATTTGACACGAAATACCGATTTTGTGTCAAATTCAATAAATCCTGAAAAGCGGTTCAGATTTTATGGAGTTTTCAAATTTTCGTCTTTTTGTTTAAAATCCTATAACTCGAGAACGGTTCAAGCAACTGATCGGAATTTTTGCACAAAACTTGAATAGAGTGTGTCAATGATTTGACACTGCATTTGGGACAAATTGATAAATTAGTTAAGATTTTATAGAAATTCGTATTTTCGTATTTTTTTTTTTTTTAATGCTGTAACTTGAGAACGGTTCGAGTAGATGATCCAAAAGTTTGCATAAAACTTGAGTAGAATGTGTCGTTGTTTGATACTGATTTTGGTATGCATCCAACGAAGAATTCATAATTTAGAGAATTTTTTCGATGAGGAAACCAAAATGTATCAAAATACTTCCTCGTATAGGTAGCTTTGTAAAAAAAATTTAAAAAATGATGAAGCAACGTGCTAAGTTCTATTTTGCAGTCTTTTTTTCGATAGCATATCACACACTCGTCTATAAATGTCACAGCAGCTGTTATAATTTCCCATAAGAATGTTGAATAATTAACCGACTCGTGATAATGTTTACTAAGGTACGCCGTGTCGGATTATACACCCTACTTGTCCATTGTACCCAACTGCCATGCAAGGGTCCGTGGCAATTAAGCTGAGTAAATATGAGCAATCCAGTCGTGAAGCCCCGGCGTGGATCATGCGCGCGTATAGGATACGACCTCATTACGCATGAATCATTAGCACGCAAGACAGATGGGCTTCCCCCTGGCTGTTATACCCGAGGGACCACCGAGAGAGAAGGAGGAGGAGGTGAAGGAGGAGGAGGAGGAGGAGATGGAGGAAGAGGATCAGGTTTGCGCACGAACTGTCTCAAACTACACTGGTGGACGCGATACAATAATAATTATTGCGAGTGCCGAACGAAGGAGGGGCGGTCGAGTAAGTAGATCCCAAAGGGCCGTGCCGGTAAAGTTAGCGGCTGTGGCGGTAGTCGAAAAGTGTGGTTCGGAGAGGGGAAGAGAGAAAAGGGTCGCACTGGGATGCGGGAAGAAGGAGGCACAACACCATATAGTAAGAGTTTTCTTGGCTTTCGTTCAGCCAGGAACGCGTTTCGCCTGTGCGATACGCGGCACGTGGAATCCCTGAGATACGCTATACACGCGAAGTAATCGAGCAGCGTCGGCTAATTTAAAGAAAGGCGCTATTTTCGTGAAACGTGACTAGCCGCGGATCTGGGCAGACACCCCTACTGGCTTGTGATGTTCATGAACCGAGACCCTCTCGACTCCTTAACGACTCGGCAACTCGTTTTGCTCGCGATCTCGGACACGAAACACAGTTAGCTTTAGGGAGAGGAAAGATGGTGAGGAGCCGGGGGGTGGGGGGAGGGTGTCCCTGTCTCTTCTCCACGTTCCAGTGGTACAAGACGCGGAACCGAGTCTTCGGAACCGGAAAGTAAAGTAAAAAAAAAAGAAGAAGAAGAAAAAAGCGTGTGGGTGGACGAAGCAGAGAAGAGGGAATAAAAGAGTGAGCGAATGAGATATAGAAGAATGTGTTGGGAACGATGGAAGAAAATGGTGAAGAAGTATAAGGAAGGAAGAACGAGGGTTGCCAGGGCTCTTTGCTCTTGGGTCTCGAGCGGTAACTCGATTTGTCGCCCGTCTTGAGCCAGATGGATCGGAAGTAGACGCGGACGCGGCTCGCATTTCAAATAGCCCGCACACGGACGCCTCTGCAACGCTCGGCTCTTCCCCACGAATCCTCACCCTGTCGTGTGTACCATTGGTGTACTCTATATATATATACGATATCTATCGTATCTCTCAATGCAATATATGTATTTTTTCGTCTGTAAACTGTCGACGCTTCTCGACTTCGACACGACGAATATCTGACCTCAAAAAAAGGACCGACAATATAAGTACATTCGTATTCGGTGTAATGCCTATTTTGCTGTATTGAAGTGGTTTGTATGATGGGTACATTGACTTTTGACGATTCTTCATATATTTATGCGACAATTCATTGATTCATATATTTTAAAAGTGATGCAAGTAGAATCTTGTATACTGTTTTTTTATTACAACTTTCGCAAAGTCATCTCTATGAGGAAATCTTTTTTATTACTGAAAGTACAAGTAGTGTTCTCTGCATCCTCGTTTTTAAAAAAAATTGTAGGAACTAGAGTTTAAAAAAATGATAGTCCTGAAATTTGTTTTTTGATTGAAGGTGTTCTCAGTATTTATACACTATACGTATTTTTCATCTATAGTCATCGACTCTTAATCTCGTTATTTCAAAGTATTTTACAAAAATTTGTTATCCAATAATGCAAACATTCATTTACGATATAATCATTTGATTTTACTGAATTTTGTAACTTTACAAAATTATTTTTGTGAACCGTTCCTGGCCAACTCCGTAAACATTTCATTATTATTGTATCTGCCCAAAGAAACACTGTTTTTTTTTAAACCCAATATTTTTTAATGAACTTTTAAATTCCCAAAAAAACGTCGTAAAATCGAATACAAGATAAAAAGATTTTTCAGTCGATGCAAAAAGTAGGAAGTTACTTTTTTATCAGATAGTTTTTTTATCTCAAGCATTCAAGCTGCAACATTATACATAAACGTATTAACGCCGAATAAGCATGTCTGAATTCATCAAAAAGATTGAAAATCTGAAAAACCCATCGCTATAAATAACTGACCATTAGTTCTTTCCCTAGAATTAAACGTCCATCAAAGTTGATCGAATTTGTCGAGTATATTATAAGTGCGTTAGAAGAGTGGGCGTTTTGTTCCCCAGATTTAGTGGAGCAGGGAGGAAAAAAAAAATTGCGTTTGGTATTGTTGGGCGAACAGGTTGGATATAGGAAGTATGAAAGGGCGAATCAGAATGGTAGACAAGACGAGAAGATAGCGGAGATGATGGCACCAGTAAGAGAAGCAAGTTAGACGCGATATTGATGGGGTCATTTCGTCGGTCGAGTGGTCGAACTGAGGTAAGGAGAGAAAAAAAAAACAGAAATAATAATGGACCTCCGTCGATGTGGCTTGAACGGGGCAGAAAATACACGTTGTATTTATGGTCCGCGTAGGCTTGTTGAGCCTCTAGAATGACCCTCGTTACAATGTACCATTATTCATTGATGCGCTGTTAATAATAGTTCGGTTCGCTATGATACACGGTCCCATCCGGGATCCTTCTCCTACCAGAGACTATATGTATATATATATATACATAAATATACATATATATATGTATATAATACCTCAACGAATATGTACATTGTATATATACCTTGTATTCCCGATAATGTTGCCATACCACTGCCTGAGGGACAATGTTGATCGAACGCCCAAATATTCAATCGGTGGTTAAAACATGAATAACGACCTGCACCGGGGGTTAACTACTAATCTACTTGGCCATACGGTACAGACAATAAATTTTGAATATACCTGAAATATGTAACCTCCTTCTTCATATCACAGCTGCGATAATCTAGATTAACATTAAGTCGAGCCGAAACATGTATCATCTGGCATTTCAGAGCAATAGAGATAGATGCAATTCCCTGGAATTCGCTATATACTGAAGCAATCATTGTTGTCTTGGGGAAAAAAGCAACTTTACACGAAATGTCTACAGTTTTCGTTAATAGCTTCCCCTCGCCTTGAGCAAGCACAAAATTTATGAGAAATAAAAAATGTATGTGATGACATTTAGAAATTTTTAAAAAGGAAAAAATATATATTTCCTCCATTATCTATTGCTAACCACAATGAGCTTCAGAAAAAAATAGAACTGTAAAAGCACACTGTAAAATAACGAAAAAAGCATTTTAAAAATGCTTAACCATATCCACAATTTATTTCGAAATATTTTTACAGAAAAACGTTTGTATGTCAAAGTTTTACAAACAAAAGTACAAAAATAAAAAACAGGCACATTAAAAAAAAAATTAATCCTTGCTGTTTGTGAATATTACAATACCTTTCTTCCAGCCATGAAAATTTAGTTTCCAACAATATTACACATTTCCTTATCACGTTCTAAAAAATGACTATTGAACAAAAATTCACTACAAACAAATGAGTATGAAAAAAAAAAGATTTTTGAATTTTTCGCTTCACAGATCCCGATATGTGGTTCCGAAAATCCTGTAATTAAAAATTGGTCAACATATGATAATACATCAGTGTTAACAAACAGACTGTTACTTATTTAATAAAACTATGTTCTACATAAAGTAGGACAATTACAATTATATATTTTTTTATTATAATATTTCTTTTTAATTGAAAAGAAAAACGTTTTAAACTAAAGTTCTGAAACACTGGGAAGAAGTTTATGAGTATATATAATGGCCGTGGTATAACTCGACCGCGAGACTTGCACATTCGTTTGCGCTTCTGCATTCAGAGCTGAATCGAATTTGAGCCTCGGAGGCGAAGCTCCTGAAGCACCGTGTTCCCACCGCTGTAGCCCACGGTTCTATTCAAGCATATATATATCTATATATATATATGTATATGCATAGAACCGAGGATGGTGTGAATATAGCTATAGTATAAAAGGGGGATAGTCGAGGTTATATCGCGGGTGAGTGGGTGGTTCGATGGGTGGGTATCACGGTCGGAGTACCGAAGGTGCCATTAGCAGGGTGTGTTTTGCGCCCAGCTAGCGATCAACTGTGTTGCCGGTAGTGGTGTTGGTGAACGCGTGGAAGCGGACGAAGGATTGGTATAGTCGCGTGGGTGTGAGAGGTGAGCTCGCCGCCGCTATTGTTGCCGCTTTACCCGGCATGCATATTTAACGCCACCCTTTCCCCTCTCGCTCTATCCTCAAGCCCTCAGCTATCAACCCTGTATCTATCCTTTCATTTCCATACCTCGATACTCGTTTCGCGAGGAAACGCCAAGAACCGGGCTAACCCAAAATCGAGCCAACGAATTGTTCGCCATCTCTATATACATTTATTTGTGGCCGAATCCGGGTCAGACTCCAATATCATTATTTCTCATTAGAGGAATGTAGTCATGTAAAATTTATGGAAAATCCGTTCTTTTTTATTTATTTTCAGTTTGGGTCCTTGGGATTCTATCGATGTTCTTGCCAGTTAGACATACGTGTTAAATAATAGTTTACAAGCTTTTTTAAGCATCGTACCATATTTGAGTCTCGTGCTTTAGGTGCCTCAAATATTAAAGAATAAATGTAAATGGGGCTTTCCATAAAAAGTGGGTCATCCCACTTTTGCAAAATTGCTTATAGATTTTTTGAAAGTTCTTTCTTAAGTATCATTACATTTGTGAATTGTTTCAGTTTTTTAGATCTTGTATTTTAGCGAGAATTAATTATCGAAAAATATATTTTTTGAATTATCCACATTGCAGCATTTTCGTACTTGTTTCTGGAAAGTGGGTCACCCCAATTTCGCCTGATCTGGAAGAGAGTTACATACATTTCTTAAAATATTTTCAGGGTTTCAAGAATATTTACAGATTATTTCCGATTTTTCAATCACGCATTTTACCGAGAATTAAATACCAATTTTATTTTGAATTTGCGATATATTAAAAGGTAACTAAAGAAAAATGTTTCAACATGAAGATTTTTCAATTTTCTTTCAAGTTTAAGACATTTCCATAGCTGTTCAGAATCATTTTCATGCATTTCTTCAGGCGATTAAATTATATATATATATATATATTTTTTTTCACTAGAATATTTAGACATTTGACTATTAATAATCTTTTTAAAAAAATGATTGCTACATAATAATTTATGGATAATATAATCAAACAGAGTTAAGTTAAAAATTAAAGCACAGCTCGGTTGTACAGCTATATGTATTTTCCGCAAAACGTGGTAATTTTGGAGGATACATCAAGACACTACTGAGGGAGCATCAAAGAGATCGACAACCAAATGGCTGTGCAGTTAATCCGTAGGACCAAAAACTGTGATGGCAGCTCTCGGGACCGCCGATAAGACCCGTATTCTTTGTCAGCTGGGCTATTAACGCTTTCGCTCCTCGGCAGCTTTGTGATTAAGACTAATGACGCCAAAGCATCGAGAAAATTCAACGTCGAGCTGCGGCTACGTGACACGTACTACCTTCATTAATTCTTTATTTAATTTTTCTCTTTTCATCAACCATTCATTTTCAAACTATATTCTATCCAAACTAAATAATGTCCATTTGAGGCAAACGGATTCCCCTTGTTGCAAGCGGACATTATTTTATGTGTCTGCCGATAAGTTGTTATTCGCTGCATTTTTTATCACTCCAAAATAAGTGTAAAAAATAAAGTGAAACATCTTTTTAAAAAACCAAATGTTTTCTTAATCTGCATAGTTGTAGCTGTCGTTAAGGATTTTTTCAAATTATTAAAATTACTATTTTTAAGGTACCTTGAATACATTTTTTAAATATTTTTTTGTGAACCATTTTTTTATAAGCCTGCCATGTTTTCAAAAATCAATAAAACAAAAAACCGTTTTATTTTCAGGTGAACCAACACTGAGATACTGAATGCATCATACGGAGACGATTTTTTGATTAACCACTATTTTGAATCTTATAAATATAGAATTTTTAAATATTTTTCAATAAAAGTTACTATAAACATAGTTCAAAATATATTTAATAACAAATCCTTTCCCCAATCGTTAAATATTAAATTAAATAAGAAATAAAAATTAGTAAATAAACGACGAGGTTTCGACCTATCACTGGTGTTCCTCCTAAAGCGGGCAAACGTTTAGATTTCACGAAAAAAGTATCCTCAGGCATTTTACCAGCCTTACACGTACGAATCGAAAAAAAATCTTCTACCCATTCGGCACGGCGGAATATTTTATGCAATATAGAGAGACGTGAAATACACTCAGAATATATACGATGAGAAATATTATACTTTGAGGGCGAAGGTCCCTGATTCGACAGTTTATGCTGCACGAACACGAAGCCTCGTATGCTTATAAAAAATGTATGAAATGATGCGAGGGATATAAGAATGTAAAATGTGAGATTGTGCGGTTCGATTGAGAGGTAGAGCGCTGTGAACGATTTTGCGTGTATGAAAAGAAGTTTTTTCCGGTAAAAAGGTATTCGGGATAAATTCCGAATTCACTTTCACACCGTGAAAATACACGTAAGCTTACTATACACGTACATACGTAACACATAACTGTAGATTGTGGATTTTCACGTTGCGTTTTTGTAGATATCTTCAGACGCTATACCGGAGACTGAAAGAATCGATAGCCCGATTGAAATGACACCTATGAATAGATATAAAAACAAAACAAGGGTATATCTTATGCAGCAAAGAACACGAATGTTTATGTAAATACACAATTCTTTGTTCAGATATCTGAATTTCAATATTTTCATACGTGGAAAATTTTTACGAACTACATAAAATTTTCAAATCATGTATTTTAGATTAAGTTAAATAATGATTTTCAAAAATATTTTGTTAAATTTAATATTTAACAAATATTAAAGTTTTCCAAGATTCTTTATTTAAAAAATTAAGATTTCAACATAAAATGTCGATTTTTAAATTAATGTTACAAAATAAAAATGATGTAACCCACCCAGATAAAATGCTATACATTTTTTTTATTACTTTGAAGTTGCTCTGGATTTAACAGAATTTTTTTCTTATTGTGCTTACAAACTTTACATAAGTTGGCATTATACAAAAATTAAAGCCAAATATAAAGATCCTTTTAAATAAATAAAATTAAGAAAAAAATAACGGTGTACAATTTTTTCCCTGACTCATTGTCCATTATTTTTTATTCGTGACATTTTTATTCCTGAGTTTCGGATGAGTAATATTTTTTATTGTCAATAAAATGTTTCAATATTTTATGTCCATCGGGATAGCGACTAAAAAAAATGTAATCATTTCTTAAACAAATAAATACATGGAGAAAATTTAAAAAGCAAATATGTCACGTCGACGCTCCAAAATTAATTGTATTGCTTCTGGATACTATTTACATTTGTCAGTTATGTGTAACAAAAATGTGTATATATATTTTTTTTTACAATCAGTAATGCTAAACAGCAATATATTATTAAATAGTAAACAAAAGTACTGATGTGTTCAAAGTTGATAACAATTATTGCGGAATTCGTAGGTAAAGCTTGGTTGGATAAAGCGACAAGTTGTCACGACTTAAAAGATTGAATTCCGTTGGAAAATTGTGCGAGCTCGCGAGAAAACGTTTCACTGCAAAATACTTGCAATACAAGTTGCTTTGTGAAACGTTTTCACCGTCTATCTCTCTCTCTCTCCCTCTCTCTTCGCGCGATAGGTAACCTGAACTTTTAACGAGTACTCGTACATTCTACGCTGATCAAACTCTCTCGTGCAGCTGGCGTGAAATGAATTCCTCGATCGTACCCTCTGCTGTACATAACGAGTACCGAGAGCACACTTCCGGCACGATATTTTTCTTGACAATTTTTAACTAGTTTGTTGAACGAAGACGATCCAAGGAAGAAGAGAGTCGTTCTTGTCGTTAAGTATGTCTACCGTTATGGACTTTGGATGCAAGATTTCTTATAGTAAACACGGCATCTCGACAAATGTCCGACAATTTAATGATGTTGGAAAAGCTCAATTTCCTTAGAAACTCTGAGAGTTGTATAAATAATAAGAAAGCACATATATTAGTTTCTGACTTCTAGGAATTTCAAAGTCACGAGAAATCGCAATTATTTACGATTATTTATACTGCGTGTATTTAACCCCACGATGTTTAAAGAGCTGTATTAGTGAATTAATTTAAAAGAAAGTATTCTCTCATTTTTTAAATATAAAATTAATTGCTTCATACAAATTCTTGGGAAAATATATTTCATTAAAAAAGTTTACTAAAATGAACCGCGAATAAAATGTTTAAGATAAAAAATAATATGATTATTCATTTGTAATCTGCAGATAAATTTTTATCGATAGATTTTCAGTAAATTAAAAAAAAAAAAATCAGTCGTCAAAAACAGCAACTTTCTGATGAATATATTAATCTCATAAAAATCGTTTTCAGATGTGTTAAGTCATTAAAAATATCGTCTGATTAACGGTTTATTCATCGTCGAGTTTTTACCATAATTCTCTTATCTTTCCCTCGGGCTACTTATTGCTTTTCGTCTCCTTGGTGTGTGTGTATGTGTGTGTGTACATATAACTATAATCATTTTTTTATTCGAAGCCAGACTCTGCACCCCCTTACCCAGCACCACCCCCCTCCCCCTCCCAAGCGTGCTTTAATTAGATTTTCAATTAGATTTTAAAATGTGTACCAAGAGCTTGGTCGGGCTAGTGCGGTACTCTTCTGCGCTTAGTCGGTGGCACGCGCTCAGCAGTGAGGGTAAATTGCTTGGGGCTTTACAAAAGCACAGCAGCAGCAGCAGCAGCAGCAGCAGCTATAACCGCAACGATGCATCGCGAATTGACGTATCCCCTAGTGGCTCAGGCGGCGAACAGTAATATTCACGCCAACCTGATTTTCACACTGAGTATGCGTTTGTTTTATAATTTACGAATAGTATTAAACATATTTTATGTTGACTGGTGTTTAAGCAGTACAACAACAAAAATCTATCGAATAATTTGAAATTCTTGAAAAATTCTTCTTACTCGATACTCAAAAAGCTTGTTTTGAAAAAATAAGTTCGGATTATTAATTTTGATTATTCAATGTAATTATAATTAATTAAAAACAGGTTCTCCTATTTCATGCGATTAAGAATGTCAAGAGATATTGACTGAAACCCGAGTAACATTTTTCTAAATCTGAAAATATTTTTTTTTATATGTTTTTCACTTTTCTGAAGTTTGTAAATATAATAAGACAAAAGGCATTCCCACAAAAGTTAATTAAAGATGCCACAACAATCAAAGTAATGAAGTAACGGACCACTTTTTTCATTTTCCATTAAGGGTTAGGATACCGTCAAAGGGCAATCGTCGGTGTACTGTCGAACCCGTGACAGATTCCCAATTTTATATACGAGAAACGCTCTGTCTGTTTGCCATCTAGCGGCGCTTACTGAGGAGTAGAACAATCACACAACAGTAGTTACAGTGTCAATAGAAAAAAGTTGATGTAAATGGTTTTCTGAATGCGTAGACGCCGGTACGATATATGGCGACATCCGGGTAACAAGAGGATTGTGGGGGTGCAAGTAACATATAGATATATACATATATACGAAGCGTAAATCGATTGTGCACGAAGCGCGGGCGTCAATCGATTCCCGACAGGGAAACTATCTACTCGGTGACATCGTCACCGAGAGGAAGTGCGAGAGTAGTCACATCGGTAGGAGGGTATACGAGGTGAGGTGAAAGGCATCAAGGGGTCTGTGGCGTATCGCGCGCGCCTCGTAACGGTGGGCGAACGATAAACGAATTTGCGGCCACGAAACGACGAGGAAATTGATTCACGCCGAGGGCGTCGGTATCCAAATTTCCTCGACGCGATCTCGGTAAGCCTATCAGTCTCTATCCCCTCTCACCCCCCGCCCTCCGGCATCTCTCATCCGTTAGTAATGTTGAGTTGCAGAGATTCAACGACAAAACCCAATCGCTCGTTCGCACACCAGAAATGATATTGTCCCTTGACGAGATTATTTTCTGCAATTTATTCCGAGATTGTAATCATCTTAAGAAGACCTTTTATTACGTTGACAAAAAGCAAAATTCTCTCTTGCGTTAAATGATCGTCTGGAGTACAAACAGAAAACTTGATTCCTAGGATGAACTGTGTAAATAGTAATAAGTATGGCGACGCGGTCACAAGAGCGAACTTCACCTTTGTGCCGAATGCACCAGTTTCCTATGAGTTTAAAATTTCAGTTTGCGGCTAGTGGGGAAGTTCGAGAGGCACGGGGGAAGGCCACTGCTGGCCACTCTCACTTTCCTTCACTCTCTCTCTCTCTCTCTCTCTCTCTCTCTGGCTCTCTATGGCGACACTCACGAACAATTTGCGGTCACATTGGCTGTCTCGTGTAACGCTTCCGGCGACTAAAGTTTCGCGAAACTAGTCTCTGATCCAGTCGAATGCGGTTTCCCCGAACGCACAAAGCTGTGGTTTTGGGATAGATATAAATTCAGGATAGATTGCAGAGTCAACGATTTTCGATGGTACTTAATGATCATATTGCCCTTTTATAAAAAAATTCATGACTTTTTTAGTACTGTAAAACTTTTCATTAGTTTTAAACACGTGACCAAGGAATTCCTTAATCGTCCAATTCGCCCCAACTTGTTTCGTGCATTCTTTAACGCGACTATAAATACCGACCAGAGCACTTAAGCGCCACGTCTCTTTGTACCAGATTTGACATATGACATAAAGAAAAAATCTCAATAGTACGAGATTTACGAGATATCTCGAACCACCAACTTTTTAGAAGTGGATAAAGCAATACTTTTCCTTAATCATCGTTTCATCATTTTTTACTTTGGTCCACATCTGGCATCATTTTCGTGATAATGTTGATAACCTGCAGAAAAATTGGTGCGGTGGGAAATCTATATATTATTCGATTTAAAAAAATGAATCAATGTAATTATAATGAATTTGTAATGCACTGTAATTTGATGATGCATTTTTCGACATTTCCGGATCTATTCAAAAAGTGGTTTGATTTCTGACTTATTATTTTCATTTTTCTATTACAACCTTCGGTTGTTACGGTTGAGTAGTTGAAGTCTGTCGGATTTCTTCGAAGAATCTGGCGTGCTTTCGTTCGTATCGAAGAACGTCCCATCGGTGAAGAGATATTCCTGCAAGTTATACCTCTTGTTCGAAAGTTTTCGATTCTTCGTTTCTTGGTTCATGAAGTCGACAATCTCGTGCAAGTAGTATAGATAGTATCATGGCTCTATTTGCTCAATCTTCGAACGTTTCTACGCTCGGTACTATCATTTATTGGAAAATCGAAACCTTTTATACCCTTTCAGTACACACGAAGAAAATCTTTTCATAAAATTTACTAAACAGTGTTTGTCAATGACGAAAAATGCGATTTTTTAAATGCCCAGCATTTGAAAGTATAAATATTTTATTTCATAACTCCACTTATTTGACTGATATGGAAGACATTTTCATGTTTTTTGCTATCATTACAGTTTACAGTTTTAGGCTAGATATCTAAAATAAATAGCCACGATTAAGTGATCGGATATTTAACCGTTTATTTCCCGACTCACCACACCGCTTATTACAGAACTGCATCTTCAGTTTCCACAAACGTTCGAGCAAATATCTAAATAAAATAACCCAACCTCTTAGTAACCATCGACCGATTTCCAATAATTGAAAATCTTTCTGCTCGCAAAGTAAATAAAGCCGCACAAGTATTTTATTTATGCAAGCAAAACACAAACACTCAGACTGATAAATCCCCCGAAGAGCTTGAGTCCTCGATAAAATTGGAAACGAATAGGTAATAAAGTATTGTCAATCGCTGTCCCCGGGGCGAGGTGAATCACACGATACTGCGTTTTTCATTTTTCCAGCTAGCGGGAGCGGAAATGACCCGGTCAGGCTGCTTGATCAAGTCGAAAATCGCAGACACAGAAAGACCACGAGAAAATGTGGATAGTAGAGGTAATATCACAGCAGAAAGCTTCGAGAGTGCTACCTACGTACTTACCTAAAAAAATATACCTTCGTAGAGCAGCCAAGCCAAGCCTTTTATATAAATGTACGCGTGTAACGCAGGCTATATGTTTGTGCAGCCATTACATTTCATACGTAGCCCATCCACATGGGCGCAACAGTCTGCAGCAGGCGAAGAGAGTAGCTACAAAACAAGTGAGAATAGGGTGCGATAGAAAGAGAGAAGAATAGCCCCGTGCATGTCCTTCGCCAGCTACGTTACGCCGACATATTTTCTCTTTTAGAGTCGACGCTCGCGGCATTCTATTCCTTTGGTTATTCGTCCCCTCTTTTCACCCCACAATATCTCCTCTGGTCTTCTCTTTCACCCCGCGTTTTCACCGCGAGCCACTGCACAGAGAGTCACCTTCCATATTTCTCTTTGCTCGTAGAGTCCGTTTCCCGTCTTCTTTTCCGTGCTTTCCAAGCGCCTCCACCTTCTCTACTTCGCCCACTCGGCGCAGCCCAAACTTGAATCCAATTTTCCACATCACATCCCGCAAAAGTTACTCCGTTGCGGAGCCCTCGAAAAGGGCAGAAGAGGAAAACGCGAGAGAGATAGAGAGGGAGAGTAGGAAAGACGCGAAGACCACTGTGCGCCTCCTCTTCTACTCTTCCCCCAAACCGCCTAGAAACATTTTTATCTTTTCTTTGCCGGGAGTAAAACAATTTCGGAACATATTGCCCGAGCACCGCCACTCTCTCTACCGTGGAAGACGTAATAACGCGTGTACCACGCGCTTCTCTCTCACTCTCTCTCTCTCGGGCGCTTCTCTTGTTTTGCCATTCTTTTCATCCCTGTTCTTTCTGCTTCGTATTACGCTGCTATGGCTCTAGTACTAGCTATGCTCCGTCTTGCCGCACTCGCACTACGACTCTTTTCACTTTCTTTTAAACCCCTCTTCACTAAACGAATAAGGAGTCTACTGCTCCAGACTCCACGAAAAAAGCGAGATATTATAGTTCATACGTTTGCAGGGATTTCATTTGTTCTCATAGTATAGGACTATGAAAAATATTATTATTTGTATTCAAAATCTATTTTATATAAATTTACTAAAAAAAAATCGAGGACCTTCCAAACTTTTCATTGGTTTTCTTTGTTGATTCATTTCTTTTTTTTAAACTCAATAAATTGAATTCCAACTTCTTGATTGTTTTAATACAATTCAATCCATGATAAGAGTTTATCAAAAAATGTCCATTTAATTTTTAGGATCCTCGTAATTATGTAGCTTAATATATTTCAACGAACTGGTGGACACTTTTCAGATACTTGGTGACAACTTCTCTCAGGAGAAATTCTTTCTCTCTCTCTCTCTCTCTCTCTCTCTCTCTCTCTCTCTCTCTCTCTCTCTCTCTCTCTCTCTCTCACTCTCTGTCTCTCTCTACCCCCTCGCTGATCTCTGTTGGATCTCAAACTTTGGTTTAATAATGCACACGGGGCTTCGAAGAACGAAGTTTCGGACAGCAGAGAGTCTCAGAGATGAGAAGACCGTCGGCTTCCAAATTAGCGGCGAGTGTCTCGGAGGGTTAACAGCAGTGGAATATATAGGCGATTGGAAGGGCTTGCAGAGTGGTAACGATCCTAAGAAAGAATGCTGACAATTTCGCATAAGAGACTTAACTCACTGAACAAATACAGAAAACTGATGGCATGGTTGATAATGACCAAAATATTTTATCAATTCTTACCAATATTTCTAAAATGTTTGTAAAAAATTTAAAAATTTTTTTATCCTCATAGAACTTGCATTTTAATGTTTCAGAAATGTTTCCACAATATTTCAATGAAACATATACCTGTTACACAAAAAAAAAACAGTATACAAAATTAAACCTCTAAATTGTATTGCACTTGATATAAATAATTTCAGAAAAATTTCGAAAAATATTTCTTTGCTATACTTTCACAATACTTCGGTAACCTTTAAAAAATAAAATATTTTTATTCATAAATTTGCGAAATATTTTGTAAAACTCAAAACATTGAAAATATTGCTGCTATAATAAAAAGAAATTGCACATTATCTACCCATCTCCGCATATACTAACATCAGCAGCATCAGTATATTTCGCGATTACTCTGTTTAGGAGAGGGCCAAAAGGACGATGAGGTGGGCATTTGCGAATGAGAGCAGGAGTCAAGTGTGTGAGGTGCGCGATGCGGAGAAGGAGAGTGGAGTTGAGTCAGTAGCCGCATGTGGCATCTATATATGATCATCGTTTCCCACCGAGTGATCGAGCGAGCATGAGAAATAGCAAGAGGGGACGGCGTGAAGGAGGCGCTCGGAGAACCAACGATAATTAGCTCGTTAGCGGTGCTTTGATGCGACAGTTTCACTAGTCGACCGCACGCGTACACGTATTCGTTATCTCGCTAATGAATTTCTTGTTCAAAAATTAAAATCGATATTGCACCGACGCCTGATGTACCATTACCTGCCTGTATACATATTTTAAAGGGTATATGAATATGTATATTTATCTTAATGCACCTCCTGCTAATTGGTTATTCATTTTATATTAATATATCGAGCACGAGCGAAAGAAGACAGTTGTACATTTAAGCGCTATTGGATATCCATTTGTGGTATCTAATTAATGTTTGTTTTTTTATCATCCATTTTGGGAAGGGATTTATTGGACGCCTATATATTGTTTCGATTTTAATTACCTTTATCAATTAGAGGTATAGAACCTTCTTTTGCTCTCTTGTATTTGTTTTATGTGGAATTTAGATGGAATTTTTTTCGTCGTGATGATAACTAATAAAGATAAAGATTTTTTTTGGAAATCTTCCGAGAAGCAGGGAAAAATATCTTTTTGAAATTTCTAATATTATTAAACATACTAATTTCTTTGACGGCGAATAAATCCTAGTTTGTGTTTGTAGTATTTGATTTTGTGTGTAGTATTTTATGTTAATATATCGAGCACGAGCGAAAGAAGACAGTTGTACATCCAAGCGCTATTGGATATCCATTTGTGGTATCTAATTAATGTTTGTTTTTTTATGATCCATTTTGGGAAGGAATTTATTGGACGCCTATAAATTGTTTCGATTTCAATTACCTTTATCAATTAGAGGTATAGAACCTTCTTTTGCTCTCTTGTATTTGTTTTATGTGGAATTTAGATGGAATTTTTTTCGTCGTGATGATAACTAATAAAGATAAAGATTTTTTTTGGAAATCTTCCGAGAAGCAGGGAAAAATATCTTTTTGAAATTTCTATTATTAACCATATTAATTTTTTTGAAGGCGAATAAATCCTAGTTTGTGTAAATATATTTGGCTAAAAACTGCTGAACACGCTCTATTTCTCACTCCGAAAAATCAAAAAAAAAAAAAAAATTATGTATATATTTTCTTTTACCAATATAACAGAGAACAATCCATCAATTCTTTGAAATGATAAAACGGGTATGAAACACGAAATTCCAGATACGAAGCGAAGATAATATTTCCCGCATTATTCATGCGCCGTATCATGTCTACATATAGACATCGATTTCGCTGTACCGGAGCGTGTTATACACTCGTACATTTGCACCGGAACTACCGCGTGATATTTCTGCCGCAACCCTTGAGGTATTCACGCAGATATACCCCAGGAGTAAGGGTTACTATATATATGTATCTGGGTGTATCACAAATCTATGTAAATTCAACAAAACCTGTGGTGAAAAAGTAAATTAAAAAAACACAATTTCGCCCCCACCCTACCCCACCCCACCCCACCCCAAGTATAGTTACATTTTTTGTTCAACTTTCAAAAATCTGCACTACCCGCTACAGTACCATCATTTCATACAACACTTGTATATTAAATTAAATACACGAGGTGATGAATAAAATTTTTGGCAAATAAAAATTTGCAAATATTTTTAACTGTGTCATATCAGGCTTATAGCCCTGGGGGGGAGGGGCTGGGGTACTGGATTGGTCTGTTTCTCGTGTGATGTTGGATGATGGTAACACGGTGCACAAAGACGCAAGTAAGGCGAATGGGTGCCGAGTACGGTGGTGCATGTTTCGTGCAAGTGAACGAAAACGTAGAAGCAGCAAGAGCTTCCAGTAGAGTCGCGCGTCGTATGCAAGAAGCGAGCGAGATTACCTCGCGACGCGAGCGAGCAAATATTGGCTCTTATTCGAGTCGGTTATACGGTGCTTACGTACCCACAGGTTTTACTCTCGCGCGGGCGTGCATCGAACACGCGGATGCACCCAGTGGCAGCAGCAGCATCTAGGATATCGTGGAAACCGAGCTCGCAACGCTGGGTTACGAGATACGCTCCGGGGACAAAGCTACACAGTGCAGAGAGAAGGATCTTCAAGAAGAGCTCTCTCCTCTTTATCCCTCTGCTGCTGCTGCTGCTGCTCTATACTTCTCCATGTCTGTTCCTCTTATCTTGCTTCCGCGTTCCACGCTTCGCGCACTATTATCACTCCCTCTTTACTCCTACTCACCACTTTCTTATTCTGCGTATGGGAGACCGGGGCTGGTTGAATCACATGACAATCGTGTAGCAGAATTTAAATAATTGTTTCCAAATTATTTTAACGGGAGATTATTGTAGAAAAAGATGGAATCGAAATGATATCAATGCATTTATTTTAAAAATTACACCATTTACACCAATAATGCATGAGACATATTTTTATGCGAATTTTTTTTTTTTTATAAGCATTTTTGTACTCTTTGGTAGATATTTATGAGTGATGGCTCATTTGGCTTGTTGAAAGATGTATTTGTAATATTCGCTGTTCGAAAATTAGAGCCATTTTTTATTTTAGTAAATTTGGTGATATGAAGGTAAATTAATTTTTTATGCTAATTGAGAAGTGATACGAATCAGATTACACGGTGAATTCGTGAAATATCGTTTGATAAATAAAATGAGCTGTCATTCATCGAGATCGAATTAATATTACAAATTTGGTGTATGAAATTCAGATAAATTTATATCCACCTGCATTAACACCAACTTTCCCGTTTCATCAATTTGACCGATTTGTTTGATGTTTTTTTATTTTTTAAAAGTAATGCGAGATGTAATGAGATAATTTTGTAAATTTGACGAATTTACAAAGCTTTTTTTGGTTGAATTAAAAGACGCAAGAAAAATTGTCATGTTTACAATAACAATTATTTTTACATCAGAAGCGACGAGAAACGATTTGTCAAAATGACAAACAAATATTGTAAAATGAGAATTACGATTTCTGTTTATATAAACTATAAGACATGTGCAATATAAAATGACAGTTTTCTTTTTTGTAAAAATTACAAAAAGATATGGTAAACCAATATTAACCTTTTTTTTATAAAAATGACAAAAAATATTTTGCGAAATGAACGTACACAATTTAGAACAAATTTCTTTTGTATTCTTTTTTTTTTGTTGTAAAACTAGAAATTGGAATAAACATGATCCAGGTAGACGTTATTGTGTAAGGAATACAAATTTGCATAGTTTAAGAATCATACCAAAATTGGCATTGTTCTTTAATTGAGACGCAAGTCAACATTTTTTACATTTTTATTTAAAAGCTAAAAGTGAGCCAACGAGCCCCGATCTCCTTTACTTCTAACCGTGCTGCTGTCACTCCGTTACTGACATCGCTTTGCAGTACTCTCGAAGTATCTTTCGATGCTGGCTCTCTCGTAGACATTTTCCTCTCTTCTCGCAGCTTTTCGGGCTTTGGTAGAGAAACGAACGGTAAAAAGGCTTCAGGCGTTTTCTTCCGAAGACGTGTTCGATGCGCCCGGGCGCGCACTATCTTCTCAAATATCTACCCCTCTATAAATTCCTCGCTGGCGATATTGGTTTCCGTAATATCAGCGGGCCCTTGAAAATCAGCCGCCGTTATGCCGCGATACGACGTATATTTCTATAGCTCCGAGGTATTGCCGCAAGGGTAACTACTGTAGGAAGTGCGTGGGGTAATATGGCACAACAGAAAGATAAATACTAAGTCAACATTCCAATGTTGAAGAATTTCCATTAATAATACGCCCCAAGATACAAACGCAGGAATTTTGGAGTTTGCCCTTAAAAAATATAGTGGAATAACGATGGATTTAAAAAAAAAATGAATTCCTGAAATTATGCGTTAATGATGAGGATTTTGCTTCCTCAAGAAGCTTTGTTTTCGTCAATATTATTTTTCGAGATGTTCGTGTAAACGTGTTCAATATGTTCCAAAACGTCGAGAAATCACATTTAGAAAAAATGTCCGGATGTATGTGTGTCTGTGTATGCAAGCCATAACTTAATAACGACTCGATCGATGAACCTGAAATTTGGCACACATGTTGAGGGCTCGATGTCCTATGGTCTCTCCAATTTTTGCTGAAATATATGCAGTGCTTTTGTGTTTACACGATTTTGAATGTTTTCGAAAATGTTTGTATACGCTCTAGCTTCCACGTTTTTTGAGATATCGGTCTAAAATTTGGTACAAAGTTGAACTATTATAGACCGATGATTGGTATTGAATTTGAACCAAATCCATGCAGTTTTATTGTTTTTACACGATTTTGAAATTTTTCCATAATATCTGTGTGCGCTCTAGCTACCGCAGTTTTTGAGATATCGGTCTAAAATTTGGTACAAACTTGAACTATTGTAAACTGATGATTGGTATTGAATTTGGGCCAAATCGGTTCAGTCGTTCAGATTCTACGCGATTTTCTATTTTTTCAAAGATGTCTCTATACGTTCTAGCGCTCACAAATTTTGAGATATCGAGCTGAAAATTGGTAGAAGAATGAACTATTATAGACGTACGATCGGTATTAAATTTGGGCGAAATTGGTTCAGTCGTTCGGATTTTATGGAACTCTCAATTTTTTCAAAAATGTCTGATGACATGTTTACGTAAAAACTAACATTTAAAAAGTAACTAATCAGAGAACAAAGCTTCTTGAGAAAGCCAGATGTGATAAAACGTACTTCCACACAAACGTAGCTGGGTAGACTCTGATAAATAAAAGTGAGGAAGCACTATGACATTGTAATTGACAACTTTTTTTTACATCATGATTTCTTCCGTAATATTAACATACCCACAAACACAGTAATTAAGTACACGACTGTTATGTTTTCATCGTGTAATATATTCATTTTATTGGCATAGGGTAAAGTCACCAGTAAATGGACAGTTAAACAGAACGATTTGTTAATCATGGATTTATATAAAATGTTATGTTTCCAGACCGTCTGTAAAAACTTTAACAGACACCCAGAATGTTGAATTATGTAATGCAATTTATGAAATATCGTATTTTCATCACAAAGTGTATAAAAACAAATACTAATCGAAACAAATCCAAAAATCTAACGTACACTTTTTATCGAAAATAAGCTTCAGCAACAAAATAATTGAGATAGCTAATAAATAAACTCTAATGTTGAGCTAAATCGTCGAAATTTCTTATGAACTCTCAAAAAGCTATTGTCCATTCACTGGTGACTGTTCAATTACTGTTGCTTTCACCCTACTTGTCATTTTTATTCGTAACAGTAATTATTACATGCTTATAATTCTGACTGTTGGCGTGAGCAGAAATTACGATTTTCAAAGAGTAATTTATACAAGCAATGCTCACTGTACTGGAATAAACACAATTATTACTCATTCAGAAATTTATTGGTGTCGTTCGGAAATATCAGTAATCATATTTTCTTGCGATCTACAAGTTGCTTTAAAAACTCGTAACTTCTTTGATAATTGGCAATCGTAACATTTGTCAAAGTTTTCTGACGACATTATAAAGTTTCCCTTTAAGATTTTAGAAATTATTTGTTCTATTCGTAATGAAATTTCAATTATTTTTTCTTCGAAATAAAGATATTAAGGCGAACGAAAAAAAAAATCAATTTTTTTCGCAATACACAATAAAGGTACAAAAATAATTTTTAAACAATTTTGTATTTTCATTTCACGAAATATTCTATGTAATATTTACGAAAAAATATATTTCCCATTACAAAGTAAAATTCGACAAATTTTCGGGAATAAAAGAAAAATTGTGTCACTTTTGATTTAAGATAATTATTTTTACTAATTCAACTATTTTTCTTTTTCACTTCTAACTTAATAAATGAAAATGTGTAAATCGACACTTTAGTTGTCGCCTTTAATTTGACAAAAACAAAAATTAGTTATCAATTCGTCAAATTTGCATAATACTTATATTACATTTTGAAATTGAACAGAAAAATCCTATCCAAATACAAACGAAAATTCCTCCAAATTCGTGATATCAAAAACTGACACAAAAATTTAAAAAATGCTAAACTACCCATCGAGAATTCTGTAGCTTTAACAAATAAGATTGCGTCCTCAGAAACATCGTGTCAATTTAGCACCATTTTTTCTGTGAGTTTCTAGTTTTATTAAAAAAGTATATAAATAATGTATTAAAAATCCTGCGTTCTACTGTTATTACACATTTTGTATAAAATTATTTCTCTAAAAATGTACCAGTTTTTTCTCTGAATCAAAAAACTAATAAATTCTTTGTGTCACTTCCAAAGCATATAAAAATGTTCTAAAATTTACACAATCTCTGTGTTACTTTTCAAATTTAACAGAAAAATGTATAAAACACAAAGAATTTCTGTTAAATTCAAGGGAGTATTTAAAAACCTACTACTTCGATTTTACACATAATCTTTTTTACTGTTTCAGGCTCCACTTCAATATAAGCAATACACTCTCCCCTATACATATACGATATATTTTTATGAAAGTATTTTCCTCCTCGAAGAAAAGCACAGAGTTTTCATGATGTACATAGAAGAATATTCCGTACTTTGCTTTCATCATCCCTTCCACAGCAATCCAACCCTTCGATAGATATGTTACAAGTATACTATCGAGGAGGTTTGCCTCGATCGATTGCACCCCTTTCGATTCTCCTGATGTCTGTACGGAGAGCTAAGGAGGAAGCGGAGGAGGAGAGGGCGTCGAGGGGAGGGGGGGGGGGGGGGGGTTGCTTTCCGATTTATTAAGATGTATTGCTCCTGGCAAAGGTTCCTGCGGCTGATCGGTCCTCTCGTTATTTCCGAGAATACGAATGCCCTGCACGATGCTTTAAGCTTCGTATTCCTCTGTTCTGGCCAGCACGAGTCTCGATTCTCTTCTTTTCTATCCTGCAGTAAATACAGGAATAGCCAGCGGTTAGTGGTCGAGACTCGGAAGCGCTCGACGATCTACACGAGATTTATTACACTGGTCGCTATATGGTCGCGTAACTTTACGCGAATACGCGCTCCGCCCGTAGCTTTTCTCCCTATCGAGAAACTATATAGAGACCATCCTCTTTGTGGCCGTTCCCAACTGCATTGCTCCAGTTGCCTCCCATTTGAGATGAGTTCGTTAAATCTTTACATGCGTGTATTTGTTACTACCGTCGATCGTTCATCTGTGCCGAGATTCCATCAGAAATAAAGTACCACTCAAATTTAATGGCGTTACATAGAAATTCCTTCGGAAATTCGAAACATTTTTCAACAGAAATATGTTGCATTTTCAGTATTTCTATTTTTTACAGAGTAACTTATTCCAGACAAATTTACATTGGAGTGCATATTTTTTGAGAAAATAAACAATTTTTTTTGTAAGTTCATTTATAAAAATTGCACGGGGTTTATAAACGTAATACATATTTGCATTCACTTATTTGCTATATAAATTCGCTTAGAATCTAACAGATATTCATTTTTATTCTTCAAATAATTTTTAAACATTTGTTTGCTATCACAGCATTGAGTTTCGATTTTATTTTGGCTAAAATTTAAAAAAGAAAAAACATCGAATTTAAAGTCATTTTATTCCTTGTTGAGAATTTGTACGTTTTTATTTTTTGAACTTAATTAGTGCAATTACCATGTGGAAGTCGCATTCTCAGTATCTCCATTTTGTATACATTAATAATTTATTTATCTTTACAGGACAAATAAAAAACAATCATTTTAGATTACTATAATTGAGAGATGATTGGCAAATAAATTGCACAGTATTATTTCCTTATATTTTCTTATGAATAAAAGGTATATAAGTAATTGTGAAGAAAAATTACATTTATTTTGTATATTACGAATTGAAATAAAGGAATGTATTTTCAAAATTTTCAATTTTTTCCAAGTAACAATTAATTTGATTAAAAATCGCGTTGATCAGTACATTTATAAGAAAACAAACTTTTCTTTATAAAATATATGATAAATGTTCTTGATTGACAAAAAAAAGCATTGAAACGCCGATATTATTTTCTTTTACATTAAATAAATAAAACCTGTATAATTCCTTGTGTGAAATAGCTTTTATCTTTGTAAATTAAGAGCGATGGGACATGAATTTACCTTAGTTATTTATTTATTTTTGTTTGTTTGTAAATGTTCTGTGGATTACATCGTCTCGAGGTTCAAAAGACCGCGGCGTTTGCGGGCACTTCTGTCATCAATTAAATGTATGTACAAAGCGATGTGACGGTCGCAAAAGAAATAATAAGTGAAAACTTAGCCAGTTTGCCGACAGTGTATAATAGCATTATTAATTGCCCGTTACACGCAGAAGGTTGTCACGTTACCTTTGTTCTTCGTATCTTGTCACGCGCTCTCTAACTGTACGTGATGTCGCAGAGCCAGCAGGCATCCAGGAGAGAACAAGAGAGAGAGAGCAGTGAGAGCAGCATCACCGACAGCGCTTTCCACGACGAGTTCTTTGCCTAAGAGAAAGACCATTATGAACATACGTAATCCGCGGCTAATTTTTCAATGGCTCTATACTTTTTAACTCCCATCTGCTCCTCTGGGGCAAAAAAGATGGGAGTTTGCGTTTAGCGGCGCGATTAGCGGATTTGCGCGATTTCTTTGTAGCCGATATTCTCGAAAAATGTGAAAATTACTTAGCCAAATTTTGTTCGTCGATTCTATGACTAGCGCCCAATGTATTTTTTCCATAAATCGAGGTGATCAATTGTTGATTCGCATAAATAAATAAATTTTTCAAATAGCCTATTTAAATATATATGGAACTATTGCAAGATGGCCGCCATTGATGCGTATTCTACAAGGTGTCCCATTTTAATCTTCCAGTTGATTTATCTCGAAAAATTCTGCCCAGATCAAGTATTGAGTGTAATGAAGCTTTTAGGGTTCAAAGGGGGACGTTAAAAAAAAAAAATTCAGAATTGGTCCACCATTCAAAATGGCGGAGTTACGACAAGCGACATGCTTTTTTTTATTGGAACGATGACTTTTTCTATAAAAAAATGTGTCATATCAAAACTAACAACTTTTGCAGGGAATTTTTTTTATATAAAATAACATTATTTTTGTTAAGCTTCGTTGTATCGACCTAATTTTTATAGATGGAATTTTTTTACATGTCGTAGTCGGGGTCTGAGACATCGGTGTCGAAGATTCTGATGTTATCGACATTCCTGTACAGGAAAGTTTCAAACATATTTCGAATCCCTGATTTTTTTATTTAGTTCACTCTAATGGCTCCACCAGTTCATTAAGAATTGATGGAGCAACCAGAGCGACTCATTTTTTACAATTAAAATTAATCGTGAAAAAATATCGCTACAACCAATATCGCATTTTTTTTATGAAGTCCATATTTGCAGAGACTTGACTGGCATTCCCACCGGTCCAAAGGCCGAACCAATCAGCGACGAGAACCGCGACCAAATGCCTCAGATGAGTTCTTTGAGTATATTATGATTGAAATAATGTTCAATTATATAAAAATTATTCATATTAGTTAATTTTATCTAATATAAACAATTGAATAAGAATATGTCGACGCAATTATTCAAACGTGTTAATGTATTATGACACGATACAATGCTCAGATATTAAAGAAGAAAAATCCTGTAACTAATTAAATACGTTTAAGACTCAGGAATACCCATAATTACACGAAACTATACGTTTTCAGCAAGGCAAACAGTAGACGGTTAGTAAATTTTGGTAGGCGTGGATATAACAACCTCGTCTCTTCAACTCCATGTAACATTTATGAATATAAACCAAGTTTTCATTCTGCTTTCATGTAGAATCGGAGCAATTTAATATTATTTTAATGCCCAGCTGCTCTGTTAATTAATTTGTCTGAAAATTATTAAACTCTATGTATAAAATAAAAATTGAATACTGTTGTAAAAATTATGTTTTTTTACGATAGTAAAAAATATTTATAAAAATCTGTGAAATCCAACAATTTCTTTTTTCTTTTAAACTATATTAAAAAAAATGTATCAAAACTTGGTAGAAAAAATAATGTTACGATTACGTCGTTCATGCGAGGAGTGTAATAAATAAAAACATAAAATAGGAAGAAACCGATAGAAAGATACGAGATAATAATAACGAACAGTAAAATAGCAGTTAGTAGGCGAAAAGTGAAAAATCAACGTGGTGTAAATAAATTAACGATTTCAGGAAATGGCCCGCTATAGGAAATAGCAGAGGATACGCGGTACAATGTAAAGACAGTATAACCACTCGTGGATTTTAGTATGAACGAGAGATACAGTGGAGAATGGAGGGATATTTTCTGGTATCTAGCCGCCGTTGCTGGCAAGACAATTTATTATCCTTTTCCTTCCGTTTATCGCTCGGTCGACGCGCCCGCGGCCCGTTCGTTCGTTCGTTCGTTTCCATGATCGTATATCGAATAGTCCACGAGAGTTCCACAGTTTTGTAGTATCTCTGCAATGTCGCGCATACACTGTGGGCGCTGTTGCTGCTGCGCGAATAGCTCAGCTTTAATTAATTACGTAAAACAAGTGGAAGAGAGAGATAGAGAGAGAGAGAGTGTGAGCATGCGGTACCAAGTCTCGCCAATGCTGAAATCTTATTCGAGATTCTTCTCTGGACTGTATTTTATCGGTTCCCTCCATCCACCATCTTCTTATTAACAAGAGAAAATCCAAAGGCAGAGGGAATCGTCGGAAGGAAAATGCGGATGAAAAAGATAGTTGAGGCGTAATGAAAAGGCCACGAGGGAGGCTCGGTGATGCAAGCCACTGCAGAGGTCGCTGGTGCAGGTAATAGGGGAGGTAGAGAGAGAGAGAGAGAGAGAAAGAGAGCAAGAGAGAGAGGTGCTTCGCGAAGCGTGGTGAATATTTGCTTGGGTCTGCAACGACCTATCCCCCTCATGTCGCAATGTTGATTTTCATCGTAAAATGAACAACCAGTCGTTGGCCCGAAGCGCTGCGAGCTCAGAGCGACTACTACGTACCTCTACCTACCCTGTACTCAACGAGTTTTCTCTCTCCCTTTCTGTCTGTCTCTCTTTCTCTCTCTCTCTCTCTGTCTCTCTCTTTCTGTCTGTCTCTCTTTCTCTCTCCATTTCTGTCTATCTCTCTTTCTCTCTCTCTTTCTGTCTTTCTCTCTCTTCTGACACATTGCAGTACCCACTCCATCTATACCATGTTTTTTGTGCTCTTCTTTCTCACATATTGCCCGGTCATGCGCTCTCTCAGTAAGCCCCCAGTAATTTATTTATCGTTATTTAACGAGCAACGGAGTAATTGATTATTGATTCGAGAAATATACGATCGCTCGAGAGCATTCCATTGCCGTGCATTCAATGTTAATTATTTTTTATATTTGCAGTAACTAACAGTGACCGGTTGCTAACGGTTTATAGTCATTTAAATAAATATGGCGAGCACACTCTGATAAATAAAAATAAGGCTCGCCAACATATTTTTTAGGGCATTTTGTATCGTATCACAAAATTTCAGAAAGCAACGCTTTTTAAGGACACTTTCTATTATTTATTTCTATTTCTATTCTATTATTTATTTCTATTATCTATTATTACAAAATATCGAGATGGTCCGTAACGCTCATTGAGCTGACTTTGCACCATTTCACAACATTGCCAAAAACAACCAAAACTTTTTTTTGTGAGGACAGTTTTGCATTATTTCACAAAAATGTGTCTTCTCTGATTTTTTTTTAGCACAGTTTTTCACCATTTTACAGAATTTCAAGAAGGGCCAAAATGTTTTCGAGCACATTTTGCACAATTTTACAAAATTTCGAAAAAGGTCTCTGACGCTTTTTGAGAACAAATTTTTCCTGAAAAAAAGTAGCGCTTAAAATATTTTAACGTCAGAAGCTGTTTTAGCTATTTGTCCGTTCCCTGACAACGTTGAGTGACTGAAGCTAGTAACGTACAAAATACTTACAAGAGAATTTCAATCGAACCCAAAAATATACTTCAATTTGGACTACCAGTCCAGAAGCTTCAAATATCACTATAATTCCATAAAGCAAATGATTAAATTCGAAAGGAACATTTACTGCTCGATAGAACTCTCGGACTATTGCAGTATGAAAGTGGGGAAAAATGTTTCTTCTCTCGTATCGATCATCAGCCGGGCAGTTGGGTAAAATGAAATGTTGTCGAGAAGAGAGTTGTCGCGCGATGATTCTTCTCGTGCGCCCAGTAAAAGATCGAGAAGTCGTGCCCTGTACGGTCCAGTGAAAAATCCAACGAAACGAACGACCTAACCGAGAGCGTTATATTGGCCACTCTTTTCCGCGGCAATCTGTAACTTGGCCATTCCAAGTAACAACCCCAAAGCTCTTTCTCTCTCGCACTCCATCTCTCCCTCTCTCTCTCTCTCTCTCTCTCTCTCTCTCTCTCTCTCTTTCTCTCGACGCTCGCTTCTGCAATCGAAAAGTCCTCGACCGTGTACATAGATCGAATAAGGGACGTCTGTTTCTCTCTCCTCGACCTCCTTCTATTCTCGTCCACTCGAAATTTGAGAGACAGCCCAATTGATTTGCTCGCGCCCTTCTTCCCTTTCAAGCTATTCGAGTAGTGCTCTCTCACTCCCTCCGTCTCTATCTCTTTCTATTACTCTTTTTCGTGACTCCCGCAATCAATATAGACTTAAACAATCTGTGCAGTATGGATGCTTCACCTGCAACGAACCGATACCAATCACTCTGTCATCTCGACCTCGAATCGCGATGTCTCCGGGTAAAGGAAAGTGAGACTAATTGAGTCAGAAGCATAAAGTACACGGTAATTTTTTTTTTGTTGTAAAATCATGTAGATCCTTTCCTCAAATATTAACCAACTGTTAAACGGTACGTCAAATTTTGTAGTAAAACAAATGTATGCAAAAATATATCAACTAGTAAAAAAAACGTAATAACAAATTTTCGACACCGGAACGCGACAAAGTATTTAAATTTAACATTAAAGTTCAAAGATACGCTTTTAAGGGTCTCCCCAAATCGTTTTTATCACATTCATTGGAAAGATCAGAATTTTTTACTCGACAACCTTTAAAAATGCTTTTTTTTCTAACGAATAAAATTTCTTTTATCTGAGATTTTGTTACACAGTAATACATTTTTTTTTTTTTTTAACTGAGGTTTTTATAACCGCTACATATTAAAAGACTTTTTTTATCTGAAAAATTTGACAGGTACGTAAAAAATAAAGGAGACGTAGATCAAAATTTCAAATAATTCACACAGCCTATGCATAAGGGTTCTTAACAACCTACAAAATTACAACCCAAGCGGGAAGGTCGAGTTCTAACCACTCGTTAATATTTGGTGGAATAATCCATGCAAACCACACTCGGCTCATTTGCTGCATCACTCATCCTGCATATAACTTCGAAGAAACTCTATTTTAATTGCAAGCCTTTGAATAAAACATCCGGCAAATGAATAATTAGGATCAAATGACCTTCAATTTTACAGCTTAAGCATGCATGCCTTGTATCATATGCCAATCCGGTAATTTCTGCTCCTAAGTGAAACATTTGAGAGAGTTAAGCTCTCGAGGGTGTATATCTACAAAGTACTTGAGAAGTGGTGAGCAGGCAGTAGCGTTATGGTCACCCTCCAAGGATGAAAGGATGAAAATCTGTATGGCCTCTCTCATGCTCGAGTGTTTGATCCCGAGTCGACGAACATCCATAGAGCTGATTTCCAGCTGAGAGTGCGGTATGCAACTTTGAATATACGCTAGCGTTTTGATGCCTGATCGTCGATTTTAGTTCGGATTCTGTGGAAATTCATGGTGAATCGTTTGTGCTCCTTTTGTGGGAAGCCTTCGTGGTTGATCAGAGATATTTGACTATTGTAACTTATAGAAATGTTCACATATATGCTGCTCAAAGTAGATATATTTGAATGCTATGGTATAGTTTCTCATTCTGCACTATGTGGTTCCTCCAGACTCGGCCATTAAAATGTTAATCCTCTAAGGGAGCGAGTCTAGGGAAAGGTTTAGAGGGACGGAGAAAGTCAGAGCGAGAACTGCATGCAGCAACGATGTTAGAGGGGGGCAACAGGTGCCCAATGTAGGGCCAGCTCTCTGGGCTTTCGTAATTGGTATTGACAAAGACTAATTATTTAATGCCGTAGAGGTTGGTATACGCTGGTCTTCCTCTCCCCCATCGCGTTATTAACGTTTTGTGCGAGGTAGCTCATACGCCCGCGGCCATTATGAGGCGAAGTACTCGAAGAGGCGTTCGCGATCATGGAATTTGCCAAGTGGCAACAGGTGCTGTCGCATTCTGATGGTAAACTACGTCACCCTATCACAGGTAACGCATTAACTCGTATTTTATAGCTTTTGGAAAATCCTTTGTTCAATCTGTCTAGCGAAATGCACCCACGAAGAAAACGCATTAACTAAATGAAAAAAGAAGTGTGTATAGCAAATGATTTTAGCTAGGTTAGCAAAATACTTAGTGTTCATGCTAATTTTGGATGTTAAGTTTCCAAAATATTTACTAAAGTAGCCACATTTTTCAAGCTTTTCGTTTTTTAGGCGGGACGCAATGTACGTTTGGAGATATCAATTGTACATTGAATTCCCCAATTAAAAGACACATGTTCACGAAAACTCAGCTGGAGAAGAGTGGAAAAACGAAGGTTCTTGATTCGTGTGAGCCAGATGGAAGTCCGATTGGATACTCAAGGAGAGTGCAATTGAGAAAGGTTTCTACCAGATCCGGGACGGTATCACGATCTGGATAAAAATATTTCACTGCACCGATACGTTCAAGAAAACGGTCCGCACAGTTAGTCAGGCCAGTCGTACTAGGTCTTTGCATTCTGGTAACCCCTGGGGGAGCAAAGACCTCTCGTTCGTTACCGTCATCGTTTCTGGAAGACGATCGAAGACCAGTCCGCTGGTTTACGGAGACGAAGCCTGGAAAAACCAATATATATATATACATCACGTGTGCGGTTGCTACCTCCGCCTTGAAACCGTCGCTCTATCTCCCTCTTTCATTCTCTCAATATATATACTAAGCGAAGGTAGCAGCCGCACACGCGAACTCGTTACCTACCAATCCAAGAGATGGACCAAGCCTGGGTCGCCGGCGAGTAACTGTTTATTCCAAAGTTGGTCCTCCGCCGTTACTCGAGGAGAGTCAACAGCCGAGAGGTAGATAAAAGGACGAGAGAGTAAGAGAGAGAGAGAGAGAGAGATCGAGTGAGCGGAAGAGATGGGGGGAAGAGAGAAATAGAGGGTGGTTGGAGGACGTCGCAAGGGGTTGAAGTGGAGGTCGAGTACCCGAGTGGATTCGAGAGTGTATGGAATGGTGAAACGCGAAAAGCACGACTCTATGCTGGTACACCAGCAGCAGCAGCAGCAGCAGCAGCAGCAGAAGCAGACGGCGCATCCCTGGCGCGACCACACCAACCCCAACACTCTCCTGCTGGCAGCTATTCTCGTTGTTTCGTAGAATGGCGAAGTTACAGATTGCCAGAGGGGAAAGAATGGGCCAGCACACTCGCCATCTTTTTATCTTTATGCCGTTTCTGAAACACGCCAACGAGAGTGAGAGTATCCAATAGAAGCAGCACTGTCTTTCAAACTATTTTGTCGTCATCTTTACGAAAAGAAGAATCGTGAGTATAAATCGAGAAGTTATAAAAAGCATTGAATCTTGTGACGGTGATTGGGTCACCTTTTAGATTTTCAATTTTTTTGAAACATGTACTATAAGTCCGTAGATTTTAAAACAAACTCATTTTTGTTACGATTTTTAGGCTACTTAAACTGAAAGTTCTTTTCCTTATGTAATTAGTGTTAATGAAGACAAGCGGTCATTGAGAGGATAATGACAGAAGATTTCCTACAGTTCGGTTGTTACGTGCCCTTTTTATCCCCCTGTCTTTTTCTGGAGGGACTTGGAATTATCACAGCCAGGAGGCCTTATAGGGGGATTTTAAGAATCAAGGCCTGCGAAGGGGTTCTCATAAAAAGACTTGGAATAAAGGGCCTGCAAAGAGGATCTCATTGGCGGACTCGGAAAAAAATCATCCGCTTCAGCCAGTACCGCGAATTACGTCCAACTAAAGTTTAACGAAAATTCAGAGAGATGGAAGCTAAAAAAAAGGTAATTTTCGACACACCCTAATTATACATGCACAACTCTGACGCAGCACATCAAGCACTCGTACACAACATAATCGCAAAACCCGAGCTTCACTGCTGAATTCGAATTGTGACGACCTTGCCTGAAAATTCGCTGATAACATTTCTGTCCAGCAGTACTGCAAATCTGTGATTAATGAACAAAGTATGCAATATACAATGCGAAACCCAGGCATTCATGCATGCTATAATAGCAAACTTCCTGCTGCCGTGTATAGTAACATACGCTTCCCTCTGGTGGAATGCACATCATGCTGTATAACTTGTACAACACGTTAACCTCCGCTGCCGTCATCTATCTTTGAAGTCCGGTGACAGTGAGTGCGACGTGTTCCCGCGACGGGCAGCATCATCGCTCTTGCGCCCCTCACCGAAAATCCCCACTCCACGCATCCCGCAGCCGCCGCCGACGTCAACAATATAACGTACCAATGCCATCGCGTCCATATAATTTAGCGAGAACTCACCGTGAAGCGCTTCAGGCGTTGAGACCACAGAGGGCGCAACAGAGAGCGAGACTGCAGGTCGAGCTGTGCACATCACCAACGGAACAGGATGTGCCTCGAGGGCGACAGAGTAACGAGGGAGTGAGAGAGAGAAAGAGAGAGGGAGAGATATTGAGCGCAGGAGCAGGGCAAACCGCATTCATGATTCAATCAGCGAAGTTAAAGCGAGCGCGAAATGATGCGGCGCGGCCTGGGCCGTCCCGTTCCGTTGCCTGGGCTCTCACTCCATCTCTCTCTCTCTGTTTCTATCTCTCCCGATCTCTCTCTCTCTCCCTCTTCTGGTCGTAACAGCCGCCACATCATCCTACGGACCACGTCGATGTTCCTTCCTCGCCTCTGCCACAGAACGTCCTCCTCCCTGCAACCCTCCGACGCTCACGACGTGAATTCAATCGAGATTCACTCGCTCACGTACTCGACACACCAACCGCCGCATTCTACATATACGTACATACTACTAGAAATAGTATTAGAGTGTCTGCTGTGTACGCGTTTCCAGGAGGCCTCGAGCGATTTATTAAACGCCCTTCGCGCGCACTAACCCGTACCCGCCTAACTCTGGTACCTATTACAACCCGAGGTGCAAGGTTCAATCTTCTAGCTGGGGGATAATGGTGTGGTAAATTCGATGAATATCAAGATTCGTAACAGCAAGCCTTTATTTCATGGTTTAGAGATAAGACTGCAAAGGGATTGGTTATGCGGGAAAAAACGTAGTTGGGAGAACCATCGTATTTATAGCTGACAACCAACCAATATGGTATAACGAAGTTATTGTGTATCAGAACAAATCTTCGTTGGTTGGTTTCAGAGATGTTGTGTCAATCAACCGATCGAAATCATCCATCATCTCGGGTGGTTAATACAGTAACGATTGCTAACGCCAACTAATCGTTCGGTAATGTCAACCAACTGATTGGTAAGTCATCTAATCGATTACTGAAAATGAAAATAGTTGAGGAAAGCAATCATAGATAGATTGAGTAATAAATTTGAGGTTTTCAACTACTGACACACCCCAAGCATTTAAATCTTTGTCCTCTCAAGCAACCATTTTTTATGTACAGACGAGAAGTGGTTCCACGGTTTCTTAGTGGAGAACAGGTCTACGAAAGGTTTTGGATAGAGAGGATTTAAAATTTTTTAAATCCCTTTTTGAGTAGCAGTGGTAACCGCAGGGTTACGTAACAATTTCTCCGAATTTTTGAAACTACTCACACTAAATAATCGCGTGATGTGAAGACCCGCTGAAAATTCACGACATAAGCCAGCAATATCGATATTTCTTATTCTGTTTCAAGTTGTGCCTCTTAATCCTGTACCGAAGAAGCAAAAGTGATTATGTCTTACATTTAATCTCGCGTTTCCTAATGCGATTAGTCTTTGTCGTCATCATAAAGGAGAATGTTACGGTAAGCTGCTCTCTGCAGAGAGAAGTCGAAACGGAGACGTTGAAGACAAAGCGAAGAACGTGAACTTACGGTTTATATACAAGTATCACCTCTGAACTGCAATCCTATTGGAGAATGGCGCACACCGTTCAGGCTACCAGTTTCTCAGGCTCTCTCTCATTGTCGTTACACTTGTGCGAGTCGGCGTATACACTGTTGAACGAATGCGCTATACCAGGAGCGTATATAAACGTTAGAGCGGAGAAGCAAAGGCAACTCAGAACCGAGACCGTGGCTGAACTCAACATCGGAGAGTATCCAGAGCCACCTGGGAAATACCCTCTAATGCCCGTAAAGCTCGCTCGCCTTTTCACAAGGGAGATGACTCGCCCTCTTGTCCGAGAGGAGAAGATGGAGGCTCAACATCCCACACACGTCTAATTACCTTCGATTATTTTTTTTTGGTGTGTTGGATCCATTATGGCTTTCGAGCACTCACTAGGTTACTTATGATCCGTACCAGCTAAGTTGAAGTATACGCATTTCAACAACAACGTCAGGATATATGTTGATATTGATATTTCTCGTATAGTACCGCTTCGAACTTGTTTGGAACTGTTGGACGTCACTGATGGCTTGATTTTTCCATTTGTTTGACAATTCCGATATTTCTGATGTTAACATTCAACAGGTTTCATTGATAGTGTTAGGAATATTATATTGTGAGCTATGACTTAGTAGTGATGGATGTTTGATGATGGACCAAAGGATAGAAATAACCGATGATCAACCTTGTTATAATTAGTACGCTTAGTCAAATAATAAATATGATTAAAAGTTTTTGATCGAAGACCAAAAGGTAGAATTTTTGTGAAAAAATCCAAAATTGGTGTACGAGAAAAATGATTGACAGGGTTCAGAGTTCTGACAGTAGCATGAATTTGTCGGTGCAGAAAAAATAGAACACACTGAATATTTTCATTTTTCAGCTGTCTCGATCTTCTGAACACTTTGACATCTGTTTTCTCTCAGTCTTTAATAATTTTCACGAATTTCTTGACGTTGAAAAGGGAAAATCATGTTTAATGAATTTATCTGAATATGTGGGATGTAGTTAGACATTCTTTCTGTTTTATAAAATAAACTGGAGAAGGAAGAAATTAAATTCGCAATGAATGCGGATATTCATATAATGGTTCTTTACTTCCGGTTGAATAAATTAATAAAATACATTAAAAATACGACAAAATAAATGGTGAAGTGTAATGTAACATTTGCTTAAAATTATTAAAAAAAAAAAGTTTGTGCTTTGTGTTTTATATTACCGGCCTGCATAAAACGAAAGTTAACATAGACTAAAAAAGGAAGGGCTGGAATGGAAGGAAATAAAGAATTTACGGAAAAGTTCACAAAATGATTATTCATTATCCGCTGAATAAATTAATAGAATATATTATCAATGCAACGAAATACAACATTCAGTATACAAAAATGATTTTATTTCAAGGGAAGACTAAAGAGACATCTCTATATCCAACTTACAGATAATAAGCATTTACCCGCTTGCTTTTAGATCTAAAAAAAAGTACAAACTAGAGCCTCAAACCTATAAAATATGATTTACAATCCGAGCTTTGGTTTGCAGGCAGTAAAAACTTATAATTGCTATTTCAATTAAATCAGCATTTATTCAAAGAACATATTCGATTTTTCTTCTCATTCAGGTTTGAAAAAATGGAAGCCTTAATTAGGCCTTGAAAGAAAAAAAAATCAAAACCTTTTTCTTATCATTCTCTGACGGATTTCACTGACGTCTTCCCTCAACTATGAGACGAAACAATCAGTCTTAACGTTCACTCTCTTTTGACAGTCTTCTTACGCGAAGAAATATTTCCATTGGTACCATTAATGCTGCTGACTTTACGTGACCGTTTGAACAAGCCGTATAAAAATATCACAATTCGATAATTCACGTACGCCGTGATAAGAGCGACGCCAATCAGAAATAGAAAAACGTCGAGAAGATAATACTGATACCAAGTGAGATCCTGGGCAGCACTTTTTAAGTACGGATTCCCATTGCCACGGGCAATATATTCAGTCCACCAAACAGCCGTTTCCAGTGGCGTTTCCGGTCGATCCAGGTAAGCCTTTGAAAGCGCTTTGGCATTCTCTGTGTATCTGCGGAAAAAAAAACACAAACACACACATAAAACAACAGTGTAAATACTTAGTAAAAGATGCCTAACCAACATATATATATATATATATATTTTGCCTGTAGAGACGAATTGCGTTAGACGTGGCTGAAAGCGCTTGGAAACTGTGCTCAGCAGTGAACGAATGAAATGCATAAATGAATAAGCGAGTAAATGAATCGTCAGAGTAAACGAAGAAATACGAGACTACGGCCTGAGTTTCTTATCTCTCCTCTCTCTCACAGATGCAACTTCTTCAGTGGCGTCTCTACGAGATGGAGGCGCTGCTGCTGCTGCTGCTGCTGAAGCTGCTGAAGCTGCTGAAGCTACTGGTACTGAAATAAGAGTGTAGAGGGCGCTTCGAGGGAGAAACGAACCGAGCGGAAAGGAGCGGAAGGTGCAATGTTTTATGTAGATCCGCACCAACTAATTTCCGGCAGCAGCATCACCAGCAGAAGCTTGCCCCCTCTCTCAAAGCCCACCGAATCGAGGTTACACAGCCCAAACCCCCTCCCCCTCATCGCGCGGTCCTCGCACCCTCAGGCTCTATATATGTTACTATGCTCTGTTTCGAGGAGCAGCAGCGCATCCACTCCACACTAAGCTCGACGCAACGCGCAGCCCTGTGTATACCGAGGAAGTCGCTTCGAACTTTACTGAAATATTTATGTGGCGTCGGGTTCCCTTTGACGCCTCCATGCCCGACGCGCCGGTTCTCTCCACCAATGAACCAGTGTGTAGCAGCCGACGGCGTGTTATACTGGCCTCAAGCTTTCCACGGATTTTCCGAACTGAACGAGTGAGGAAGATGCTTCCTCACAAGACGCTTCTATAGTATATAGATGTAAGAATAGTAACACTGATAGTACACACGGGCGAGGTATATGGCAAGAAGAATATTAATTCAGGTACCCGGCTGTTATGTATCGATCCTTCTAAAGCTTTTGCTTGAAGGATTAAGCTACTTTTTTTTTTTCTTTTTCTTTTTTTTTTACTGAAGTAACGTGCATACAGGATTTTGCCTAACTTTGCATTATGCTTCGAGACAAAGTTGTGATGTAGTGGTTATGCTTTACCTGTGCTTTCCAAGAGTTGGTCGCAATAGCCTTCACTCTTTTATTTCCTCTTTAAATTTGTCCCTTGAAGAAGTTCGTTACTTCACAGGAAAAAAAAATCATGGATTCAAGAACAGTGAACATTGCGGGCTGCCATTGACACAATTGAGTTATCAGTACAACTTTATTTTCATTCTAACAATTATATATGAAGTAAAAACAGTGTGTAAACATTTTTTTAAGAAAATGTGGTAATGTTTCAATTCCATATGTATAATTGTCAGAATGCATATGAAGTTTTATCGCACTAGTGCGAGAAGTAGGCACTTCTCGCACCGCGTGGCATATAGTTGCATACGAAACTCGTGCGAGAAACTTTTTCGCAACTCGCTTTCGGCTCATGCTGCGAACTCACACTCGTCAGAATAGTACATTACGATACTAGTGCGATAAAACTTTTTCTGACGAGTGTGAGTTTGCAGCACGAGACAAAGGTGAGTGTTGCAAACACACGAGTTAAGAAAACGTTTTTGGCACGAGTATTATACAAAATTTTACTTCACAAGGTGCAAAAGAGGTGTTTTACGAACGCGAAGCGTGCGTAAAACTACACTTTACGCACCGAGTGACATAAAAACTTTGATCGCTCTCATATCGTAATATACTATTACTATAATAACTTATGTCAATGGCAACCTGCAATGGTCACTGTTCTTACCTCGATGGTTTTTTTTTTTTTTCATTTTTCGAAAATCTCGTGACGCGTTTGGACAGTTTGTCGTAGAAATGTTTCGATGAGACTGGGGCAAGATGGCATACCCCAAATTTTTTTTTTAAGTCAAATATTTTTTGTTTTTCTCATACAAAAAAAATCGGGCACTGTCAGAATCCGGGGCATGACGGGATACCACAAAAAGTCGAATATCTTCGACAATTTCTGTGCGATAAACTATCTAGTTTATTTTTGAATGACACTGATAACACATTAGGTGAAGCATTATCAATATCAAATTAAGTAAAAAAGGGAAATAAACATAACTCGGAAAACCGAGGATCGGATCATCATGACTGTAATCTTTTGCTTCCTCATAGAGGAAGCTTTGTTTTCGTGAACATTTTTTTTTTTCGAGATTTTCATGTCAGCATACTCAGAATGGTCCAAAACGTCGAGAAAAGCTTCTCCTATGAGGAAGCCAAAGTAAATAAACGTACTTCCTCATAGTGGAAGCTTTGTAGAAAAAACAATTTGCAAAGTTCTACTTTGCATACATGTACACATTATTTAAAAATGTAAAATAATGAGGAAGCAATTTGCAAGGTTCTACTTTACAGGCTTGTTTTGAATGTACAAAAACGACTATATTTCTTGCGGTAAACTATCCAGTTTCTCCTGTGTCTCCGAGGAAGCAAAGGATACGATAATATAAATCGAGTGGACTTGAGAGGAATTATGAATCGTCCGAAAAAAAAGAAGAAATTGTTCAAAGCCTCGACTTACTCTCTGTTTACCGTGCAGGCATGTATATAAAACTTTAAATACATTCTGGAAAAATATAAGAGTCGGATCGAGTTTCGGAATATGAATATTTAATTAGTCTTGCCCGGAGTACTCTTGCAATGTTTTTTAGTTCGCTTGAATATACAACGAGTGCTATGAAGTGGATTCTTTTGTACTCGTTCGGACCTTCAATGAATACATAAAAGAGGTGCAGCCAGAGCTCCGAGTTCCTCGACTGTTCTACACTACAGCGCTAGGTAACTCGCGAAAAAGCAGGTTTACTGTCGGTGAAGTTGCCAGTCCTTTAGGTCCCGAACCCTGTTTGCAGCTTCGCAGCCTCGCTCGGTTATACTGGCTTAACCGCATACTGTATCACCGCTACAAATATACACGCGTTGCCAACTGCATTTGTAAACGACGACTAGGTATAGTTGTAGTTGTAGACACCCTTTCGATCTGCACGCATGCAGTAGTATTATATTAGGCATTTTCCGTCAGTTTAGCAATTTTTTTTTTTTTTTTCTGAACCTCATCGATATTTTTCATAATTACTCAGGTGTCAGTGATACTTGTAAAGTTGTAAATTATTTCAAATTTCTTTTTCTTTTTCTCAAAAATATTTGTATTTTAAACCGGGGAAAGATTGAAGAGACATCCGTAGCGCAACAAATACAAGAGCGAAAGTAATTTACTAATTCTTTTGGCAAAAATATTTAGAGATTTTTTATCACCTAATGCTGCATGTTTCATTTTTTTATGCTGAAGAATTTAGTAAAATGTGTGTAGCATCTAAAGAAAAATAGGAAGTATGGAACTCGAATATTTAAGTGATAAAAAAATTATTATTCTTTCCGAATTAGTAATTAATTGGTTATCTTATTCGATATTATTATTATCGAACAAATGTTCGGCTGCTTTGATTCTTAGCTTCCAATAATACTACATTTTTTTCTACATTTTATGTACCTTCTGTTATATTTAAAGTAAAATTGACGATGTTTATTTTTTAAAACAAACATTTGTTTCTTTATTTTTCTGAAAAAATTCATTCTTTTCTGTTCAGACACCAGTCAAGGAGAAAATTATAATTTTTTAACTTCTTAAGGAGGCCCCAATGGTTCAGTCAGATCATTCAAGTACGAGGGTTTCAAAAATGATGTACACACATTTTCAAAAGGTAACTGGTATTGAACCAGATGAAACCGAATATATTTCCAATTAAAGTTTAACATTTTTTTTTAATAATCAATGTACAGCAAAATAACTGAATTTGCGCGAAATTTCCAGACACAATCCTGTAAATTATCTGAAATTAAATTAAAGGTAATGTCAAACCTATCACATTAATAATAATAATAATAATAATAATAATAATAATAATAATCTTAATAAATTTTGAGGATTCCATCGCTTCCCCAGTCGCTCTTCGATTTTTCAAAGAAAGTGGTCGCTTCCGAATCTTTGTCCAGAATTTTTGGTTCCGACAATCGACCAAAAAATGTTGGTCTCGAAAAATTACTCTAAAAATATTTGTGTGGGGACTGTCTGTACGGAAATATACTACTTAAAACGAATGGCGAAGGAAAAAATTCGATGTCTCAAATTAAAGAAAAAAAAACTGGTCGTTTCTGGAACTTTTTCTGGAAATTTTGATTTCGACAATAGGCCAAAAAATATTGGTCTCGAATAATTACTCTAAAAGTATTTGTTGGGAGTACTGTCAGTGCGAAAATATACCATTACAATGATATCGTACTTGCTTCAATTGAATCATCAAATTAAAATAAAACAAATTAATCTCGCGAAGCGCCCGAACGCTAAGTTAGTAATAACAATAATAATAAACCCAAGTAATACAAATAATAACAATAATAGAGTAAAAAAAAAAGTATTTAATTATTTAACACAAAAGAAATTACATTGAACACAAATTTTAAACACCTGCTATCGCTCGCGAAAATCGGACTGAAAAATTTCGTTTTCGTTTTCTCCCTAGAGTCGAAATGTACTATTTTCTTTTCTACTTTTCCATCTCAACGTATAAAGTAAAAAAAATGTAACACCCCAAATTATTGAAAATGAAAATTGACAAGTAGTCTACTCAAGTAGCAGTAAAATGTAACTAAATCATGAGAACAATCAGAGAGTTTCAGATTAAAAAAAAAAGGTTGCATAACTGACAGAGAATGTCTCATATATGCTCCATTCAAGCTCAATCTGCATTAATGTGCGTGCATAAGACCATCGGCGTAGAGGCGACACTTTGCCAGGCTACTCTCGTGTATAACGTGTATTATACATATATATACATATATATATGTGTGTGTGTATATATATATATATATATAGCAGCGTAGACACTGTTTCCCGCACGCACGTAGATTTTGAGTGACGACGCGGTCGTTACTGCTGCTGTTGGGAATATGTACCCCATTCGCTCTGTCTCACTGTATACTCGTGTGGCCCAGCATCCCACAGCACCACACACCACATCGTCCAAACTCTCTCCCTCTCTCTCTCTCTCTCTCTCTCTCTCTCTGTCTGTCTCTTTCTATCTCTCTCTCTCTCGGATGGTCCACCATCGTCGTATATATAGCCGCTTCTGGCCGCCGCGCACCACACCCACGACCCGAAGCACACAATTTACCAATCGGTACTCTCCATTATTCGTGTTTACAGCTGGAACCCCGGGAATCAACCCAGTCCCGTTATTTGCCTCGGTCAAACTCAGTTGCAGCCCGCAGCGGTTTTGAATTAACCATCAATTTTAAGCGTTCTACGTATGGGCTCCCCTTTCGTCGCCGAACAAAATTTCATGTCGGTCAAAATGCAATGACGGCTGCATCCCGTCGTCCAAAACTCTAGACTCTACAATAAGCTACGTGTGATTTTCAAACCCACTGGCGCTTTCCCCTCGAACAACGTAGGTAGTAGCTACAATTTAGATGAGGTCTTTCACGAATAATTTATGGATAATTATTTCATACAGAGGAATATACTTTTGGCTGATTTTCTGGAGGTAATTAAATTAGTGATTTCAACCATAATACAAAAAATCAATTTTGCTATAATTGCATTCTTCGATATTGAAAGCAAAAATCTGGTATTTCTTTGTTTTTATGATTAAATATGTATTTTATATTTCCAGAATTACAGCTTTAAATGAATTTATCACGGACTGGAATTTAATGAGACATACTTGCCTTTTTTTAAAAATAAATTACATCAAATAACTGAAAAAGGAAATAGAAGTATAATTTTAAGTATTTGACTTGTGCTTCCCTTTCATTGTCACGCAGAATTTAATCTCGATCAAAATTCACTAGTGGCTGTAACACGTCATTCAATAGCCTTCAAGTCCACTGGGCTTTACTCGAATAACATTGGCAGTAACTATGTAGTTGAGGTCTTTCACGAATAACTTCCGGATAATTGTTTCGTATAGGGAGCAAATACATACGAATATTCTGGAGGTAAATCAAACGCCAGCAATACCAAATTGAAATCAATTCCGCACTCCTGAAAATTCTCAGAAAAAGTGAACTGTTTGACTTTGTCCTGTTGACTTTTCATATGTGCTAATACTGTATTATTTTTTATTTCGATAATTAAACCTGTCTTTATATATCGAGAATACTGCAAGAATTCAATAAATTTATCAGTCTCCGGAATTTAATTTAACGCTTCTCGACGTTTTTTCAAATGAATTTTTTCACGAAAAATATAAAATCATATATGTCCAATAAAGTTTACAAATTCAGTATTTGGCTATCGAATACCATAGGTATATGATACTTTTTGATATTCAAATGATATAATTCTCGTCGGTTCCAGAGACAAAACATATTTACGAATATTCTGGAGTTAATTAACTAGCAATTCCAATTACCAAAAATGAGAATATTGCTTGCTCTATACCCCTTTATTCCTGCAACCTCTCAATAAATTTCGACTGCTTCCGAACACACTATTAATTTCTCTACTATTTTTTATTTCTATTATTAAACCTTCTGCCTATTCAGATTTACAAAAGGTATATTTTTAAAATAAATTTTAAAAAAGCTGACAATTACATTGTCATAGTGCTTCCTCTCTTTTATTTACCACAGTCTACCCGGCCCTCTTTGTGTGGAAGTACGTTTATCACATTTAGCTTCCTCAAGAAGCTTTGTTTTATGATTAGTTACTTTTCCACAGTCAGTTTTTAAGTAAACATGTCAACAGCTTTATGCTGCCAGTATAAGAAAACATGTGTTATAAATTTCAGCTTGATAAGCTCAAGCGATTTCCAAATTATGGAGGTCAATTGATATGATTTCTCAAAATTTCATTAAAGTTGAACACTTCCACTGATTTTCCTCATATTTAATACCGGTCTGTAATACTCCAACTTCGTACTAATTTTTAGCCCGATATCTTAAAAATTGTGGGAGCTGAAGCGCACACAGACATTTTTGAAAAAAATTAAAATCGGATAAAATTCGAATGCTTCAACCGTTATCGCCCAAATTCAGTAACAATCATCGGTCTGTAATAGTTCAACTTTGTACCAATTTTTAGCCCGATATCTAAAAAATTGTGGGAGCTAGAGCGCACACAGATATATATATTTTTTTTATTGAAAATCGCATAGAATTAGAACGACTGAACCAATTTCGCCGAAATTCAATACCAATCCTCGATCTGTAATAGTTCACTCGTGTACCAATTTTCAGCTCGATATCTCTAAAATTGTGTAAAAAAAACTGTATAGATTTTGCCCAAATTCAATGCTCGTTTTAAGTCCGATACCTCAGAAATTGTAAGAACTAGAGCGCGCACATACATTTTTGAAAAAGTTCAAAATCGTGCGGAAACGAAAGAACAGTATGGATTTCGCCAAAAAATTGATGGAGCAAGCATAATTGACCGCCCAAAATGTGTGGTTAATTTCAGCTTGATATCTCGAGACGTTTTCAAGTTATGAATGTTAAATGGTTGTCACACACACATACATTCAGACATTTTTTCTAAATATGTTTTCTGGATATTTTGGAACATTCTGAACACGTGAAAATTTGGAATTTTTCTTATTTCACGAAAATAAAGCATCTCGAGGAAGTAATACTCCAAAACAATATGAAATTAATTGATTAAAATGCAAGAAATTCAATCATACATTTGTTTTTTTTTTTTTAAATAAATTTGTTAAAATCACTAGAGAAATTGGAAATTAAATTGCACAGCACGTATTGCTAAGTCTGGGTAACGTAAAAACTGAGCTTAAAGAAATCAACGGTAAGACGAAAATTTAATAAAAAAAAAAAGAAAGAAACCGTATACGAATGTGGATGGCGATTGGGAAAAAACACGAGATAGAAAAAGTCAAGGTCTGAGAAGAGAGCGTACCGATAGAAAGAAAATCGAAATGACCATTGGGACAGAGTCGAAGTGGTCGTTACAGGTGCGCGCACCCTATATGCGCCAACCGAATTATTTAGTCGCGAGACTTTGGAAGATCGTAAAGTTGGTCGCGGTTGGTCGGCGGAGTGCTGGTTGCTCTCTCCAGCGCATCGTATCGCACTGATACCCCTTGGGAAACGTAACTTGCGGCTATAGCTATCCACTACGATCGCAGCCTCACGCTCCAGCTATCTCGAGAACAAAGTTTCAGTTGGAGAGGAGAGGAAAAAAAAGACGGAAAATTGATCTATCGTTGATGAGTAAAGAAAAAGGAAAACAGAGATCAGTTACTAATCCGTATCACATAATCCTATCTTTTAGCAAACTTTTTCTTTTCATTATCGAAGAAAAAAAGGGCCTGTAAAAAGAAAGCAAAAACAAATCTGTTTTACTTTATTGTATCCATATTAAAAATTTCCAAACAAATCTCCTACCATTTTTTGTACAAGACTAATGTTTCAATTAAATCAGAAATAAAATAAAAATAAGGGAAACTGACTTATCGATGATGATGAAAAAAAAACATCAGCGGGTAATCTGTATTTCTTTTGGCAGACTATTTCTTTCACAATCTAAGAAAAAATTGTTTAACGCTACTTGTTAAAAGAAGACGACAAAAAAATGTTTGCTTTTATTTATTCGTATACATTGTTTTTTTAAATTTCGTATGATTTTTTTTACACAAAAAGGTTCCAGTTGAATCAGAAATAAAATAACAAAAGGGATATTGATTTATCGATGATGATTTTAAAAGAAAATCTCAGCGATCAATTCGTAACTGGTCACTCTACCTTTTGCTAAACTTTTTCTTTTTATTATCGGAGAATTTTTTTTTTGTGGCAAAAAAGGCAAAAAAACGTGTTTTATTTTACTTTAAACGTATAAAAATCGTAGAAGTTTTTTAAAAACTCTTCATAGCATTTTTTATGCAAAAATGTTTCAGTTAAATCAGAGATTTTGAAAAATAATGAAAATCGGTTTAACAATGATGATAACAAAAAAAAAAGAGCAATTAAATCATATCTCGAAAAATCGAAAAAAAATGTTTAAAGGTTCTCATTTTAAAAAAGCCAAAAAGAACGTGTTTTACTTTATTTCAACCCAAAAAAAAATTGTATAAAAAAATCCCAAGCGATCGATTTTTAGTAACAATATTTTAATCATGTGCAACAAAATCCGAGGTTCGAATATAAATTATTGTAGGAGAGGAGACTGATTAAAAAAAAATTAAAAAAACAAAAAAGAATTATGTTCTATAAAATGAATCTCCTCCATACAACTTCTAATGTTCAGGAATAACGATTTTTTAAATAATGGTTAGAACGTGGTTACGAACAATCAGGACCATTTTTATACGATTTTTACTTTACGCTTGAAGATAAGTGAAATAATTGATTTTAACAAAATTATTATTTTATGGTAATTCTATTGCACATCACGAAACTTATTTGCCAATCTAGAATCTATTTAAAAAGTCTACGTTATGTCCCTGAGCGTCCATACAGTGTCAGTGATAAATTGATACATTTGTTATTAATCACAATGGCTATGTACAATAAATAAAAAATGTTCAACTAGAAATTCATGTGGCAGTTTTAGTTGCATCCTTTATAGCTAAATGAAACGTCTAGACGTGCAATTTCGCAAGTCGAACTTAGAAGACATCATTAAAATCCAATATTCGATTAAGTACATTTTGTTATCCCATTAAGTCATGTACTACATTCAATGGTAGACAAGAGAGAAACGCAAAAGCAAATAGGCTACGCTTTCCTCATTCTCTGGAGCAACTAATGTACTGAGTTAATAATTAATTATCTGTACCTAACAGTCTAGTAACACGAGAGTTGCTTACAAGGTACGTAAATACCTCAGTAAGCGATTGACAACAACCAAATTACATTTTGAAAAGGCTCCACTTGACATAACTAACATGTATCATTGCAAAACCTTATTACAATCTAATTGTCAGTTTGATCAAAATTTTGAAAAATCACAATACGATTCCTTTTAGCTGACACAGGCTGTAAGAAAAATGTGACACCAAAGAAATTTATAATTTGTTGAACAATTATTAAAAACTTACAACAAACTTTTAAGGAAAGCAAAAATTCTCTTAAGCTAACTAAACTTTTTTTCTTTAATTCTATTTCTTTAATGTAAATATTATTCTGCCAGCGTGGATTAAAAAGAAAAAATGTAATATTCATGGCGAAATTATCTACACGAAGAGAAAAAGATTGATTAATAGTAAATAAATAATAAAAAAAATGTAATTGTTTTAATTAGAATATGCAATTGAATGCAAATAAATACACCGGGTTGATATTAAATACTTTAGGCCTTTCATCACACATACGCACACATCCGGACAATTTTTCTAAATCACTTTTCTCGACGTTTCAGACCATTTTGAGTTTTCTGACATAAAAGTCTACGAAAATTTTTTTTTTCAGAAAAACAGCTTCCTCTATGAGGAAGCTATAATGTATTTGTTCAAACTAAGTATTATCAGTTAAAAAATAAACCGGCTTCGATGGATCTTGGAAAATTACAACTTCAATCTAAGTCGTAGGTGTACATCAGCGAGACCATAAGTGATACTCGTCAAGTTCACATATACAGTCCGCACGATCGTGGCACAGCGACGAGTATAGTTTTGTCCCACGAGGAAAACGCTCGGTTCACAGGGGAATCCGTGCGCACCGATCCAATTAGATTTTTAATAAAAGTTTTGTCGTCCAACCGAGCGGCTCCCGCTGCCCACCAACCCCGCAACTACTAGCTTCAGTAGAAAAAAAAAAAAAAAGAAGAAGAAGCGCTGTGGTTACTCGACTTTTCCTGGTTATGCTCGGCGAGGCCGGCTTTTCCCCCTTAATTCTACGGTAGGTAGGTGCTGAAACTTTTGACATCAGCCGAGCCGACGTCCCAACGGGTATCATCGATCGACCTGACCGTCACCACATCTCGTCTCCTCGTATTTTTTTCGTCGCAACCCATGAAAACTCCGAAAAAAGCTGACCAACAAAGATTCTTATTCTTTTGAAAACTAAAATGCTCGCTCGGATACAAAATTATTGTAGGTTAGTATTTTTTATTGCAATAGGAATTAAGCAATAAACTTGGTGGATTTTTGCTTCCTCATAGAGGAAGCTTTGTTATGGTGAACATTTTTTTTTTCGAGATTTTCACGAAAGCGTATTCAGAATGTCCCAAAACGTGTAGAAAACGTGTTCAGAAAAAATGTCCGGATGTATGTGTATATGTATGTATGTGTCAAGCCTCCAAAATTCAAACCCCTATAACTCGAGGATGATTAGACCGACCGGGCTGAAATTTGGCATACAAATAGAGTGGTTGTACCTCAATATTTAGGATAATTTACAAAATAATTGGGACTCCCATTCAAATTTTACGAGACTTTGAATTTTTCGAAAAAAGTTTGTTCGCGCTCTAGCTGCCGCAAATATTGAGTTATGGGGCTAAAAAAATGTCCAATCGTAGACAAACATTAAACGATGGATGAGTTCGAATATGGTGAGGATCGGTAAAAAAATACGATTTTTATGACATTTTGAATTTTTCAAAAAAAGTGTGTTTGCGTTATAGCTGCCGAAAATTTCAAGGTGTCGGGATGAAATTTCTCATACAAGTGAACTAACATCGAACAACTTTCGAGAATTAATTAATTAACATCGAGAATTTGGTGAGGACCCAGTTTATACATTTTGAAATTTTCAAAAAAAAGTGTGTTTGCGTTGCACAGCTGGAATTAGCTGGTTTATTATTTCGAGGTGTGAAGAAGTTATTCCATGATCAGTAAACGTTTCTATGTGAACGGACTATGAACGGGTTAGTCTTTGGAACGCTTTTACAAAAAAAAAATTACTCGTTTTGCTTTCTCATAAAAGAAATTTTGTTGATAATTATAATTTACAAAGCTTCCTCTATGAGAAAGCCAAACGCAAATCAATGTACTTCGTCGAGCAATGCTCTATGGGCAATCTTAAACAATGACGAAGCAAAATGCAAATTCATTTGCACCTTTTTTAAATTATATTATATAGACATGATATGATTATTCAAGTTTTCATGGATATTGAAATATAGATAATTTATATACGATATTATCGCAGAAACGTATTTTAAATGTTAATATTATTTATCTGAATACACTGTTAAAGATATTGGCAAATTTTTATTATCGGAATTTTTGTTCGTAAGCTTAATTAAATTTAATATATTAGTGACGTAAAAAAAGAAATACAAAAGTTTTATATGAAAATTACTGATTTTCGAAATTTTTGAACTACTTAAATTTTACACGTAACTTATGTATTAAACTTAATTTAGTATTTTATGTACAAAAGCTTCCGGAACCTGTAATGGAACTTTAGAGTAATATTTTTAACAGTCTATGAATTGAAATACATATTCATTTATTAAAAAATGTTATGTCATTTTTTCAGGGGTCAAAAATATCTCCATTCGCCAAATTGGATATTTTTACATGCATTCGTATATTTTTTAAGACTGAGTTCTTCATGGGTTGAATGGTATTAAAAAAAAACCATGATGAAAAAAAAAAGTTTTTAAATTTATTGCAACTCGCAATAAACAGGTACAAATTACACAAAAATATTCAATACGACAAATATCGATATTTTTTAAATCGGCTAAGTGACTATCAGATATCTGAAATTTCTTCAATATAAAAATGTATATTTTTTTCAATTTTTAATTTTAATATAATCGAATAAATTTTTTAAATTTCCTTAAATGAATCTGTTCTAATTCGTACACAGTCGTTAATAAGAATACAAAAAATGGAAGACTTAAAAAAAAATGCATGAGTATCTTTAGGTTCAGCAAAATATCATAACAATTGCAGGCTTTCAGACTGAATGGCCACCCTGATTGAAGTATGTATATTGTAGTTCAGAGGTAAATGTAGCAATCTCTCAAGACCATGTCAAACGGAATAGCAGTGAAATCGTTATTATCTTTGTAAGAAAACGTACACAGTCGCTCCAATGTCTATTGATTAAGGGTACATAAGCTCCGTATGTCTATGTAAATTTGAGAGGCACTTGACTTCGGATGTTGACCGCGCATATACATACGATCAACAAATATAGCTGATACAGACGACATCGAAACGCGATCGAGATACCAAGCCATGCGGAAAATCGACGGTTTGCCTGTACGACCCGGAGAAGTCACATACACACTGACAGTCGACGTAGAAGACTCGCTTTTGCTTCTCGGTTACCTCGACGTTTTTCCTTCGGCAACTATCGAATATTCATGGGCAAAGAGTGAGATGAGCTCTGGCCGGATGGATAGTGGTGTACATGATGAAAACCAATCTTCATTTCCACTAGTCGGGTTGCGCCACTTTGACTTTCCTCATCTCGCTGTATTTCGGAAAATCATTTCATATATACTGAACAAGATAGCGCTATTTCACTACACGATGGTCATCGATCGAAATGCTAATATTAGTCCAATCTGGTACACGGAATTATATTAAGCTGTAGCAACCTCGAGTGGTGTTTTATCATTTTTTTACATAATGCAATATGCATATTATGCTTGAAGAGAGTAACGATATTCGTACTGAAGAAAATAAATAGAAATCTTAATGATCACTAAGTATACGCATGCTCTGAATAAAGAGCAGTATGTACCATCAATAAAGGATAGTTATAAAGGGGGCATTATACACCGATCGGGCCACCTTTTACCATGACCATCGTCGATATAGTTGATTATTTTTTTAGTCATTCATCCCAATGGATGGAGCTCCTTTTTTTCAAATTTTTCATCGTACATTTCGGGCACTTGTGAATTTCTAAAAATTGCTCTAAATATTGGATTTCAAAATTTTCGAATACACGTATCGTCTTGGATACAATTCGTATGTTAAAACAACGTATACAGACATTTTTTATTTTGAAGTATATGCTTATGCAAATTTATTTGAAACATTCTCCAACTTCTCCGAAGCATTGATTTTTAATTATTAAACATAAAAATGTTTTTTTCAAAAACTTGGACATTTTTTCTTTTTTCCGAAAAAATCTCTAATACACTACTAATTAAGATGAATATTTTAAGCCTAGACGGGAAGTGGGACCATCTTTTTTCGATTTTTTATGAGGGTTTAAAAAAGACATAAATGAAAACGCTCATAAAATTTCGGGAAAAAATTGCGAGTGGGAGAATTTTTTTATGTTTTTTTACCAGAGTTTTAATTTTTTTTATAATTATTCAAACTATCATTAAAAAATAAAAATAAAATATATCCTACTCCCAATTTTTTGTCCCAAGGTGGGACAATTCTTTTCTGACTTTTTATGAGAGTTTAAATTTTTTATTTATTTTTTAAGCTCTCATAAAGAATCGAAAAAAATGATTGTCCCACTTCCCGTCTATGCTTAAAATGTTTGTCTTTGTGAGTAGTATTTTAGAGATTATTTCAGAAAAAATAAAAAATGTCCAAGTTTTTGAAAAATCGATTTTCATGATTATTAATTATAAATCAATGCTTCGGACGAGTTACAGAATTTTTAAAATAAATTTATATTAAAGTATACTTCAAAATGAAAAACTTTTATATAGGTATTTTTACGATACGACTAATATCCAAGAAGATACGAGTATTCGACCATTTTTAAACCCAATTTTTAGAGCGATTTTTAGAAATTCGCAAGTGTGCGAAATATGCAATGAAAAATTTGAAAAAAAATGCATGCTCCATCCATTGAAGTGAATCACCAAAGAAATAATCAACAATATCGACGATGGTCGTGGTAAAACGTGGTCCGATCGGTGTATAATGCCCCATAGAAACTCACCGATTCTTCTGGTATTATAAAAATATTTTAGTCGCCGCCATATCGGAGAATCAAAGATTACTCAGAATTGCCGAATTACTTTTCAATTCCGAAAACTTTCCAAATTGCTCAGAATTCTCAGATTACTCAGAATTTCCGAATTACTTTTTAATTTCGAAAACTTTCCAAATTACTCAGAATTCTCAGATTACCCAGAATTTCCAAATTTCTCACAATTTCCAAATAACTCAGATTTTGTAACTTACTCAGAACTTCTAATTAGCTCAGAATTTCTAAATAATTCAGAATTTCCATATGACTCAGAATGTCCAAATGACTCAGAATTTCCAAATAACGCAGAATTTCCAAATAACTCAGAATTTCCAAATAACACAGAATTTCCAAATAACTCAGAATTTCCAAATAACTCAGAATTTCCAATTAACTCAGAATTTCCAAATAACTCAGAATTTCCAAATAACTCAGAATTTCCAAATAACACAGAATTTCCAAATAACACAGAATTTCCAAATAACTCAGAATTTCCAAATAACTCAGAATTTCCAAGTGACTCAAAATTTCCAAATAACGCAGAATTTACAAATAACTCAGAATTTCCAAATAACTCAGAATTTCCAAATAACTCAGAATTTCCAAACAACTCAGAATTTCCAAATAACTCAGAATTTCCAATTTACTCAGAAATTCGAAATAACTCAGAATTTCCAAATAACACAGAGTTTCCAAATAACTCAAAATTTCCAAATAACTCAGAATTTCCAAACAACTCAGAATTTCCAAATAACTCAGAATTTCCAAATAACTCAGAATTTCCAAATAACTCAGAATTTCCAAATAACTCAGAATTTCCAAATTACTCAGAAATTCGAAATAACTCAGACATACGATATAATCCTATGAATTCTGGATAACCTTATCCAAAAGGTGCTTTATAACTCTGTAAGTACACACGTGCCTATAAACATCTTAATATAATACCAGTTTAATGTATTCCGCAGTTGCCGCTACTTTCCGTTTTCGAATGCGTTCCGCGTTAACGTTTACACCGCTATATCTGTATATCCTTTATGTCGATATCTACCTATGTACGTAGGTGCATGTATATATTCAAATATGCACCGCATATGTATACGAGCATGCGACGTAAAACCGATTTTGTTTCCTTGGTTAGCTTCCGGGCGTCCTTGCACGCCCTTTTTACCCTCGCTTTCATTTTTTTTTTCTCTGAAGCACCGGCAACGTCATTGTTCTTGACGTACGATGGCCTTAACGGCGTTTCAGAAAACTTCAGTCGCTTTCCAAGGACGTAATTCAATAAGTCGCGCTCCTACATCGCGAAAGAGGCGAAAAAAAAAGAAAAAAAAAAAATTTCATCGAGCTCATATGTCAAACGACCTGAAGACTCTCGTCTTCCAATATTGCCAGTTGAAGTGTTTAGGGTCGAATTTTCAGATGTTAAGTTCGATTTTATGACTGAAAATTCGATCCTCTGCCGCCAAGCTCATTTTCCTACTTTTGTAGCTCGAAAAACCATCGAGTAAATTGAAAAGGGAAAAAATCCCTCGGGATATTTAATTAAATATTTCTGTGTGCCGATGTAGATCGCGAGTAACAGAGAACGTGCTTTCATGTTTTTTTCCTTTACCATTGGCCACGTCCCTTTAGTTGAAGAGAGAGAGAGAGAGAGAGAGAGAGGGAGAGGAAGAGAGTAGGAGAGACTATGCATGTACTTATATCATAAAAGCTGCACCCTAGCAGGTGTGCCCAAGTGCACTCGGAAAAATAAGCTAGAGAGAAAGAGAGAGAATTAAAGTGTCTCGCAGCGAGCGCTCACGTCCTTTATATAAACCCGGTAAGGAAAAAAATATTAAGTCAAGCTCTGACGTGAACTTCTCTCTAATAAATTGGCAAAGAACAGCGTTGAATATTATTCAAAGCTGAAAGCCTGAATATGCGTGTGTGAAGGCTTAGAGGTGTTAGCCAATGTATGTATAAGCAGACAGATAGTGCACAAAATGAAGCTTCTTATTAAAAATCTCCTTTCATTGACCCTTCCTTCATGCTCCATTTTACGACTTTCGCAATTACACGTGTATTTTGCGTTAAAAAAAATTCGTGTGAGGGAACTCGACCCCTCCGTTTTTCATCTTTTTTTCCAAATATAATCTTTATATATAAAAAATGTAATCATATTGAAACAACTTAAATAACTGTTATTCTATTTTTAATCTCTTGACATTCTCTTAATAATGTTCCTCAATTTAAATTGCAAAAGACTGTAAAAAAATAAATATCAATAAAACCATAATTTCTTTAACGGATCTCCAATAAGAGGTGAAGTTCAATTCAGCAACAACGAAAAAAAAAACCTTGTCGAAAAAGTCTACTCGGTAATAAGGAAAAATTTGTTAAACCAGTTGATAAAAATGTATTTAATTCCAAAACACTTTCACACAGTGACAAGGACGACCAGCGTTACCCCACCATTTCTATGGATATACGGAACATGCGCAGTAAAGTGTATTTGAAGAACAACAGGGCAATAAAGAAGAAGGCACGAAGGGAGTGCCGGGAAAACTCGAATAGGAGGCGCGCAGCACTATGTTATCCCTCAGCCGTAACCAAAGAAGGGGGTAAAGTTGGGGTAGGCGTGGGCGTTGGCATTTCTCTGCCCCTTTCTCTCTTTCTCTCTCCCTCTTTATATCTCTCTGTCTTTCTCTCACCTCGGGCTCTTTACAAACTGCCGAAACTTTGTCTATCGTTAGGAGGACGAAACCTCGCTCGGTTGCGACTTCTCCATAATATATATATCTATATGCATTTCTGCATGTACAGCCGAATTGCCGCTTTGAGAATACTGCGACACAATCGTTTGTACGAATATGCATTCGTACAAACGTATATATGTGCGTTATCACAAAAGTATACTGAACTTATGTGGCGCTCTTTCCGTGGGTCGCAATGTCGGGACACGTGGGACACTGATAGCGCGACAACGGTAACTGCGAGACTCTGCACACTTCCCCTATGTAACCGTCTGCGGTAACGTAAAGCCCCCGCTGAGACAAACGTGAAAACCTCCTTAGCATACCTCGCCTTCTTACTCGGCCGCCTCTTCTACGCTACGGCAGTTTGTACAAGTTCTAACTATACGTCTTGCTCCAGAGACTTTAGTAGAAGCCATTGCATAATATACTATAATTGCGGCTAATTGCCTTCCATTTGCGTCACGAAAACTTGCTGCTTCGCCACGCACGGCTTTCAAACCGCGGCTGTGGATGACTCTTTCAATGACGCTGACGGTGGAACTTTGGAAAACATGTTTTTTTTTTTTAAATCGTTTTCTCTCAACGAGATAACGAGAAGAAAATAATAGAGGTTCAATCTCTGATGACAATCACTTTTACAAATAGGTAATTCAGAGATTTTTTTGCCCTTTTCTCCTATATATATTTCTAGATATACGTGGGTATATGCTGGTTGTGTTCGATTTTATTCGCAGCAGCTTGTCGGTTACTGACGCTACCACTGGAGGCGCGCGTAATGTGCGCGATTGGCCAATCACATGCTGGCGGGCTTTGAACTGTCATGGTGGGCATTGATAACATAGAGAACAACTTCGAGCATAACTTGATAGTCGAATATTGTAACAATGGCAGATGAACGAACTTGGATGTACTAATTTTAGAAGACATTACAGTGACAGTATTAGTGACAATGAGAAAGCTGTTTTAAAAATTTCACTGTCCATGTCAAAGAATGCTTTGGGATAACAGGCATGCCTCTAGAGGTTACGGCAGTAACTACATAATCGTTGCATGAACTGTTTCGGTATGAAATTTCTTTAAAAAAGGTTTAAATAATTATACAAGATAAATTTTTGAAAAACTCCAAATTGGAAAAAAGCGTTTAATCGTTTAGTTGCCAAAGCTGCATATTTGTTACATTAGAAGCACGGCAATTTTTTAAGACTCATTTTTAATCCATAAATTCTGAAAAAAATGTTACTAATTGTGGAATTCAATCTCTAATGCAACCTGCATTTAAATTTAATTAGAGAAAATAATTGATGTAGATATAAACATTTAAAACGTGAACTTCAACTATGTACAAAATGATCCAACAAATAAAAAAAAAATGTAAAGAATTCAATTGAAACAAGTTTAAAGTATTTTGATCTGGCAGTCACGATGAAATCTCGACCGAGATATGCAGTGCGATCTGAGTATGCACCATTTTAACTGTATCAGGTCACCGAGGGTGTGTTCCACATTTTTGTGATTCTGACTAGATGTATATATGTACACGCTGCAGGATACCAGAGGCCCACTTTCCTCAACGTAATAACATGCTGCGCCCTATGCTCCAGACGCGCGCGTCCGTGTCACTTGAATAATGCAACGTTTAATTTCGTCGAGCTTTTCCTGACGTCATCGCGCGGGGCCCAAAGCAAACCCTCAATTTCAACGTAAAACTTCTACGTTTGCTCACGAAATTTCCCACATGACCGCGAGACCACTATACGGCAAAAGGCAAAAGTAAAATCGCTAAAACTCCAGGAAACTGCTACGTGCTATATAGTGATAACAGAAGAATGTGAATGCTTCAGGTAGTTCCCCGGAGCACTGTTGATCATCGGTCAACGGGGCCTTCCCCGCGTTTTATCCTTCATTGGAAATTCAATGATTCGACAAAAATTGAAGTGCCACTTGCTCATATTATAGTCACAGATGCATATCATTTTGCAAAAATGTTCCTTACTACTATACCGAATGAACAAACGTAATGATAAATTGCAGAATCTACTATCCAACTATTTATAACAATTTCATTTACCATAATAATTTTATATGCTGTTTGCTTCCTCATAGAGGAAGCTTTATTTTGTTGGAAATTTTTTTTTTTTTCGAGACTTTCATCTCAGCATACTCAGAGTGGTCCAAAACGTCAAGAAAAGTGATTTGTACGAAATGTCTGTATGTATGTGTGTATGTACAAATTTCCTTGTAAGCACGATACTGTCGTAATTTTAACTGTATCTTCTTCAAATCTAGCACGAAAGTGAGCTGTCGTACAACAATGTTTGGAATTGTAGCTGACACGAATCGGTTTGAAAATGCAAATTTTACAGAATTTTGAAAATTTTGAAAAATTCGTTTTCACCCAATAACTTTTGCAAATTATGAGATATCGGGCTGAAATTTTATACGTAAATGGACTATCATCAAAGCATGATGTGTACCAAATTTGGCGAGAATCGATGAAGTGGTTCTAATTTTATTGCAGTTTCAATTTTTATTTAAATGTCTGCAAAGACTTCAACTCCTGTAAATTCTGAGATATCCGGCTGTAATTTTCGACATGATTTCACAATTATTGATTATCAATGATGAATTCAGTCAAAGGAACTGTCAATATGTCGGTAAATTTTGATTTTGGAAAAATGCCGTCACGAACAAAAAAATGAATTCGAAATTTTTTGCAGATTTAGCTTAAATATGGTTCACATGTGAATTACCATGGAACAGGTGACAATTTTCGTGATTGAAAATTTGGCGCAAATCGGTCGAGCGGTTCAAATTTGATGACATTTTGCATTTTTTTGGAAAAATGCTTTTCTGGCTAATTGTTTTCTCAGAATTTTCTATCTATGACAAAGCTTTTTTTGTACAAAGCTTCCTCTATGGAGAAACCAGAATTGATTACCACACTTTCTCATAGAGGTAGCTTTGCAAAAAAAAGCTTTCTACTTTGCAGGTTTGTTTTTATTGCATGAGTTGAATGGTGTTCAATTTCATGTTTCTGAATATGTGATGAAAAGGAGCGATTGGATTAAATGTATTCGGTGAGGATGAGTTGAATGTTGGTGTTGATTAGGTGGAGAAGTATTATACCTGGTATCATTGAATATTCGGTCCAAAGCAGTCCTTAATGTATCCTCACTAAGATCTTCCCACTCGAGAACCTCGGCTACACCTCGTGACCTCGCAGCCGCAGCATTGTGGAATTGGTCACCGAACATTGGTATTATCACCATGGGAACACCGGCTTGAACACCCTCCGACAATCCAAGGAGACCGCCGTGTGCCATGTAGCACTTTACGTTTGGATGCCCTGAAACAAGACACGGGATACCGCTGCGTTAGGAGGCTACAACTACATTGTTTCGTATTTCCAATTTGCACAATAATTGGAAATCCCCGAGTGGGGAAAGGGGATACTGGGACCAAAAATTGCGAATTTTCAACCCCGAAATGGCACACTCAGGTAATTTATTGTACCTTATTACATCAGCTGTACCAGTAGACGTGTTTTAAAACAGCTATATTTTTAAATCTCAGCTTGCATAATCAAGATTTAAGTACCGAAGTAAAAAATGCTAAAGTTTCAAAATTGGCATTGTCGATGGACGTTTTTACATTCACGAAATTATTAGTATTTTTACGCGACAGGAAATCGCAAAAAGATTTGTGCATTTGTGTTGGGGTCGCGATTTTCTTGACTGTTGATAGGCGAATACTGGCCGAGTTTTCCACGTCGCGCTAGTTTCCGGAAAGTGGCTGCCGGGCTATTGACGCTTATCGCTGTCCGATCAAACTGCAACCCTTTGGTACGAAACCAGACTTCCTACTCTGGTTCCCTTGGATCGTTCCCTCTGCTCATCGCGTATACGAACGGTAGCGCGGCGAGCAGTCGATCCTAATGTCAAATTCCATTACCCTCGAAGCACGTACGAGACGGCAAAAGAGAGGAGAGAAAGAGGGAGAGAGAGAGAGAGACAGAATTTCGCCCGTGGCGTACACGTAGCAAAGGTGAAAGGTGCGAGAAAGAGGAGGAGGAGGAAGCGATGAGGGTGTATACACATCGCAAGCTTACCTACAGGTAGCTCGAACGTTACCTCCGACAACCCTTTCATCCTATATATGCACTTTACTTATATCTTTAGGTATATCCGCACTGAGGTTTCACACTCGATACGCCTTATATAGTATACATGTACACCTATATATGGGGCATTCCAATAGTAATTCACACAGCATCAAACCCGACACTCTTAAATTTCTCTAATTTTTTTGTTTCTTCTTTATATTGTTGGTATCATTGAATAGAACACCTGTGATTTTTATTAGATTTTAAGTTTGCACCGTTCCTGATTTTTTAAAAGTAGATATAAATTTATGAATTTTTAAAAAAATGCAGATTCAGTTAAAAGCCGGACTTTGATACAAAAAGTATGGTCGATTATTTAGGCGTGTAATGAAGTTTAATACAAAAAGGCTGCAAAGTGGAACTTCGCACATTGTTTTTTCGTTAATTTTGATTTTTACAATGCCAACTCTATGAGGAAGCTTATTTACCAATTTTGGCTTCCTCATAGAGGAAGCTTTGTGTATAATTTGTGAGTTATAAGAAAATGTTAATTTTTTGAAAAATTCAAACTCACGTATAATTCGAATCGCTTTACCGATCATCACCAAATTTCGTACGTAGCAGCGGTTAATTTTTTTTTTCATCTGTAGAAAATTTCAGTTTGTCTGCTCAGATTTAACGTGAGTTAGAGAAAAATAAACTTTTTTCGAAAAATTCGAAATCTCATAAAAACCGAACCTATTTGTCGTATTCATTTCAAATTCTATAGCGATCTTCCTTTAACATAACTTTATTTGTAAAAAGTTGTTTAGCTCGATTGCTACAGATTTGCGAAAGGTAGAGAATATATAGATGTTTTTCTAAAAATTCAAAAATTGAATAAAAAATAATCTTATGTTTGAATTTTTTTGAAAATTATCTCAAACATAGGTGACTACCGGCTCGACGTGTGTGCCAAATTTTAGCTCGATTGATAAAGCCGTTCTTTAGATATCTAAGTTTCAATTTTGTACTATATACTTTTTTTCTAAACCACTTCTCTCGACGTTTTGGACCATACTGAGTGTCCTCTGACGTGAAAATCTCGAAAAAAAAAATTTCACGAAATAAAGCATCCTCTATGAGGAAGCAAAATAGTACAGAAACTGGCAAACATTGAGCTTGTTAATTTATTGAGCAGTTAAGAATTTTTTAAACATTTTTTTATGTTTCATTACGACCCTTTCATGTTCATAGAAAAATGTACCGAAATTTTGTATGCAATATCCTATTTTTTAGCTGCCATGATGGGAGTAATTCAAAGGTAAATTAAATACATAACTTTTTCTCACAATGATTTCTTAAAATTTGTTCTTTTCGATTTTAATGTTAAATAGAATTGCTTAAAAAATAATATCGAATGTTTTATTAATTTTTATATGAACAGCTCATATTTTATGTTTATTTTACACAAAACAGTAATAATATTTGGTAAAATTGAACAGCATTTTAACAGTAACAGAATTTTTTTTTTTTTAATATGCAAACTTAATATTTTTATCATGGCAGTAATGTTAAAATTTCAGGTTTTTAGTGCTGAATTTCGGTGACATTTTCTAATAAGATAATTATTTATGTCGATATCATGTTTTTAATTGAAATTAGATTTTTTAATTTTGATTAATTTTTTTTTTTTTACGAATAAAAAATCTAACAAAAATCACAGGTGTTTTGTTTAAGTCATAAGAATAAAAAAAATATATATTAGGAAAATCGAACAGAGAATGATCTAATATGGATTAACATGGAATGCCCCGTATACATATATACGTACATACAGGCGACGGTACGTGCCACCGGTTACCTATAACGTGCCAACGTGCTCCTCCTAGCTATATTCCACACGGTAAAGGCGTACATAGCGCCCCTCGATATGTGAAAAGGAAACGACAGATACCCTCGAGACTACACGATGGGATTGAAGGAAATGGAAAAGACATGAAAGTAAAAACCCTTCACAAATGAATCCCCCACATACTTGTCGCTTTTATATTTAACACTACAAAATATGTGTGTATTGACAAATTTTTTAATACATTATTCGTGGAAGATAGTGATTTGTAATACCTAAAATAAATAGTAAATAACGCGTTCTTAAATTGTAAGAGTTTTCGAATTTTCGTATAAAAATTACTGAATTGACGTCAGAATCATTAAGGACGAAGATACGAATGAATCTATTTTATCATTAGGTAAAATAACATTTTTACGGATACACACTAATTATTATAATTATTTTACTGCTATAATAAATTTTGCTCTAAGCCGGAAACAGACGTTTTTAGTTTGTACAATTCGAAAAGTCAAAATAAATTTGTCAAATTTACAGAAAAAAAAATGGTTAAATTAGAAGTAAAACATTATTCTTATTGTAAAAATGACTGAAATACAAACACACAAAAATGGCATCATTCTTTTTTTTTCTACTTACGGAAAATATTTCGTAAAATGAAAATACAAAACTCCCAACAGATTATATCTGTAAAACGAATAATTGACAAAAAAAATAGTGTGAAGTTGACAAAAAGTAGACTCATTATTTTTTTTTTTACTTACGGAAAATATTTCGTAAAATCAAAATACAAAACTCCCAACAGATTATTTCTGTAAAACGAATAATGGACAAAAAAAAATAGTGTGAATTTGACAAAAAGTGGACTCATAACAATTAGCGTTAAAACCTATATAAATATTAATTTATTTGTAAGTCTGCGCGAAGTGAAGTAACCATCCAAATGGTTTTAATTGCCTGAAAACAGGAGCAACGAAAAAAAATATATATATATATTTTTTAAATTCGTGAACCAAAATACCATACAACAACCAGAGAACAGTAGTATTTCAGCGTTGCACTCAACTTCTAAGGCCTCAATTATTTTTTTCACAGCTTGAAAGACCGTGTTCCATTTATCCAAGAATAATTCAATTACCCCAACAGAATCGATTTAACATTCGCACGTATTACATACACAGGCAATTAGCAGAAAATACCGAGCTATTTTTTTTTTTTTTCTTCTTCTTTTTCTATGACGATTTCAATCGAGAATCGGCGTTGCTCGGAGTTTCAGGTCTCCGCTGTCAATATACTTTTTATGCTATAAGGATATATTATTTTTTACTTCATTTCACCGCTAACGCTATATATATTCATATATATCTCTCGGTTCGTGTTGCCAGCCGATAGCAATGTATATTCCGTTTCGTTTCTGTTTACCTTATCGATTCAGGAACGGGGGAAGGGAAATATAAGTGCACGCTCTCACGGTTTTGTATCGCGGAGTTCATCGGGATATGTGCTTTACCGGATATCGGCGCGTGTTGCCCGTCCTCGAAATGAAAAACCAACATTTTCACGGCAAGAAAAATAAGGGAACTATATATACATATAGTATATATACACTGTATATATATATATATATGTGTGTGTGTGCGCTGCGTGTTAGGTTAACGTGACCCAACCACACCGCGGCTTTTCTCTGTCAAACACTCGATTGTGTCCTCTTGTTCCATTTCGACCACACTTATATGTCCATCATGTATCGAGTTTGACTGATGTGACCTCCCACTAGAATTTACTAATTTTAGCATTTCAGATCATGAGACTTAATCTAGAAAAGAAAAAAAGTTGAGGGAAAAAATAGCCAATGGAAAAAATATACGGATTCTATATGTCCATTTACCGATTTAAATTCTATATATGAGCCATTCGAACTCGTTTCGACCTGGGTCTGACACTTGACCCTTCCGATTGGGTCCTCAATTTTTTATATGATTTACGTAACTCCAAAAAGCAGTGTATCGAATTTTTTTTTTGTTACAGATTTTTAATTACCTACTATTTTTTAAATAAATTATCGAACAACACATTTTTTTTAATCTGAAAAAGCTTTTTCGAAAATAAACATTTTTGATAGCCGAAGTAGGCCGGCGATTTCATCTTTTTTTTTTCAGACCTTTTTCAACAAAAAAACTATTTGAAGTGCGGCATTTCCACCCCGCTGTTATCTTTTTTCATACAAATTCTGTTATTATTGATCACTGGGAAGTATTAATTTAAGTTAAAACAAATTTAAGACCGATATCTCGCAATTTGCGCGAAGGACTTTTTTCAAAACATAAAATATGTTATAAAATTTGAATTATTCGACTGAGTTGCGTGAAATTTGTAGGTAAACCTTGTTCAATGCTCATGAGTACCAAATTTGATTAAAATCTGCCAGAAAATTGGGAAATTTTTTTTTTTTTTCGCGACAGCAACGTTTTGGTTTTATTCGGAGTAAAATCGAAATTCATCAACATAAAAATCGTTCCTTGGACTAAACTCATGATAATCAATAATCGTGAATTTACTCGGTAAATAGCGGCCATATATCTCAGAATTTACAAGAGTTGGAATGTTTGAAGACATTTAAAAAATAATTGAAATTGTAATAAAATTGGAACCACTCTATCGATTGTCGCCAAGTTTAGCACTGATGATGGTTTAATGTTATAGTCTATTTTTTAACAAAATTTCAATCTGATATCTTGTAATTTACAAAAGTTATCGCGTAAAAAGACTTTTTTCAAAATTTTCAAAATGCTTTAAAATTTGAACCGTCTCAATCGATTCGCGCCAAATACAATCCCAAACGTTGTTATATGATAGTCCACTTGTGTATCAAATTTGAAGGAAATATCTTAAAGATTGTGGCCACTATCGTGCATACAAGATCCAAGCATACTCACACACACCCACACACACATAGAGACATTTCGTACAAATCCCTTTTCTCGATGTTTCAGAGCATTTTTAGTATCCTGAGATAAAAATGTCGGAAAAAAAAATTCACGAAAACAGAGCTTCCTGTACGGGTAAGCAAAAAAGAAAAAAAAAAATAGAAAAAATAGTAACTTTACGGTGCACAGCAGCTACAAAAATTTTCTAAATAAATGTTGAGATTTTGTTTAAATAATCTCAAATTAGGCCTTTTCATTAATGGCTATTTAACGTTAATTATAAAATAAAATATAGATACATTGAAAAAATCTGAAAAAAATTGTAAATTGTATAGCAGAAAAAATTCGTATAATAACTAAATGAAATAATAATAAATTTAATCAAACAAAATAAAAAGACACTTTGTGCCTTCTTTTCACGAAACAGAGTTTTCTTCCGATAGAGAAAGAGAGAGAGAGATAGCAAAGTTACGACGAAACACTTGCTTAGCTTAAGTTCAATATAGCAAGAAGAAACTCCTGGCCGTTTTGTTTCCTTAAAGTCTGCAAAGACGGACGCTCGCGGCATTTACGAGGAAATTCAACTAGATGAGATATCCGTTTTCTTTAATACATAGCACAGTTGAGATGAACATGAGCAGCAGTGTGCTAAGAGATATATATGTATATTGAAACTATGATCGCGGATTACACTCATTTTACACTTCTGGTTGGTACACATTCTACGTTAATCCAAGTACTTTAGAATGTGTGTTCCTGTTCGTACTATAATTATTCAATGTACATAGAAAATATTTATTAGCTTTCGCTTATAAAAATTACGTATTACAATAAAATTAATTAATTGCTTTCTTATAGAGGAAGTTTTCGTGAATTCTTTTTTTCGAGATTTTCATGCTTAGAATTGTTTAAAACGTCGAAAAAAAACGGTTTAGAAAAAATGTATATATGGATGTGTGTGACCGCCATTCAAAATTCAAACTTGCATATCTGAAGAACGGCTTTAACATTCGGGCTAAATTTTAGCAAGCATGTGCGGCAGGTAGACGCCGTTGCTTGTGATAATTTTCAAAAAAATTCAAAAATATGTTCAAATTTTATTTAACTTTGTAATTTTCGAAAAATATCTGTACGCGCGCTAGCTTCCGCAAATTTTTAGCTATAGAGCTAAATAATTTTTTATAGATAAACTAGTCTTAAAGAAGGATCGACATTGCATTTGGGGCGAATCTATAAATAGGTTCGGTTTTTATGAGATTTTGAATATTTCAACAAATTTACGTTTTGCTCTAACTCCCGTAAAATCTCACGAAATCGACTGGTATTTTCTACAGATGAAGAATAACATGCAATGCTGCTATGTACCAAATTTGGTAATGATCGGTAAAGGGGTTCGAATTTTATAAGATTTTGAATTTTTTGAAAAATGTATGTTTTGCTCTAACTCACGTTAAATATCAACAAATCAACTGAAATTTTTTACAGACAATAAATAATACTCAGCGCTGCTACGCTATCAAATTTGGTAATGATCGGTAAAGCGATTAAGATTCTACGTGATTTTGAAATTTTGAAAAAATTATCATTTTTTTATAACTCAGGTGAACTAACAATGAGTGAATTAAAACTTTTTCGAAATGAGAAATACAGATGAAAAATATTCACTGTTGCTATGTGTCAAATTTGATGACGATCGGTAAATGGGTTTTAATTTTGGAGCAATTTGAGATTTTTCATGTTTTAACAGATTACATTTCCATTTTTCACAAAGCTTCCTCTATGAGGAAGCCAAAATTAATAAATAAGCTTCGTCATAGAGATCGCTTTGTGAAAACAAAAAATCGATGAGGAAGCAATGTGCAAAGTTCAACATTGCAACTTTTTTGCATTAAATATGCGTGTAAACGAAATTACCAAAACGCGAGTTGTTACTTTAAAAACCATTACCATAATTTTACAGCAACAAAAAATTACTGTGCACTACTATTAAATATTTTAAATATTTTAAACAAAATAGAGTCATGAAATTAAGAAATATTTCGTGAATTAATTTAACAGCAATAAATACTTTTATTTCCTAAATCATTGTTTGCAACAGCTAGACATTTTTATTTTTTTTTAATTTTACTCGCCTCATTGCGGCTATTAAAAAAGTGTCAAAAATGTGTATTAAATACTTTTGTGAATTCGGAAGAAGCTTCAATTGTGAGAATCGGGTCGTGTACTTGACTGTTGCATTTCAAGCGCCACTCGCTTCAGTAAATAGCTAACAAATGGCTTTCGAGGGTTCGCCTAGTTTCTCCTTTAGACCCACGAGACCTTTAACCCCATCGTCTCATATTACCTTGTATCGTGTATACAACCACAACATATATATATATATATAAAACGTTGTTTGCACGCGAAGTTTAGCTTATGCATATGCGTGCTTTACTTCTCTCGTGGCCAATCGATTTCGCATACAGTAGCCAGTGGAAATGTGGGAATAGAGAAACCACGTTGAAAATGCGCCGGTACTCCTGAGGTTTTTATTACCTCCGATGGCCAGCTCAGTTATATGTACCCTCAATGTGAAAACCGCGGTTAGAAGGCCTTCAAGTCTGTGTGATTTATGTACTCGGGTGGAGCTCGTTAGCAAGATGGCTAATTAAAGCCGCGTTACCCATGACAGAGGCAAAGTGGAAAAGTGCCACTACACCCCCCCCCCCCCTCCCCGTCCCTCCGCCCTTCTGAGTTTCGTGCTAATAACCAAATATATTCATTTCACTCTTTTATACCGAAGCAACATTTATAAAATTCATAGGATTCGTTAAGCTATTATTTTTAATTGCTTGTTCATGTCATTATTTTTATATTAACGGTAATAATGGAAATATATTGTCAAAAATTAATTTTTTGTTCTTATTAGTTTAATGCGTTTTTTTTTTTTGTACATGGACCATTATTCTTTTCTAAACAATAAACTATGATTGAATTGTAATACCAAGGGTTGTTAGTGTATGGTGCCTTTGGAATTTTTTTTTTTTTTTTATACTCAGATCACTTTTTACCACGACCATCGTCGATATAGTTGATTATTTTTTTAGTCATTCACCCCAATCGATGGAGCATGCTCTATTTTTTCAAATTTTTCATCGCATATTTCGCGCACTTGTAAATTTCGAAAAATTGCTTTTCAAAACTTTCGAATGCACGTATTTTGTTGGACATAAGTCGTATCGTAAAAAAACGTATATAGAAGTTTTTCATTTTGAAGTATACTTTTATGCAAATTTATTTCAAAAATTCTCCAACTCCTCCGAAGCATTGATTTTTAAATAATGAACATAAAAATTGGTTTTTAAAAACTTGCACATTTTTTTATTTTTACCAAACAAATCTCTAAAATACTACTAATAAAAACGAATATTTTAAGCCTAGACGGGAAGTGGGAGCATCTTTTTTTCGAATTTTTATGAGAGTTTAAAAAATAAAAAAACAATGAACTCATAAAATTTCGGAAATTGTCCCACTTCGGGACAAAAAATTGGGAGTGGGACAATTTTTTAATGTTTTTCTTTTGGGAGAGATTTAATTTTTTCGAATTTTTCAAACTCATTAAAATGTTTGAAAAATATATCCTACTCCCAATTTTTTGTCCCAAAGTGGTACAATTTTTTCCCGAAACTTTATGAGAGTTTAAATTTTTAATTTAATTTTTAAACTCTCATAAAGAATCGTAAAAAAGATCGTCCCACTTCCCGCCTATGCTTAAAATATTCGTTTTTATGAGTAGTGTTCTAGAGATTTTTTTCAGAAAAAAAAATGTTCAATTTTTTGAAAAATCAATTTTTATGTTTTTTAATTAAAAATCAATGCCTCGGACGAGTTAAAGAATTTGAAAAATAAATTTACATTAAAGTATACTTCAAAATGAAAATATTTTGTGTAGGTTTCTTTTACGATACGACTCGTATCCAAGAAGATACGTGCATTCGCAAGTTTTTAAAACGCAATTTTAAGAGCAACTTTTGGAAACTCACAAGTACGCGAAATATGCGATGAAAAATTTGAAAAAAAATGGAGCATGTTCCATTCATTGAAGTGAATGACTAGTAAAATAATCAACTATATCGACGATGGTCGTGGCAAAAGGTGGTCCGATCGGTGTATAATGCCCCATAAAAATTAACAAGGACTATGAAATTTGTTCGCTCAAGGCTCATATTGAAGTTCCTTCCTTGTTCTTTTAAATAGTCTAATGAACAAAATTTTAGGACAAATAGTTTTTACGACACGTATTTAAGTATACATTTTTTATTATTTTCAAATGTGTATTCAACGAGCTCAAAAAATGTCAAGTGACAACCGTGAAATTTTGAAAATGTCATATGTTAAAAAAAGTCTTGATTTTTTGAAAAAAAAATATATTGCTGATCTAAGAATTGAAGAAAATAATGAAAAATCTGAAAATAGAAAAATCTTCTTAGATTGGATGGTAAAAAATCGACATTATCATCCACTTTATGAGACGAGGCGATAAGAAATAAAAGTGACAAGTCTTCGAGGAGGAGAGGAGGAGGATGTGTCAATAACTTTTGTGATAATAGGCAGTTATCAACACTACAAGAAAAAATATTTGTTTGATAAATCAGCCACCAAACTTTTCCTTCCACAAAATGGACATTCACTGCACTACAAATTATTGCCACAGACTCGCGAGTCACGTTTGCTCTACGCGTATCATAAATGACTTCTGTTCTCTGATAAGAAACACATGGTGAGATTGAACTGAACAAATAGTAACAGCAGGTTCAAGTAGCATGATAGAAAACAATATATTTGCAACAATCCAACGTACTTTAAACATAAAATATTTTTGTTTTTGCAAACTTAATTGCATCAATTCGAAATAATTACCGTATGCAATCATTTCTCCAATGGTAATAAAATAAAAATCTAATTTTTCAATTAGTAAACAATTCAATTACTTCGTGCAGGTTCAACAATTTAATATAAATGCTGTATATTTGATTATGATTATGAACACACGTGTTCATAATCAATCACGCAACAATAATGATTACTACAATATATTGCTTAGTCAACACTAACTTTAAACATAAAATAATTTTCTTCTGGCAATTAAATTGCATTAATTAGAAATAATTACTATATGCAATCATTTTTCTACTGGTAACAAAATAAAAATCTAAGTTTTACGTTGGCTACGTGAAATTCTATTTCAATTAGTTAACAATTCAATTACTTTATGCAGTTTCAACAATTTAATATAAATCCTGTATTACCACACACGTGCTCATAATCAATCACGCAACAATTATGATTACTACAATATATTGCTTAGTCATCACTTACTTTAAACATAAAATAATATTCTTCTGCCAATTAAATTGCATTAATTAGAAATAATTACTATATGCAATCATTTTTCCACTGGTAACAAAATAAAAATCTAATTTTTACGTTGGCTACGTGAAATTGTATTTCAATTAGTTAACAATTCAATTACTTCCTGCAGGTTCAACAACTTAATATAAATGCTGTATTACCACACACGTGTTCATAATCAATCATGCCACAATTATGATTACTACAATATATTACTTAATCACTTACTTTAAACTTAAAATAATTTTTTTCTGCCAATTAAATTGCATTAATTAGAAATAATTACTATATGCAATCATTTTTCCACTGGTAACAAAATAAAAATATAATTTTTACGTTGGCTGCGTGAAATTCTATTTCAATTAGTTAACACTTCAATTACTTCTTGCAGGTTCAACAATTGAATATAAATCCTGTATTACCACACACGTGTTCATAATCAATCATGCCACAATTATGATTACTACAATATATTACTTAATCACTGACTTTAAACATAAAATAATTTTTTTCTGCCAATTAAATTGCATTAATTCGAAATAATTACTATATGCAATCTGGTAAGAAAATAAAAATCTAATTTTTACGTTGGCTACGTAAAATTCTATTTCAATTAGTTAACAATTCAATTACTTCATGCAGCTTCAACAACTTAATACAAATGCTGTATAACCACACGCGTGTTCATAATCAATCACGCAACAATTATGATTACTACGATATATTACTTAGTCACGCGCGCGTCGAATCTTCAAAACGGGCACGTGACGTTCGCGCGTTACTACAGCAGTTGATATCGCTTGAAATACTAGCGACTTGAAGTTGCGAAGGAATTACGTGCGCGAGCGAGAAGGATTGGAGTGAGAATATATAGGAGAAGCGAAACATCGTTGAAGCGCTGCCAGAGCAATGCTGGCATTTGCATAGAGACATTATATATGTCTTGGTCATTCCAAAAATATCATATATCAAAATAGCAGCTAAAAAAACCAGAAGTCAATTGCTACTATATAACAATGTCAATAAAAATATACAAATACCCACAAAGTTTTCATTATATTATTTAAATAAAATATTATTCTTAAGACACTACGAAAATATCATCTGTTTAAATAGCATCTACAAAACTAGAACCGGTATGCCATTACATCAATAGACGCGGCAGCGTCTCGAAACTGAGTATTAAAAAAAATGTTAATTGAAATAATAATATTTATCAAAATATATGGGGCATTCCAAGTCAAATCAGGGAGTCATTTTCCTCGACCCAGCGGATAATTTTTTTTTGTTTTTTTAGGACAAAAATAAGGCCCAATTGAAAAAAAATTCCCCTCTCTAATTGTTAGGTTAGCACGCTTTTTTTCGTTAAGATTAGATGTAACTCAAAATATACCTTTTTTAGAACAAAATTTTGTCTACAAATTTTGTGGTGTAAAAATATAACTTTTTTTTTCATAATGAGCAAGTGGGTTCATTTCTTTTATTCATTTAGAAAAATCAAAAAATTGAAAAATTTGAAAATATTAATATTGTTTTCTATTTTTTAAAAAGAAAAATGAAGGATATCTTGAAGAATTTCTGTATATTCCATTTATTTCCAAACTTTTCGATTTTTATAAGTCTATAAAAAAAAATATAAGAATAATATATCCCACTTCCACATCATAAAAAAAGTTATATTTTTACATCACAAAGTTTATGGACAATTTTTTTTTTTTAAATGTTATATTTGACTAAACCGACAAGGAGAGGGGGAAAATTTCGAAAAAAATGAGCCTCATTTTCCCAAAAAAAAATGCAAAAAAAAATGTTAGAATTATCCGCTGGGTCGAGGGAAATGACACCCTGGCTTGGCTTGAAATACCCCATACACATCTGTATTCACGATGCTTCAATTAAATTATTTAAATAAATCATTGTATCTGACTTTACTCGAAGATATATCGCATTTCAAAATAGCATCTAAAGAATCACAACCAAATGCCACTTATGTAATAATGCCAATGAAAATATATAGATCTGTGTCAACAATGCGTCGATTAAATTATTTGAATAAAACATTACGCCTGATAACTCAAAAAATATCACGTGTGTCGAAATAGCCTCTAAAGAATGACAACTAAATGCCAATATAATAATAACAATAATAATAATAATAATAATATCAATGAAAAATATAAATCTGTGTCCACAGTGTCTCAATTAAATTAATAAAATAATGATATATTGAAATTGCCACCAGAAAATCCGTCGAGTTATTAAAAAGAATTTCTTTCATCCAACCGCGCTTCTATTATTGTCGTGTATTCATATGACAAACTGTATATTTCCAGCTTGGAAACTCAGCACATTGGAAATCAATGAATTTGAATGACGCGCAATTGTCGACTTCTACGCTTCTGACGTTCTATGTATTATATCACTGTCAGAGCCGGAGGAGTCTGTGGAGCGCGGCATGTGTGTTCGATTCTACCAACCCAGTTCATCGCGACACTGGCGTTTACCACTAGCTAACAGCTCTCATTACTCCTGAATCCATCGTACGAGGTGCGAGAGAGTATCGTCGAGTCTGTCGCCTCCTATGCTTCTGGTTCTATTTCACCGGTATGTGTTATGTACGGTCATGGCCATTTGGGATACGATGCATTCTTTGTCAATTCGGCTACACGTTTTTTTTTCGCACCCTTTTAAATTTTTGTCATAATTAGCCGGACTGCTGAAAATTACTTTTTTGCGAGTCTTTTTTTATCTGAACACGGTTGATCATTTTATCGATCTTATAACTACGATTTTAATCTAGAATTCAATTTTTTTCTGTAAAATTGAACGAATCTACAGAATGCATAGATTCTAAGATAAAGGAATGGAAATCATGTAATAATTTGATAAAATTCTGACCAATAGCTTGCTGAAAAAAAAAGTTTGCAAAATCGAACCTTGCACATTGCTTCCTCATTTTTTTTTGCCTGTCTTGAACTCTCCTCTATGATAAATTACGTTGTTTAAATTCACTTCCTCATAGAAGAAGCTTTGTGGATGGCAGATCAACAAAAATTATGAAGTTCGTATGTGCAAGGTTCGACTTTGCAATTGTTTTGAATAAAATTACAAAAATGTAAATTTCTAGAAAATCTTACGTACTTTAGTATCGTCGAGTCTGACGCCTCCTATGCTTCTGGTTCTATTTCACCGGTATGTGTTATGTACGGTCATGGCCATTTAGGATACGATGCATTCTTTGTCAATTCGGCTACACGTTTTTTTTCGCATCCTTTTAAATTCTTGTCATAATTAACCTTCTCTTTCTTCTCTTTCTCTGTCTTTTTTTTATCTGAACACGGTTGATCATTTTATCGATCTTATAACTACGATTTTAATCTAAAATTCCATTTTTTTTCTGTAAAATTGAACGAATTTACAGAATGCATAGATTCTAAGATAAAGGAATGGAAATCATGTAATAATTTGATAAAATTCTGACCAATAGCTTGCTGAAAAAAAAGTTTGCAAAGTCGAACCTTGCACATTGATACCTCATTTTTTTTTTTGGCCTGTCTTGAATTCTCCTCTATGATAAAGCTTCGTGGATTTGAAAATGCAAATTTCTATAAAATCTTGCGTACTTTAACGATTTCGCCCAAATTTAATATCAAACATTGGCACCCTCTGTTCAAGTTGTATACAAAATGTGAGATCAGTTACTTGAACCGTTCTCGAGTTATAGCATTTTCAAAAAAAAAAACGAAAATGCGAATTTCTATAAAATTTTAACTACTTTATCGATTTCGACCAAATTCAATACCAAAGGTCGCATCATCCCGATAAAGTTTTATGCCAAGTTTCAGCCCGATAGTTGAAAATTTGTTCGAATTCGAGTGTTCACAGATATTTTTCAAAATCTTAAAAATCGAATAAAATCAAAATGCTTCAATCGATTTTTATAAAATATATCTCAAAGATACACTTGACTGTGGTGTATACGGCAAAAAAAAATTTAAGACGACTCGGTTCAGTAGTATCCAAGTTACGGCAACATGAATTTTCGCTCTGCTATCACATACACACTCACACACATACGTCCGGACACTTTTTCTAAACAACTTTTCTCGACTTTTAGACCACTCTGAGTATGCTGACATGAAAATCTCGAAAAAAAAAAAATTCACGAAAACAAAGCTTCCTCTATGAGGAAGCAAGACTTATAAATTTCTTTGAACTACACAGTGAAAATTTTACTCATTTTTGCAAAATAGAATTGCCAGATTAAAAAAAAAAAACAAAATCTTTTTTGTGAAATTAAAAGTGACAAGGAAAATTTGTCAAATTTACAAGTAAAAAAAGTGTTAAATCAGAAGCAAAAAAAATGTTGGGAAACGAAAGAGGCACTTTTTAAAAATTAATTTAACAAATAATATTTCGTTACATAAAAATACCTTTTTAATATATTTTTTTTTAAAACTAGAAATCGACAAAAAAAAATGATGTCAAGTGAACAGAAATCTGAATGTAGAGAGAATGTCTCATATGCATTTTAGGCTACTGAAGTATAGCCATAAAGATTCTCGAGTATGCATTAGTCAGATTAGTTGTTGACTGTAGTTTCGTCTTGGCCATTTATTTCACAAACGCATATTATTCATCGAGTCAACGACGAAGCTTCCACTCACAGCTCGATGAATATTGGCGAGAGAGAGACCTCTGATGTGCTCAGCACGGACCAACTATATTACCAGGTATGTAGGAATCGTCGCTGGAGACAAGTAAGTACCAAAAGTTTCTGGAGGACGATATTCCCTCGCGTCAAGAGGTAAACCGCGATGTCATCCCCGAGCGCGTCATTAGAGTAATTACCTGCGACCCTCCGCGCGTACAACCCACGTGCCGTAACTATTCAGAGCCTCATCGTGTCACTCAACGCCCTTCAACGAGTTACGAGAGTTTCAACGATAATTCATTCGCTCAGAACACTCGGTGCCCACAGCTTTAGCCATTCACCGCAGGTTCACGCTGCCTACGCAGCTCAGGTGGCGTTCCCTGCTGGCCGGAATGTGCATAACTTGGGTTAATGACTTATGCGCAGGCGCTGTTCACGCTTTGTCAACGACGATATTTCGGGTATTATACACCGATCGGATTAGCTTTTATGACGACAATCGTCAATATAGTTAATTATTTTTTTAGTCATTCACATCAATGGATGGAGCATGCTCCATTTTGATTTCTCATAGAGGAAGCTTTGTTTTCGTGAACATTTTTTTTTTCGAGATTTTCATGTGAGTATTCTTAAAATTGTCTAAAACGTCGAGAAAAGGGGTTTAGAAAAATGTGTGTATATGTGTGTGACCGGCGTTCAAAATTGCAGGTAGACGCCATTGCTTGTGACAATTTTCAAAAAAATTCAAAAATATGTTCAAATTTTATTTAACTCTGCAATTTTCGAAAAAATGTCTGTATGCGTTCTAGCTTCCGCAATTTTTTAGCTGTAGATCTAAATAATTTTTGATACATAAAGCAGTCTTAAAGGAGGATCGGTATTGAATTTGAGGCGAATCTATAAATAGGTTCGGTTTTTATGAGATTTTGAATTTTCCAAAAAATGTACATTTTGCTCTAACTCCCGTAAAATTCCACGAAATCAACTGATATTTTCTACAGATGAATAACTGGCAATGCTGCTATGTACCAAATTTGGTGATGATCGGTAAAAAGGTTCGGATTTTATAAGATTTTGAATTTTTTGAAAAATTTATGTTTTGCTCTAACTGACGTTAAATATCAACAAATCAACTGAGATTTTCTACAGACGATAAGTAATAGTCAACGCTGCTACGTACCAAATTTGGTAATGATCGGTAAAGCGATTAAGATTTTACGTGATTTTGAAATTTTGAAAAAATTATCATTTTCTTATAACTCAGGTGAACTAACAATGAGTGAATTAAAACTTTTTCGAAATGAGAAATACAGATGAAAAATATTCACTGTTGCTATGTACCAAATTTGATGAGGATCGGTAAATGGATTTGGATTTTGGAGCAATTTGAGATTTTTCATGTTTTAACAGACTACATTTCCATTTTTCATAAAGCTTTCTCTATGAGGAAGCCAAAATTAATAAATAAGCTTCCTCATAGAGATCGCTTTGTGAAAAAATTAAATTAATGAGGAAGCAATTTGCAAAGTTCAACTCTGCAACTGTTTTTTCAAATTTTTCACCGCTAGTTTCGGGCACTTGTGAATTTCTAAAAATTGCTTTTAAAAACTTTCGAATGCACGTATCTTCTTGGATACAAGTCGCATCGTAAAAAACCTACATAAAAGTTTTTTCATTTTGAAGTATACTTAAATGTAAATTTATTTAAAAAATTCGTTAACTCGTCCGAAGCATTGATTTTTAATTGATGTACAAAAAAATCGATTTTTCAAAAACTTGAACATTTTCCATATTTTCTGAAAGAATCTCTAAAACACAATTCATGAAGACGAACATTTTAAGCATGAACGGGAAGTGGGACAATATTTTTTTCGCTGCTTCATGGGAGTTTAAAAATTAAATAAAAAATGTAAACTCTCATAAAAAATCGGAAAAAAATTGTCGAAAAAAAAAAAAATATTGAAAAATTTAAACAAAGTTAAACTCTCCTAAAATAAACATAAATCCAAGAAGATACGTGTATTCGAAAGTTTTTAAACGCAATCTTTAGAGCAATTTCTTGAAATTCACAAGTGCACGAAATATGCGATGAAAAATTTGAAAAAAAGGTACTATCCATTGGGATGAATGACTAAAAAAATGATCAACTATATCAGCGAAGGTCATGGTAAAAGGTGGTTCGATCGGTGTATAATGCTCCATTTATTATAGTACATTTTATTTTCACTTTTCAAAATTTCGTTTGACAAAAAAAATTCTCTTGATTAGAAATCTGCAAGAAATTATACGAGAAATAAGTTATATTGAAAGAGTAAAGAAGGTTTAATATAAAATGTTTGGATTTTTTAATGATAATTTAAATGGATCGTGAATTCGTGATAAGACTAGAAAACTTTTAATAAAGGTTCCTGGTATTTTATATTTAATGTATATTCAGCACGGGTTTGCTCTGCCTCCGTAGCTCAGGTGGCGTTCCCTGGTGGCCGGAATATGAATAACTTGGGTTAGGGACTTCTGCGCATGCGCTGTTCGAGCTTTGTCAACAACGACACTTATTACGGTAGATTTTTAGAACTTTATCATGAAAAACTTGTTACGAAATTATTTTAAAAAACCTTCAACCTCTTAATAACCTAGCTTACCATATTTGGCATGTTGTTAAAAAAAAAAGTGTTTTTAAAAATCTAGAAAAAAATTACAAATAACATCGCAAAAAAATTTTTTTAACTTCTGTTCAGGCGTAACAATTGTGCGAGCTGTGTTTTTCAAAAATGACATTTAAAAAAAAATTTGAAACAAAAAATTGTCGAACAGTTGAAAAAAAAAATTCATCAAGTAACAGGCTACGAAAAAAAGTTAAACAAGTTAACAAAAAATTGAATGGGAACGTAAACGGGCAGCGAATTTTTAATCAATGAATAGAATATTCCAGTAAAGTTTTCCAATACTTTTTTTTTAATTTAATGTATCTGCAAACAGAGAAGTTTTCTACTTTCATAGACTTCATTCAGGTGTACAGTTAGAAGATGCAACTTAAAAAAAAAAAAAAAAAGAACTTAATGGGAAAAGCGTGTCAGCAAATTTTGTTGATGCGAAATGAATTCGATGTGTATTTTTTTTTTCTTTTTTCATTCTTCCCCCAAAGCTTCGCGTCAGATGGCCCGGTAATTGAATGTGCATGTCACGCTCCCGGGCGCACTCTGGATAATTATCATCATTGCTCGGTAACTTGGCGTTATCGCGGAAGCCCTCTTCCTCGACAACGAATGCTCTTTGCATTCTTCATGATTGCCAAAGTGTGAGCGAGATCGCGAGGCCTCCTCTGCTCTAGTCCTCAATTATGCGAACCACCTCTTTTGCACTGGGATATCATCTCTACTCTACTCTTCATTCCGCTGCGCGAATTCATCCCTCTTTTCAGTCCTATATGCGCTTCTCTGTCTCTCTCTATTATCCCGCGACGAGGCCGTCTCGTCCCATTCAACGTTTGCTTCGTCAGCGAAAATGCCGCATTGCGAACTCGTGAATGATCGAAGGACGCGGAAGGGTTCACCGCAGAGAATGGAGAATTCCCAACTGTCACTCGGGATATCGAGACCCCACTCTGGATGACGAGTTAAAAGAAAAAAAAAATGAAAAAAAAAAAAAAAAAAGAAAAAAGGAAACTGAAGTTTTATTTTTGTTCATCAAACTCATCATCATCTCGACGTCCATAGACCTGAATAAATATTCCGAGTAAGCTTCGATATGCGAGAGCGTTCGAGATGAATTGCGTCTAGAGTGCTGAGTATAAATTATAAGATAACTGGGATGGACGGATCGGCATTGCTTTCATCGACAATGCACTGGAAAAAGGGAAACGAGAACGTCGGAATTCTCTGCTTCGGAGCGGATGATCCGCTTCGATTACTTTCCACATTTCCACTGGCGATTATATCCATAGTACAATACTCTATTTTCTTCGCATAGTAACAAGAAGTTTAATTGTCCGACATGACAAAATGAATTATTATCGTTCACCACGTTTTTGAATGTCTTTCAGGGATTTTTCTTTTTTAGAAAATACTTATGTGGCACAACTTGACCAAATAGTGACACTGAGTCTGAGACCTCTTTTCTCTTGAATAAATGATATTTATATTCTTTCTCCAATGAATGACACTGGAACGAAATGATTAGAAAATGTGAATTTCGAAAAATTCAGGTATTTAATTTTTACAATTTTTTTTAACAAAAAAAAGCAACAAATTTAAATTGATATAGAAGAAATTTTTTTAGAAAATATCTACAGATAACACATTCATTTTTCAGAATTTTTCTATGTCTCTCTTTATTTTTTTCGTGCCTATCATATTAACTTATCAATTTAAAAAAAATATAGTATATTGTGCAACAAGTATGCAAAGTACGTTATTTCCGCACGAATTGCACATGCAATTTTTTGTAAGAGCGTCATGAAGCGAGCTTCGGGGAGTCCCGCGGAGCAAAGCGCGAGTTTTGCAGAAGATTGCGTAAGGTGACATTTCACGCACGACTTCGGAAAAGGAGCACTTTGCGGAAAGAGCGAGCTTTACGCACGCTATTGCAAAAAATTATGTTTTACAGTGGAAATAAAAACTTTGAAATTCGAATATTAAATTACACCTGTAAACGAAGCAATAGTAAACAGCATATGAAAATAAAAATATTTTGTAGAAAACGAATTTCTATGTAATAAGTATGTATTATCTTACTTTTAAATCGGCGTATAAAAATTTGAATTTTATTGGGCCCAAAAAATGGACCAAATGTTTTGCATAAATATCATTTTTTACAAAAAAAAGATACATAAATAGTGTGTTAAAAATTGTGTATTTTAATGTTACACAATTATAGTGTCATCTCTAATGTAAAATACAAAAAAGTTTGAAATTCAATTTACCCAAAATTTCCATCAAATTAACACAAGTTTGTTACATCGAAATCTGGTTCTCCAATTTTACACATATTTTTTTTACTTTCTATAACGAATTGCTATGAATAACTCACTGAGTATAGCGGCTTGTGGCATCCACTTTCTGACCATCAAATTCGACGGTTTATCAGGCATATCCTCAGTCTCCCACTTCCAAAGCACTTTCCTGGGTAAGCTTCGTATCACGTTCATGACAATCGTCAATTTTTCCTTCGGCATTGACGACGTCTTGATCATAGAACCAAGACTAAAGTACAGAACTCCATCGTGAGCATTATCCAAAAATCGTTGAATCTCAATTGGCAACGGTTTGACAATCGGTGAAATATGAAGTCCACCGACTTCAATAATACCCGGTAGATTGGGTTTCGCACCTTGCAATGTATAATGTGTATTGACTAAAACTGCTGAGGTATTTCTAGCAATTTCAAACAGAGGTGGAACACCAGGACCAAAAACCTCTTCGACAATCGTCTGCGTTGGTCTTGTATATCCCAACGTATAAACAATCTTACAATAATAAAGTGTGATAGCATTAACGAATCTCTGATAAAACGTCATTTTTGGTCCAAGCCCAAGAAACTCGTTAGGCACATAACTAGGATTATCATCATTGACCAATCTTTGATTAATCCATGGCATAAGTTGATGCGATGAGAGACTTATAAACGGAGCTTTGAATCGATGGACAAAACCCAAAAAGCAATCGCTATTGAAGCCCTCGGTAAGTATCAAATCGAAATTCTTGTCAGATTTTATAAGTTCCTGAACGTCCGGATTGTGGAGTCCAGATTCACAATTAAACAAACCCCAAGATCGCAACATAAACAACTCAATAGAGACTCTCAGCGGAGTATGCTTAATCATATTAAGATCAACGACATCGACAAAGACGTCCGAGGGTTTTGTGGCAAGATTAATGTCGTGATAATTTGCCAATGATTTTGTATTGTTTCCACGTGGAAAATAGGATATCACGGTGACATCATGACCTCGCCTGGCAAGCTCTTCAACCAAAGGACGAAACACATCGAAGTGACTCTTTCCTGGATGTCCGAACGCACCAAGAATTCGAAATTTTTCACTTGGAACACTCGAGTGCTTTGGATTATTATCGACATTAGATTCAACGTTAAGTGGCGATGCACATCTGGCGCTACTGCAAAAGAGAACACATGCCAACGAATAAACTATCCACTGTAACTGAAACACACTCATTGTCTTGCTCTTTTTTTGTTTTTTTTTTTTTGTTTTTTTGTTTCTAGTCTATTATGCTGCAGAGAGTTCTAGAGTGTTTGGTTACTTGATCCCGTTGGCTCGCAAGAGAGACTTTCACTATGGCGGGAAGCGTCTGAAGCCCACTCGTGTTTCACGAACCTTTCCTGACCGCGAGCCACAAGCTTATCCGTTGGCCCGGACGACTCGCGGATGACTGTGAATTTATCCACGTTCGCTGAGCCGATATATTAAACTGCCAGAGTTAACTCTTGTGGTTTCATATATGCGTCATTATACAATCGGAGATCCCACTCTCGTGCTTCTTCTTCGCGTCTATTCTATACTGAGAACTGCTGTGCTCGCTAAAAACAGCATGACGACACTTTTAGTCATCAAAGATCACTATACTTTTTAAAGACCTGTATTGACATTTAGTATGGGTGTTACTGAGCACGTGGCTTTTGATAAGTCCGAGGCAGATGCGATAATCATTCAACTATCAATTATGTTTATTCAAGTTTTAGTTTATTTATGTTTAATTAGTTATTTGCTTCCTCATAGAGGGAACTTTATTTTAAACAAGTAGAGTAGGAACTTCTCTTTAATTGGTGTGATTTTAAACAAAATATATCCATATATACAGATTTTATAGAATTTTTAATTTTTTGAAATTAAAAAAAAAAACATTTTTAAAAACCTGTATTGACATTTAGTATGCGTGTTACTGAGCACGTGGCTTTTGATAAGTGCGAGGCAGATGCGATAATCATTCATCTATCAATTATGTTTATTCAAGTTTTAGTTTATTTAAGTTTAAATAGTTATTTGCTTCCTCATAGAGGGAACTTTATTTTAAACAAGTAGAGTAGTAACTTCTCTTTAATTGGTGTGATTTTAAACAAAATATATCCATCAATACAGATTTTATAGAATTTTTATTTTTTTGAAAAAATCGCGAGATTTTAAATTGATATTTACTTTTATTTTCGAAAAATGTATATTTAGTAACTTAGTTAATTTTCTTATTCAAGAAAATTTATTGAAAATTGATACAGGTAACAGATATGCAAATTCCTAAGTTCGTTTTATTTTAAATATAATTATTATATAAAAATTGAATGTATGGCAATTAAAAGTCGTAAATTATCGGTCGAAGTGATCAAGTTTAGTTGGAGATAAATAGCAACTGGAAGTTAGATTGTACGGGGACTATTCAGTTACAAAAAGAAAAAATGTAAACACCCAATGGGGCATAGATGGAATAAACACTTGCTACTACTAGTTATTGGAAGCCGAAGCTGTTATTGATAACAGTGAATAAAATTCTCAATAGGTATACTTTTGTCAATAATTTAAGTAAGACATTTTTTTCATTTTATTACTATTTTAGTACCACATTACTACAACTTTGTTTTTATTCTTACACTACTTTTTTCATAAATTTTTATTTAATAATTTAGTTAATAATATTTGTAGAAAATGTACTGAAAATTGTTTCGGGTAACGGGTATGGAAACTCCGAAATTATTTTTTGTTTATCTATTATTACAGAAAGAGGAACCGTAATTTTCGTACCATGATCGAAGAGCTGCAAGTCATTTCAGTTCCTTGACCTGTCCGATTTCTACGATCGCGGCGCCATTGATTCAAGGACGACGTCACAAACTATGAGTCACTCATAACACGTGCAAAAAAATCACGGAAAATTATTGGAATTCCTTACTGTCAAGATTCGTCGTTTGTAATTATTCGTGCAATTATTAAAATTTAATAGAGCGTACAATAAATATTTGGAAAATAAAAATGCAGCATAAACAACATGCTTTGCGAATATAAAACGATGGTGATAAGCATATACGCGTTGTTATATACAAAATATGTTCACTCATCTCTAATTGGAATGGTCAACGTAAGTTCTTTCCCGCTTACAAAATCATGCCAGTCATCGTGACTTTGCATTTAGAAAGATATAGCCCTATAAGTCCCAGGACACAACAGAAATTAACATAATTAGCAGAAAGAGAGATAAATAATTCGGAGAATTTAACATTTTTGCTTTCTCATAGAGAAAGCTTTGTTTACGTGAAAAAAAAAAGAATTCCGAAATTTTCATGTCAGCATACTCAGAATGGTCCAAAACGTCGATAAAAGTGGTTTAGAAAAAATGTCCGGATGTATATATGCATGTGTGTATGTGATAGAGGAGCTAAAATTCATACTACCATAACTTGGGAACTACGTGTTTCATTGGTACACATTTTATACAAATCGACTGAAGAATTTTGATTTTATGGAATTTTTAAGATTTTGCAAAATGTCTGTGAACACTCTAACTCGAAGAAATTTCCAGCTAATTGGGCTGAAACTTGGAACAAAAATTCATGGGATTGGTGCGACTTTTGAATTTTGGCGAAATCGATAAAATAGTACAAATTTTATAGAAATTCGCATTTTTTTTTTGAGAATTCTATAACTCGAAAACGGTTCAAGTAACTGATCTTAAATTTTGTATAAAAATTAAACAGATGGTGCCAATGTTTGATATTAAATTTGGGCGAAATCGATAAAGTACTTCAAATTTTATCAAAATTTCCATTTTTGTAATTTTTTTTGAAAATGCTTTAACTCGAGAACGGAATAAGCAACTGATCTAAAATTTTGCATAAATCTTAAAAAGAGTGTTTTAATATTTGATACTGAATTTAGGCAACATCGATAAAACAGTTAAGATTTTATACAAATTTTCCATTTTCGTAATTTTTTTCAAAACATTTGCAAAATTGAACCTTGCTTCATAATTTTTTTTTGTCCACCACCCACAAAGCTTCCTCTATGAGGAAACCAAATTAAACGACGTACTTTATCATAGAGTCTGTGACATGCCAAAAAAAGGGAAGCAATGTGCAATTGCTTCCTCGTTATTTTTCAATTTTGGCTTCGTCATAGAGAGATCTTTGTAGTCGTGCGTGCGTGCGTGTTGGTATGTGCGTGCAAGTTGCCTTGTTGGAACGATAACGGTCCTAATTTTACATGTACCATCTTCAAATTAGACCCGCAAGTGGGCTGTCATGCAACAACGTTTGGGTTTGTAGCTGACGCGTATCGGTTACATAATTCAAATTTTACAGCATTTAAAAAAAAATTAAAAATCGTTTTCACACTCTAACTTTTGCAAATTAAGAGGTATCGGTCTGAAAAAAAGTGCTGTCACGAAAAAAAACATTTTAGAATTTGTTTTGCAGATTTAGCTTAAATATGGTTCACATATGGACTACCATTGAACAAGGTTTGAGTACAAATTTGACGCAAATCGGTAAAGCGGTTCGAGTTTTATGGCATTTTGAATTTTTGGAAAAATCTCGCACTAGCTTGCACAAATTACGAGATACCGGCTTCAAATTTGGTTCAAATATGGACTACCATGGAACAGCGTTTGAGTGAAAATTTGACGCAAATCGGTCGAGCGGTTTAAATTTTATGACATCTTGCATTTTTTTTAAAAACGTCTTCCGAGCTCAAACAAGCCTGCAAAGTAGAACCTTGCAAATTGGTTCTTCACAATTTTCTATCTCTGACAAAGCTTTTTTTTACAAAGCTTCCTCTATGAGATAGCCAAAATAGATCAACATACTTTCTCATAGAAGTAGCTTTGTGAAAAAAAGCTTTGTCAAAGATAGAAAATTGTGAGTAAGCAATTAGCAAGATTCTGCTTTGCAAGCTTTTTAAAAGTGTGCAGGTGTACTCACTGAGTATCGCAGCTTGTGGCAGCCACTTCCGCACCATCAAATTCTCCGGTTTATCAGGCATTTCCTCAGCCTCCCATTTCCAAATCACTTTTCTTGGTATACTTCGAATTACATTCATAAACATTGCAAATTGTTCCTTCGGCATTGACGACGCTCTGATCATAGATCCAAGACTGAAGTACAAAACTCCTTCATGCGCATAATCTAAAAATCGTTGAATCTCAATGGGCAAAGGTTTCACATCCGTTGTAATATGAATACCACCGATTTCAATGATGCTCGGTAAATTGGGCTTCGAACCTTGTAACGAGAAGTGTGTATTTACCAAAACTACTGAAGTATTTTTTGCAATGTCCGTCAACGGTGGAACACCAGGACCAAAAATCTTCTCGACAATCGCTTGAATTGGTCTGTTAGTTCCCAACTCGTAAGCAATATTGCAAAAGGAAAGTGTAACAGCATTAACGAGCCTCTGATAAAACGTCATTTTTGGTCCAAATCCAACAAAATTATTAGGAACGTAACTGGGATTATCGTCGTTGACCAATCTTTTATTCATCCATGGTATAATTGCATGTGCCGATAGTGAAATAAATGGAACTTTGTATCGATGAACAAAGCCCAAAAAACAATCACTATTGAAGCCCTCGGTGATAATCAAATCGAATTTTTTGTCCGATTTTATGAGATCCTGAACGCCCGGATTGTAGAGTCCACGTTCACAATTATTCAGAGCCCATGATTGCAATAGAAGCAATTCCATGGGAAATGTCATTGAAGAATGATACAACATTTGGAGATCAACGACATTGACGAGGAGATCGGAATCTTGATTAACCAGACTGATGTCATGATAATTTGTCAATGGAATTGTCTTGTTGGCACGCGGAAAATAGGAGATCACTGTGACATCGTGTCCTCTTTGGGCCAGCTCTTCGAGCAAAGGACCAAATACATTAAAGTGACTCTTTCCCGGATGTTCAAATGCACCGAGAATACTCAATCTTTCGCGAGAAAAACGTGAATTATTTTGGCACCTGGCATTGTCGCAAAAAATGAGACACGCCAATGAAAAAATTGTCCACTGTAACTGGACTGCACTCATTTTTTTTTCCTTATTTTTTTTTTCTTCACTTTCAATGTTGATCTGTTGGCGATGGAAGACTATGACTCAAGGGAAGCGTCAGATGTTCACTGTGCTTTATTAAGCCTTCCCCACCGCAAGCTTATCTATTGGCTAAGAACTATTGCAAATTTATTCCTGTCCACTGTGTCGTATATTTCATTAAGAGTATCGGGACCACACTCCATTTCGAGTTACGAAAGAGAATTAGATTAGATATACTTCTCGCTCGTTACGAATACGAAAACGACATTAGCTTTTGTAGCAAATAGCAGCCACGGGGATTTCCTATACTTTTTAATAAAATCTTGTAGAAAACCTATAATGAATTTAATTCTTATTATACTCTGCAGAGCTTCGTACGAGACAATTTTTTAAATTTTAATAAAAAAAAGAAGGTTACAGCTCGTTTGCTAAACAATTAAGTTAGTTTGTAGAATTTATGAATAAAATCTGAAAAAAAGAATCTAAAAATCATGTGTTGAATATAAAAATGTTCCAGCTGCTACACATCGTAAAATTGCTATTTTTTTCATTTTTGTTGTTGTTGAAAAAAGGTAAAAAAAATTAGAAGGAAAAACGTATTTCAGATTTTGAAAATGTGTCGTTCGATAATTTGTTTTTAAAAAATCGTAGATAATCAAAAATGTATACATTTTTTTTAAATTAGTGCTATTTAGAGTTATGTCAAACATATAAAAAATTGTGGACACGATTGAAAGGGTCAAGCCTAGACTAAAAGCAGGTGGAGTGACCCATAGGAACTGCAATATGTACCAGATTACAATTTCACATAAATTTTATAAATTGTATCGATCCAATTGAGTATAGTGGACTGCCTAATGTGTAACTATGAATAATCAGGTACTCACTGAGTATCGCATTCTGCGGCAGCCATTTCAGCACCATCAAATTCACCGGTTTATCAGGAATATCCTCAGTTTCCCACTTCCAAATCACTTTTTTTGGTATGCTTCGTATCACATTAATAATCACTGCCAATTTTTCCTTCGTCATTGACGACGCCACGATCATAGATCCAAGACTGAAGTACAAAGCTCCTTCGTGTGCTTCATCTAAAAATCGTTGAATTTCGATGGGCAAGGGTTTGACATTCGGTGGAATATGAATCCCACCGACTTCAACGACGTTCGGTAGATTAGGCTTCGAACCGTGCAAAGAAAAGTGTGTATTGACCAATACAACCGAAGTATTTCTGGCAATGTCAATCAGAGGTGGAACACCAGGACCAAAAATCTTCTCGATAATAAACTGGGTTGGTCTGTTAATTTCAAACTCATAAAAGATTTTGCAATAAAAAAGTGCAACAGCATTGACGAGTCTTTCGAGAAACGTCAGACTTTCATTTAATCCAAAAAATTCGATTGTCACGTAGCTGGGATTATCATCGTTGACCAATCTTTGATTAATCCAGGGCAGAAGTCCATGCGACGAGAGACTGATAAATGGAGCTTTGAAACGATGCACAAAACCCAAAAAACAATCATTATTGAAGCCCTCGGTGATTATCAAATCAAACTTTTCCTCTGATTTTATAAGACCCTGAACGTGTGGGTGGTAAAGCCCGTACTCGCAGTTCTTCAAGCCCCAGAATCGAAACGAGTGCAATTGCTTAACGAATACTATTGAGGAATGATGTATCTCTTGAAGATTAACGACATTGATCGAAGCATTGAAATGTTTCTTAACAAGACTGATGTCGCGATAATTTGGAAGCGCATTGTCGCCACGTGGAAAATAGGATATCACCGTTAGATCGTGACCTCTTTCAGCCAATTCTTCGAGCAATGGTTTAAACATATCAAAGTGGCTCTTTCCTGGATCTCCGAATGCAGCGAGAATACTGAATCTTTTTTGGGGAAGTCTCGAGTGATTTTGGCCGTAATCGCAAAGAACGAGACAGGCCAACGAGCACACTATCAACTTCAACAAAACTGCCCTTATTTTTTCCATTTCGTTATTGTTGTTGCTTTTTTTGTTTCAATGCTTTAAAACAAAAAAGTATTGTTCACCAGAGTTGTTGAGAGTTGGCTTATCACGTGATTTGAAGGGATACCAAGTGTCTTCTCTCTTCGAGGGGTGTCGAAAGCTCAGTCATGTTTCACGAACGTTCTTCGACTACAAGCCACAAGCTTATCCATTAGCCCAGAATAATTACGAATGATTACGAGTTTATCCGCATTTGTTAAGATAATGCATTTAATGGGGGTAAGAGTTAGCATAGACATTAGATTAGATAGACTTCTGGCTACGAAACACGGATGAATATTGATCCAACTATTAAGGAATATATCAGGAATCCTTTATCAACTGGGCCGCACTTTATTTCTGATTATCTTTTTTTTTTCACTAACGATACTTTTTATATCGCTCTTAATTTTATTAAAAATTCTTTAAAAAATTGTTGCCCGTGACCCATATTACCCGGATACTTTTGCCATCTGGCAATAAATTCTTTGTTTATTAAGTCAAAATAAGATGATATTTTTTTCAAATAATACTGTGGCCAAGTATATGAGATACTAGTATTTAAATACTCATAAAATTTACCGGACTCCCTCCCCTTAAAGTATCGGTTTAATTTTTTTTTTTTTTAGTGTTGTATAGAATTTCGTCAAAAATATGAATTTGTTGTCTTCTATTATTTCTCCGATTTTTCCATTCCTACGTATTAATAATTGTACAAAATATCTTTTAAAAAATATGTCTGTGACGAGTATATAATCGAGTGGATTAATGTGTCTCTATAAATAATCAGGTACTCACTGAGTATCGTTGCCTGCGGAAGCCACTTCTTCATCATCAAATTCGGCGATTTAATTGGCAATTCATCATCCTCCCATTTCCAGATCACTTTTCTGGGTATACCTCGAATCACCTTCACAAACACGGCCAATTTTTCCTTTGGCATTGACGACGCTCTGATCACAGATCCAAGATTAAAGTACAAAATCCCTTCGTGCGCTTCGTCCAAAAATCGTTGTATCTCAATTGGCAATGGCTCAACGTTCGGCGAAATATGAATACCACCGATTTCAATGACGTTCGGTAAATCAGGCTTCGAGCCCTCCAAGGAAAAGTGTGTATTGACTAAAACTGCTGATGTATTTCTGGCAATTTCCATCAGTGGTGGAACACCAGGACCAAAAAACTCCTCAACCATCTTCTGTGTTGGTCTGTTAATTCCCAATTCGTAAATAAGCTTGCTAATTGGAAGCGTAACGGCATTGATGATTCTCTGGTAAAACGTCATTTTTGGCTCGTGACCCAGAAACTGCGAAGGCACGTAACTCGGATTATCGTAATTGGCAAATCTTTGATTGATCCAGGGCATAAGATGGTGAGACGAGAGACTGATAAACGGAGCTTTGAATCGATGTACAAAACCCAAAAAGCAATCACTATTGAAACCCTCGGTGATGATCAGATCAAACTTTCTGTTCGATTTTATAAGATCCTGAACGTCTGGATTGTTGAGCCCATATTCGCAACTTTTCAGGCTATACGATCGCAATGCAAACATATCCCGAATTACCCTCGTTCTGGAATGCCTTATCAATCGAAGATCAATGACATCGAGTAAAACTTTAGAGTCTTGTCTGACGAGATTAATGTCCTGATAATTTGGCAAATCAAGTGTCTTGTTGTCACGTGGAAAATACGAGACCACCGTGACGTTGTGATTTCTTCGGGCAAGCTCTTCGAGCAAAGGAAGAAATACATAAAAATGACTCCTTCCAACATGTCCGAATACACCAAGAATACTTAATCTTTCACGCGGAAAATTCCAATGATTTGAATCATGAACACCATCACAAGATTCACATCTTACATTATCACAAAAAACGAGACACGCTAGTGCCGAAATTATCCATTGTAACTGAACCGAACACATTTTTTTTTCACTTGTTCGTTGTTGCTTAATTTTTTCTTTTTTTAATGTATTACACACCGAAATCCTGGTCAGTCTATTTATTGACTAGAAAGGAACATTAACTCGTAAGAGGCGTTGAAAGCCCACTTGTGTTTTATCAAACTTTGTTGCTCACGAGGCACAAAGCTTATCTCTTAATTCAAACAAATCACAAAGAGTTGCAAATTTATACGATTTATTCATTGGGAAGTAACGTATATCTAACTGGCATAGATATCGTTGACTGTGGTTCAGTACACGTTTATATAATGTACTTCTCTAAATCAGAATTGCTTTAAACATTTTCGACTCGTTACGGCTACGAAAAATTATTTTGTATAACTGCCGAAAGACGAAAATATATAAATTGGATCATTATGTCAATAACCAAGTAAAGTCTTGTACCAAATGTTGATCGATATATTTAAAAACTAATTACAATTAATTACAATTGAATTAAATTACATTATTTTTTTTTTTCATTTTTATTTTATTTTTAATATTATTTTTCCACCTCTAAAGAGCACTCAGAATTAAAAAAAAAAATTTCCTAAATTTGACTTAGTTACAATTTTTTAAAACTAACATATCGTTAGCCAGAATTGAAAAATCTAAAAAAGAAAATTCAAAAATCCTGTGCCAAATATCAACATTCTTAACTGAATTTTATTTTTATGTCTCATCATAATTTTTCTTTTTAAAAAAAAAATCCAATTTTCAATTTTACAAACACCAAAAAGTACAAAAAAATTGTAATTTTTCTGATACACGAATCGCCACTTTTCGATTTTTTACCCTCTTTCTAAATATTACAATAATTTTCTTGTCGCCATATAACAATTGTTGAAAATTTCCATTTTTATTTTTCTAGTTTTAGTTCGACGAAAAAGTTTCGAATGATATTTCGTTAAAGCAACGAATAAATTTATTTAGAAAATTCATTTTTTTTTATCCATACTGACGACTTAACATTCCTTAATGTTTTTTTTTGTCACCTTACGTGTTACCTTACGTGTTTAAAATAAATGTTTTTGTTTTTAAAATAAATTTTCCTTGTTTTTCCAGGTGCAACGTGTTAATCGATTTGTTTCGTCGCATGTATAATTTCTGTACTAACACGTGGTATATTTATTCGCCTAACGAATGTATTATACTTATCATTTGTTTTGCATACTTGATTAGCGAGTTTGAATCGCGAGCGATAACCCTGACCTTGAATCAATATTTATGACGGATCGGTTTCACGACACGATTATTGCAATTACACAATTGCTTTTACGATGAATAACAAATGATTGAGCCTGTTGATTGAATTATTATTATAACCGAATCAGTTTCGCGTGAAAATATGTGAAAAATGTATTGATACAATTTTTTGTTTGTTTTACATTATTTGTTGAGCGGTCGTTTATTTGCAAACGATGATAATCAATTTATAATAAAATTCTTGTGTATCATGGTAACAAAGTATTTTTTAATGGCTTTGCGCAATCGACTTCAAAGCCATTATTAACGTAATCGCAAAAGTGTTATGTATATGGCAGAATTAGTTTCCGCATTATGTTTCCAACTGGCTGTGACTTCGAACTTTGCCTGATGGTAGGTCATTAAACCCGAATGATGTCAGTGCCAGCAAGGTCAGCAAGTCATAAACGTCATGTAAGCACCACGGACGTACACATGTTACGTATTAAATTATTGCCTCCGGTGAAGCTGTTCTGAAAATTTGTGTTATCAAATCTAGTGGAAAATGTGCTGCAATACATTTGGCAGAAATTAGGATAAGATCAGGAACTGGCTAGTAATATGAGCAGTTATCCATTTTTTATTTTCTTTTTTTTTTCAAATTACAAGAGAGGCAAAGTGATGCTTGTATACATTTTTTGGTAATTCAAAAAAAAATGTACCTTTCATTATGTTCTTCCTAATTTTTGAAACCAAAAAATGTTGTTATCGAAAAATAAAAAGTAAAAGGACAACTTCGAATATAATTACAAGTAATTTATCGGTGCTTCCTGCAAAAATGTAATTATTTACAATTACACAATTTTTATTTATCTTTTCACTCTGGAACCTCGAAAATACTGCGGTAATGTTGTTTATTAAATCTCTTAAATTTTTTTTTATTTTTTGCGAATAATGAAAAAATTATCAAGTTAAGATTTTTTTGCTTGAAAGTGTTGAAAAATTTCATTGAGAAACTACTATAAAACTATAAATTTTAGGTAAAGAATATTATTTTCTGTCTCAACATTAAAAAAAAAACCAGAATTTCAAAAAATATTGAATACAAAAAATTGAATCATGACAAATAGTTGAGGTCAGAAAAAGGTGACTCATTTGACCCAAAAAAAATGGGATCTTCCACATAATCTGCCCATTTAAAAATAAATTGTAATATAATTTTTATATTTTTCTGAATAACACACAAAATATTACTGTCCCACAAATTCCTCACTAAAATACAAAAAATTCATTTCCCTATTCCACTTCTAAATTACGAAAACTTCTCAATGCGAATTAAGTCATAAATCACCACTCGACTAAACTAATATAGGCGAAGATAAATTTTTTTTTTTCAATCTAACATTACTACCAGGATTCACCGCGATCATACAACACATAGATCTGATACGAGTCGACATCACAGCAGGTAGTAAGTAGTTAGCACATGAGGAGTGAGACGAAATTGCCGAAACTCGGAATAGACTTACTGTCGGGCGTTTGTATAATTTTCCCTTAGCCGTCTCTATATTTTTTTTGAGGAAGTTAAAAAATTTCATTAAAGCTACTATAAAACTATACATTGTACGTAAGGAATATTTTTTTCTGTTTCACCATAAAAAAAAACAGAATATTGTAAAATGTCAATTTTGAAAATATGGAAATATTGAATTATGACAAATATATTTGAGGTCAGAAAAAGGTGACTGAAGGCGATTGAAAAAAATGATGCAAAGTTGCACGTTGCTTTCTTATTAAATTTTATTTTTCAAAAAGCCACCTCTATGAGGAAGTTTATTTATCAATTTTGGCTGCCTCATAAAGGAAGCTTTGTGAAAAATGAGATTTAATGAGAAAGCAACCTGTAAAGTTCTACTTTGCATCGTTTTTCATTTTAATTAGCATTTTTTAAATATCGTTACCTCTATATTTCTGGTAATTGCTTGTGCAACAACACGAATTAAAAGTTAAAAATGTATTATCCATAAAAAAAAACAAATTATGTTACAGATGACAACGAAAATTCCGTAATTAATATCGTTGCATCATATTTCCATCTAGTACAAAGTTTTGACTTCCTTTCTTAACTTTTGCGGAAGTTAGAGCGAAAATTTAAATTCTTTAAAAAATTAATTTGGTACGTAGCAGTGCTATATGTTATTTTTCATGTGCAGAACATTTCAGTTCATTTGTTGAGAATAAACGTGATTTAGAGCGAAATTAATTATTTTCGAAAAATTCAAAATTTTATAAAATCCGAACCGCTCTGCCGATTTCGTCGAAATTCAATACCAAACAACGTTGAACCTATCTTCAGTTACGAAGAATTATTTAGCTAAATCCCCGAACATTTACGAAAGTTTAACGCTATCACACAATTTTTTCGAAAAATTAAAAATTCTGTAAAATCTGTATATATGGATACAATTTTTTTAAAATGCCACCAATTAAAGAGGAGTTCCAGTTCTACTTGCATGCCAAATTTGAGCATGCAAGCCAAAAAAAAAAAGTGATCTTCCACATAATCTGTCCATTCAAAATAAATAGTAACATAATTTTTATATTTTTCCGAACTACGTACCTAAAAAAAAAAAAATAGAATTCGCTATTCTACTTCTAAATTACGAAAACTTCTCAACGCGAATTAAGTCATAAATCACCACTCGAGTACACCAATACAGTCAAAGATAATTTTTTTTCTCCAGACTAACGTTTTCGATACCGATACTCGATCGTTATACGCAATCATAACACATAGGATCTGATAGGAGTCAATATCACAGCAGGTAGTAAGTAGTTAAGGACATGAGGAGTGAGCCAAAATTGCCGAGACTCGGAATAAACTTACAGTGGGGCGTTTGTATAATTTTCCCTTAGCCGTCTTTATCGCGCATCTTTTTTTTTTCTTTTCTTTTACTTCCGTTCTCTGTCCCGTAGTCACAAGTCTATGTTATACCACGAATTTCCTATATTCCTTTGGGGAGGCGATGGGGCATGATAGAGATGGTCAGACAGCACGCGAAAAGAACTTACGTTGTTAGATTGTGGGGTTGCTTCGTAGTAAGCTATTGCTGAGAGATCTTGGTATATATATATATATCTGTGTACCCTTTTCCCGTGTTCTCTGTAGTACAAACAAAACACGCGTTGGCTATCCACGCTCAGGTTCCTCTTTAATTCATGAGTTTAACCCTCAGGTACGCGGAGATCGACTACAAATTGCCGAGGCGGTTTTGACAGGGTTCAAGTTAGGCTATTGCAGTGGGCAAAATCGTAGGGGTGCGGAGCTTTTCGATGCTTCTTCCAATCGTTAAACCTCTCCCAAAGCACTCTTCGGAGATGATTTGTCAATAGTAAAAAAAAAAAATAATCGTTGAAATGGTAGCAGCAGACTTATTTATGAACACGAAGGCCTTCTTTCGATAACGTATTTATTGATGTTTTTATAAATAAAAGACTGAAAATAAATGATTGATACTGTTTCGATAAATAAATGTGTTTCGATAATCTATTTACAATTACAAATTTGTTAGAATATTTCATTAAACTGGAATTAAGTAATTCATTTTGATTTGCAATTTTTTATTCGTTGGATTAATTAAGTTTTATCATAATCGTCGAATGATTTATGTCGAAAAAAAATGTAATACATGGTTAATAATATATTTTTTCAAGTTATTAAATTTCATTTATTAATTCTATGTTAAAGTTTGTCTTTTCTTTGAATTTCATATTTGAAAATTATTGTTAAATACTAAATCGAATTTCGGTTTTTAATTTATCTTTCGAACCTAATTGGTGGAGTTTTAATTAATAAAATACGATGTTTTTTTTTTTAAATAAACTCTGTCCCCTATAATAACATTTCGATTGGAATATTTTATAAATACGTCCTAGTTTCGAGACCCCGAAATAGTGATGAAAAAAATTCTGTAAGCTTTTGACGTCAGAAAGCAATGAGAATCCATTTTAAAACGCAAACATTATTAAATTTATTTTTTATCGATCGAACATTAACTATAACGATATAAATATTTTATCGAAACAATTTAATACTCCTTAATTTACTCTATTTTTAAAAAAACGAGTCAATAAATGATTTTAAAAAACAGAGAAATATTTTATAATTCTACTTTAAAAAAAAAAACAAAAAAAGTTTCTACTCCAATAAATTAAATATTTGATAGATTCCAGTATGTTTTATTTCTCTTTCAGTGTTGTTTTCAGGCAAACAACTTTGACGATTTTTTAATCGTTCATTGAAATTTCGTTAGTTTTAATGTCCCGCAACGAGCAGACAGAATTCTCATAAAACGAACGTCGCTTTGCGTTAAGCACAAAGTGTTTCCGGTTGTCGGGTAAGCTCCAACCTCTCTCTAGAAGGATATTTCTCGGTCTAAGGAGATGAAGAAGAAGAAGAAGAAAAAAAAGCGGGGGTTGTCGCAAAACTGCCTGGCTCAGACGGATTACGTGGCTGCATAGGATTGCTTCTCTTCGTTCCTATTCTCTCCCTTCCTCTTTCTCTCTCTCTTGGCCCTTTTCATTTCCACTCTACTCTCGTTAAATGTAAACGAATCATTCTGGATATACGAGTACAATCATTTATGTGGAATCTCCACTAAATCCATAACTTCACTGCAAATACGTTATTATGATCCTGCGGAGAGTACACCGGTCATAAAATCTTGACGTATACTGCATAGAAGGGTATATATAGCTGAGAAAAGCCATACACGGCCGTGTAGGAGATACTATATAGGGCATTCCATAACGATTCAACCTGAATCTGAGCCTCGACCTCTCGAATTTCGTCCACATTTTTTTATATTTATTCATCCAACTCTAAGAGTCAAACAAAAATTTTATTAGATTTTTTGTCTGCTTTCTATATACAAGACAGGATTTTTGAGAATTTTTTCAGATTTTTCGAAAGCTATTTCTTTTTACATTAAAAAAAATGATGATGGTCCTACAGGAACTTTTTTATTTTTTATGTTGTGCAAAAAAAATCTGAAAAAATTTCTCTAAAATTCTGTCTTATAGGTAGAAATGTTTAAGCAACAACCCGCATTAGACTGATTTAAGCATCTAATTTTTTTTTTCAATTTTCTTGAGGAAAAAAAGGAAATAAAACAACAGAAGCGAGTTCTGGTTCAGTTTGGGTCAAAGATTAAAAACATTAATTATTGATACAGGATTTTTGAGAATTTTTAAACGACGTCGATCGGCATATTGGTTTTAAATAATAATTATACCTCTCGGATTTCATTCACATTTTTTCATTTTATTCATTCAACTCTAACAGCGAACCAGAATTTTTATTAGATTTTTTTTTGTGCTTTACAAGACAAAAGTTTTAGGAATTTGTAGAGATTTTTCGAAAGCTATTTTTTTTATTTAAAAAAATTTGATGATGGTACCTAGAAAAACTTTTTTTATTTTTTATGTTGTGAAAAAAGAATCTGAAAAAAATTCTCTAAAGTCCTGTCTTATATGTAGAAAGGTTCAAGCATTTTTTTTTTTTCAGTTTTCCTAAAAAAAAAGAAATAAAAAAAAAACAGAAGTGAGATCTGGCCCACTTTGGGTCCAAGCTTAAAAATATTAATTCCCGATACAGAATTTTTTCAAATTTTTAAACGACGTCGATCGTTATGTTGGTTTTAAATAATAATTATATTAAATGTAAACAAAAAGACTAATAAAAAATCAGATTGACTCAATAACATTTTTAGAAATGGTTATCAAATCCGAGAAATCGAGATTCAGACCCAGGACGAATCAGTATGGAATGCCCCATATGTATAGTTACAAATGATGGAGAGCCCTTTCGAGGTGTGAAAGGTTGTCTGATATGCAATAAAGTAGAAAGGGCTTCGTTTCACCTCACCGGCATCCGCTCAAATTACATTACCAAGAATAAATCGCACTCAAACCAGTTTCCACAGTTAAAATACTTAACTTGCTTTTCAGATCTCGTCTTGAATTGTTCTGTTTCTGTGTTAGAAAGAAAATCCATCGATAGCGTCGATCTCTTAAACGAAAAAAGGGTTGCATGTTATGTAAGAAATTTTCAATGATTAAATATACACACTTTTTTTCTAGTTATATTTTCTTTACACTAATTCCGAGACACTTTATTTAGCTTTTAATTTTATATAATCAACAATGAGCAAAAACATATTTCGAGAATTTCTATGGTTTTAAATGTTTAGCAAAGTAAAATAAAAATAAAATTACCACAGTTTTTGGATTTTTTTACAATCTCAAAAATAGGCTTTTAAACTTGTTAAGAATCTATCCGGAGATTTTCTTGCTTACTGCGATATTACGTCAAGTTATTGTCGAAAATGTAATATAAGTTTTTTGTGTTTTGTTTTTTTTTTAGCTGCAGCCATTCTTAACTTAACGAATAAATTATTACAGTTAATAAAATTCTGAAACAATACTTTTTAGTAAAATTATAAAAAAGATTTCCACCTACTTGTATTTTACAAAAAAAAAAAAAGAAATTGCCTTAAAAAATGTTGGGAATGACCTGAATAAAAAAAATATTGCCCAACACAAATGTTCTAGCTGTAATAAATAATTACAGTTAATGAATTTTTGCAAAACTACTTTTTAGTAGTTACTAAAACAAAAGATTTGTTTTAGTAACTAATTGTTACTACTACTTGTTACTAAAACAAAAGATTTCCTTCAACTGTGAAAATAATCTGAATAAAAAAGAATTAATAATAAAAGTTTGAGACTTAGTGAAAATGTTTGGTACCGAATCAACGTTCTGCAGTAATGAAAAATAATCCCTCTCCAAATGAAAAGTTGAGGGGCAAAAAAAAAAAAAGGAATTTATAGTCTAATCAAGCGGGACAAAGAGATTAAATGTTGTAAAGACCAATTTCGACACGCTGTTCAACGCGGTATAATGTAATAGCCGTAAACCGCTGCTGCTGTGTTGCTTCTCCGTGTAGTCTCAAGTCCAAAGGGTCCCATTCACATTTGAGCGCATGCTGCTATAGAGCAAAAGAGGATATAGGAGTCTGGGAGCTCAGGCTTTCTCCCCCGCCCCCCATCCAGACTCTCGCGAGCCCGGTTCGTGTATGACGATGTTTACGAGTTTACTCACGGGCATATCCCCGCGCCATGAAGGCATAACGAGCGCAGTAATTAGCGAGGGCTAAAAAGGAAAGCTTCGCGCTCGGAACTTCAACTCCCAAGTATCGTGGATGAGCGGCCTAAGCTCCGGGGTCTACAATACCTTTTGATAAAAGACGAATAAGCACACATTTTCAAGTCTTCTATATAAACATAATGTATAATCCTCGAGCTTTCTATCAAGGTGAAAGATGTATTCACTTTTCTCTATGAAACTAATTATGGATGTGCAATTTGTCTTTTGATAAAAGGAAATTCATACGTTATCAAAATTCCATTTGATAAAAGACGAATAAGCTCTGACTTTTTAAAACCTGTATCTACAATATAATAAACGGCGGCGTCTTTTTTTGAACACCCATACATACATTCACGGACACTCTCACAGACACTCTCACAGACACTCTCACAGACACTCTCACAGACACTCTCACAGACACTCTCACAGACACTCTCACAGACACTCTCACAGACACTCTCACTGACACTCTCACAGAGACTCTCACAGACACTCTCACAGACACTCTCACTGACACTCTCACAGACACTCTCACAGACACTCTCACAGACACTCTCACTGACACTCTCACAGACACTCACAGCCACTCTCACAGACACTCTCACAGACACTCACAGACACTCTCACAGACACTCTCACAGACACTCTCACAGACACTCTCACAGACACTCTCACAGACACTCTCACTGACACTCTCACAGACACTCACAGGCACTCTCACAGACACTCACAGCCACTCTCACAGACACTCTCACAGACACTCTCACAGATTCTCATTGACACTCAGAGACAATCACACAGCCACTCACGGATACTCTCACAGACACTCACAAACGCTCAGAAATACTCATAGACACTATGAAAACTCAACTTCGTCACTGAACTTTGAAAAATGAGGGTGTGGGGGGTGTAATGGCGTGAATTAGAGGAATTTCGACCCGGCACGAGGGGAGCTGGTTTGGGGTACTTTGAAAAATCAGGACAGAGGGTGATCTTATAGGGAGACCTATAGAAATAAGGGCCGGGGTATCTCATCGGAAGATTTATAAATATCAGAGCCTAGAGCGGTTACGGACGATCTGCGAAAAATCGCGAGGGCGCGAAGCGCCCCAACCACGATAATCTGCTAATGAATATAATGATACTCAAGCCTTCTGTGAAGGTGATAATAGCTGTAATATTTGATTTTTGCCGAAAATTCGCAGTTTAATTTTCTTTGCATATCAGCAATGTTTCACCAACATTTTCTTAACGCTGTCTTTTTGTACAGTTTTGTACAACAAAAAAATATGTCGAACAATTTTTTTTTGTTTGTCTATAGACACTATGCAAAATAGAAAGAAAGTATTTTTCGAAATTTTCGTTCCTCCTTTTTTTGTTTACATCCGTAAAAAATTGTTTTTTATACATTTCACAAGGTTTTTAATTCGAATCATTTTCTCATGCAGAAAATCGTGTTCTTTTCCATGGGTTAAAAAAAGTGGCTTTAAAAATTCCATGTGATTGATTGTTCGCAACAGTGTTGTGATCAGGTAAAAAAATCCCCAAATCGGAATATAAAAATTTGTAGAAATTTCAAATTTTTTTTCTTCGAAATATTGTAAAAATATTTTCTATTCCCTTAAAATAAATCTCCTGTAATGTCTTATATTCTTGACTTGGGATTTTTTTTGCATGATCAAAACACCATTATCAACAATAAAATGCATAGAATTTTTAAACAGTTGCTTTTTTGTTGCATAAAAATTCAAACACGCTTTATAATACAGGCTGAAGAATGCAGTCTGTACAGACATAAAAATACTCAAACTTTCTGTAAAACTTAAAAAAAAAACTTATACCTATGCAATTTATCTTTCTTTTTTTCTTTCGCCGGATATTCGCAATTTAATTTTCTTGGCATATCAGCGATGTCCCAGCAAAAGTAATATTTTCTTAACGCTGGCTTTTCGTACGGTTCTTAAAAAAAAAAAAAAAAAAAAGAAAAAAAAACTTGTCTGTTCACTGTGAAAGACACTAAAAAATAGAAAGGAAGTTTTTTTCGGTATTTTCGCTTCTCCTCTGTAACCAATTTGCAGTGAAGCGTGCACGACGGTGCCTTAGAAGACGAAAAAAAAAAACGAAAAAAACAGAAAAACGGAAAAAGCCGTATGAAGAACAGAGAGAGAGAGAGAGAGAGCGACAAAGGACTAAAGAGACAAAGAAGGAAGATTGAAGCGAGAAGGATCAAGGAGGAGACGAGTAGTTTGAGAGAAAAGCGTAGGCATGAGAGAGAAAGATAGGAAGAAAAGAACCATATATACTTATATATATGTGTATGTGTACATATATATATATATATTATATATATATATATATGTATTATAGGTCGGTGCTCGTAACGCAGAATAGAACTGCGGCATAAAACGTCGCGAGTGGAGGGCACGGGGTAGGGTGAAGAGGGGGTAGGAAGGCGGTCGCAATTTCCCGAGGATCAACAAACCCCGGCTTATTAACTTTTATGAGGGAACTGTCGAGGAAAAAGTTGCGAGATGGTTATGCTGTAGCTATGGGCTCCGAGACACCGCGGAGTGGCTTGCAAAAATATATATAATTCAACTGTGCGGTTTTGCCTCAAGATTCTACTCTCTCTCTCTCTCTCTTTCTCTCTCTCTCTCATCGCGGGGGCAGCTGCAGCAGCAATGTGCAAAAGGAATTTCAGGATGCGCGCCCGCAACTCGCCTCGTCGAGTGGCCTACGCTATAATTATTCACCTATGTACGTGCCCGCTGCATAATTTCTCGTGAAATGTTGTACTATCTACTCGTTCTACCGAGTCTCTCTCTCTCTCTCTCTCTCTCTCTCTCTCTCTAAGCTACTTTTTTTTTTATTTCACTCTTAACTCAGATCCATCCAATTTCTTTCTGCATTAAAAAAAGAACAAAACAAACATACAAACACCGACGAATCATGTTTTTATGCACGTGTAAAAAAAAAATACTGCGCTGCATTAATTACGACAATTGTTTTTTAACTCGAGTTATTTTGAGAGTTTGCGAAAATATTTTGCATATTTTTTTAATTTGCCATAATGGCTGGAAATGTTTTTTTGAATTTTAACAAATTTTGTTTTAGGAGTTTGTTAATATTGTTTTTTTTTTTTTTTTTTTTGGTTTGAGATGTTGGTTTTATTTTTCATAACGGTAAATAATAGGATTTTAGAAAATACTATTTGTCTGATTATTCGCAAACTGTTTTGTGATTAAGTTTTGGAAAAGAAATCCTAGATTCGAATATAACAAATTGTAGGAGTTTTCTTTTATTTTTTTGATTTTCGGACCTTGGAATACTTTTTGTACGACTTTTCTACTATTTAAAAAAAATGTCCAGGTTGAAATATAAGAAATTTTGGGGTTGTTAATGTATGAGTTGAGTTTTGGGGTATTTAATGTAATTAAGAAATATTTTTTTTTTCTCTTTTAAAATGGATACAATTATTTGTATTCATTAAACGGACCTAGGATTTTTTTCCTCATTATCGAAAAACCGTTTCCACCGATCAATATTAACAGATTTTTCTACAATTTTTTTTTCTTCATAAAAAAAAAATAAAATGTTCTTTTTACTGAAAACGATGGTGAACCTCCTTAAGGAAAATTCTCACTACAACATTTTATCTCTTTATCCCGCTTGACTAGACTAGAATTTTTTTGCTTCAACTTTTTATTTTTGCGAAACGAGTGATTATTTTTAATTAGTGCAGGAACGTCAAGCCGATAGGAAAAGATGCGTTGATTGATACTTTCAAAGTTTTATTGTTACAATATTGACTGTGGTAGCGAAATTCTGTGGAAAATTCGACCTGGAATCTTAAGCAGATTATTAATAATTGCGAATTTCTCTATTGTCAATAATGGTGAAGGTGGAGTTATAGATTTAATGACTTTACACTATAATTTGCTGAATATTGTTGTAGAAAGTGGGCTTTAGTACAGTTATAAGCAGAGCAAGTTGCTCTTTGCCCTTTTTTAATTGTAAAATGAGAGCTACCACTGTGAGAGTTCATTTAAAAAATAAAAAGTTTCTATTAACTGCGTTACGAACTTTTAGTTCAGACACAAATAGAAGAGGATGGGTGTTGAAAGAGAGACTACAGAGAGAATTCAACTTTATCTCGAAAAAAAAAGGAAATCAGCGCCCTTATGAAGCTCTATCGATTCCATGTGGATAAACGTGTTTTATTTTTCCTATCAATAAAAATAAAATCGTAAAATATATTCCATTGGATTAAGTACTCGAAACGTAATCATATTTTTTTTTTAAATCTCCATATCCAAATATAAGTAATTATCGAAATTTTATTTTAATATATTTTTTTGCTTCCTCAAGAAGCTTTGTTTTCGTGAAATTTTTTTTTTCTCGAAATTTTCATGTAAACGTGTTCAGTCTGTTCCAAAACGTCGAGAAATGACATTTAGAAAAAATGTGTGTACGTGTGTGCATCCCATAACTTGATAACGGCTTGAGCGATGAAGTTAAAATTTAGCACACATGTTGAGATGTCGATGTCCTATTCTCTCCAATTTTTTGTGAAATATACGCAGCGCTTTTGTTTTTACACGATTTTGAATGTTTTTGAAAATACCTGTGTGCGCTCTAGCTGCCGCAATTTTTTAGACATCAGACTAAAATTTGATAAAAAGATTAACTATAGACCGATGATTGGTATTGAATTTGGGGCAAATCGGTTCAGTCGTTCAGATTTTACGCAATTTTCTATTTTTTTCAAAAATGTCTGATGACATGTACAAACTAAAATTTAAAAAGTAATTAATCACACAACAAAGCTTCTTGAAGAAGCCAAACATGATAAAAGGTACTTCCACACAAACGGAGCTGGGTAGACTGTGATAAATAAAAGAGAGGAAGCATGACAATGTAATTGTCAACTTTTTAATTTCTGCTTACCTAAGATTAATTCAATTATTTATATTTCCATCGAATTCCTATACGATACGATTTTCCTATAATTTATTGAAAAATCTTGAAAGTCGATTGTAAAAACTCACAAAATTTTGCAGATCTTTAATATGTATCACTTTTTTTCTCGCCATAATGACGGAAAATCACAACAACGATTTACTATAAAACGTAGATATATATATTTTTTTAATGTCATTGGAACTTTCCTCTTAAGCATCATTTAATCGTATCTAATGACTTCCTAATACCTAACTTTTTGACTTGACACGCTACAAGCGCTTTTTCTACCCCAACGTATCAATGCTCCCTGAGGGAATTCCCGTCTCGTTAAAAAAAAAAAAAGAAAGGGTGGATTTTGGTAGGAAAATATAGGAATTCTCCCCTAGGTAGCACACTTTCCCCTTCTCCGTTAACAACCTGAAAACGCAGTCACTCGTGAAACGAGTATCCCGATAAATCAAACGAATATAGAGTTCCGGATCGGTGGTCTCTTGGGCAGAGAAGGGAGAAAGATAAAAAAAAATGTATATACACGTAGGAGGGAAGGTATATCGTTATGCAGTACGATGGTTAGGTAGATCTATACCACACCCACTGTATTGGGTATATCGTTAAGTGATGGGTGTGAAAAAGAGTAGGTAAAAGATGCTGAGAAAGCGAGAAAAAGAGAGAGAGAGAGAGAGTGAGAGAGAACGAGAGAAGTGTGGCAGACGGTGATGGGGTAGAACGGGCAGAACTGGCGGAAGGGATGTAGATACCCAGAGAGACGTATGACTCCCCTGGGAAATTTAGGTACGATCTCCATGTATCACCAAACCTACAGTAAGTACGTAAGCAACGTATGTACTGCGGACATATAACATATAGGCTTGGCAAGCCAAGTATACGATTTCAACCTCGAAAATCGACTTTCATTCGAAGTACTCAAACTATATTAGGCATTCTCTGTCAGTCACATTTTTTTCCAAACCCTGTTTTTTTTTAAGAAAAAAAATACAGGATCTACTTTTTTTTTCGTTTTTTTATTTCAGTCTTGAAAGGGAGTGAAATGCACAAGAAAATTACAAGATGAATAATGTGTATTTTCAATTGGATTTCAATTACAATTTTTTTTACTTTGTAATTAAATTGGCATATTGATTTTTTTTGTTTTAGAGAAATAATAAATTCAACAGTTTTTTTTTTGCCGAAAGCGATATTTATGATCTTAATTTAAATCTGACAGAATTTATAAGGATATGTCTGGAATCTAGAGAAAAATTGTCGATTTGGAACTTAAATATTTAAGCAGTTAGAAATTATTTATAAATTTTGTTTTCAACAGCAAGACATCTTAATTTTGTCTCTTTTTTTTCGACTGCTTAAATATTTCGCATCCATTCTATTATTTAAAATATTATTTATAGTTTTACTATTTAAATCTTGAAAGGGAAAAAGAACACAAGAAAAATACAAGTATATAAAAATTTAAGCATACAAATCGCGCAAAAAAAAAACTTTAAGTTGAGAAAAAAAAATGGATTCGTTATGAAATCGATAGTAAATTTGTTTAACTCTGCTTAAATTATTGAATCCCACACTATTGATTTTTCTGTAGATTCTACAAAACTTCGTTTAAATTATGTTTACTTTGACAAATATCGTAATTTTACGTTTGGTGAAATTTTATGTATAATCAAAAGTGTCTGAATCAATCATTTTTATTTCTGGGAGAATATACAATTTTTTTTCCCTCGTTAAAGAACAGATTTCATATATTTTTCTTTACCGAGATTATAGAAATGTTTTTAGAATACACGAAAAAAATATGGGAATAAAAAATAAAGATTTTTCTGGCTGCTTAAATATTCAAGTTATCTTCGCAATTTTTATGTAGATTCAAGACACATGCTTGTAAATTCTGTAAAATTGAAAGAAAAATCAAAAATATTGCACACTGGATGAAATCTTATTTATAATAATTTATTAATTATTTTTCCATAAAAAAACAATATTTTTAAGCTTGATTGCAAAAATCAAGATATCACTTTAAAAAATGTTAAACTCCTGTATTCTTAAGAATGAAAAAATTCTAAAATAAATTACAGAATGTGCTGAGAGGTTGTTTTATCATCCGATTAAATATGAAAAATATCAAAAAAAGGCTTAGGAAAAGTGTAAATTGACAGAGAATGTCTTATCTATCCACTACTGGTGGATATCGGTAACGCTATCGCGGTGTTATCGGATCGAGACGACTCGCTAGACTCGATCTATGATATTTCTGTTCGTGCGACGCAAGCAATCTGTTCCTCAAATGTATCCGCACTTTCGACTGTTTCCCTCGGTGGAATTCGTCGGTCACGTTCTAACAGCTATGAAATTCGTTATGTATGTATATAGACGGGGGTTGTAGGACTAGTAGCGCGCGAGTGTCTGACTACGCTCGGGTTCAACTACTGCGCTTCAAGCTCACCGAGTGGAACGACGCAATAACGCCAACAGCAATTGGAAATTTTTTTCCTTCCCTCTGCCCCCAAACCCCCCTTCTTCCCCTCTGGAAAAATAAATCCTCTTTACGACGAATTGTCGGGCAACGCCGAGTGTATGCAGAAATTGTTAGTAACGAGTTTTGTCCCGGAGAGTTGGAGAAGTAATATCGCGCGTATGAGAATATAAATCGGTACGAATACCCCGCGAGAGGTAAAAGATATAACGTTATAAATATTAGTATAGGAGACTTGCAACCTCGGTTTTACTTGTTTTTATTGAAAAGATAATAATAATATGAGGGGTTTAAAAATAAAAATTTTTAATCAAAATTGATGTCTTTGAATTTTTATTAAATTTGTTTTTCAATTCAAAAACTTTCTGACTAAAAAAAATTGATTGCTTTTTCAATTGCATGGTCAAAAAAAAGAAAGAACATCAATCATAGATTTTTATATTTTGCTTAAGGCTAAAACAAAATTTCGAAAAATATGTTTCAAATAAAAAAGATTTCAAACGAGGGGTCGTCAATTTTTTCCTATGTACAGAATAATGTTCTTAAAAAAGTAGCGTGTCGGTTTTGCGATATGTCGAATTACTTCAGAAAAAAATGTAAAAATAAATTTACAAATGTTATTTTCCTTAAATTTCTCATTAAAAAAAACACCCTTAGGTATTTAACTTTCAAACTGCTGATTTTTTTTTAAGTATTCTACAATAAATTGTCATTTCTCTGAAACAAAAAATCTTGGATACCTAGTCTGAAAAAAAATATAGAAATATATTAGTTCAGACACTTTTGATTGTAAATGAAATTCGAAAATTTAAGCCGACAAATAAATATTAGTGTAGAAAACGCGAATAATACTTCGTCGATCACTGTTTACTTGTTCTTTATTGAAAAAAAAAAATAATAATAAAAATAGGTGGACATTACAAATAGCAATATGCGAACATTACATTTCTTCCCACGGGAGTTTGGAAGGGAGAGAAAGATGTACCTACTCGGCGCTATAGCGAAACAGCAATGGGTAATAAAATCGATGCCCCGGATTTGCCCCCTTCCCCTCTCGCACCCCAACCCGGTTTGTAATTGAATCAAATTAATCAGCCTCGTCCTCGAAATCCCCGTTGCACAGGAACTCACACTCTCTCTCTCCCTTCATGCCTTAATGACCCTCACCTTTGCAGTCTCCAATTAACGAGAGAACCCTCTCTTCGTTTCGTTGATATTTTATTAAACGAATTCAATTACGGACATCAAACGTTTGTCAAAGTACTTGGCCTGTTGAAGAGGTCTGGTAGAAAACCGTCTGTCCATTTCTGTCCATTTCTGCCGATTTTTTTCATCAGACCTTTTCAACAAGGCACGCAATGAAGAACATATCGTCAGGAACACTCGACTATAACATTTAGGTTTTTCCCGTCTTTTTTGCTTGCGTATTCCATGAAAAGAATCTGCATTGACGCTGACGAACTGAGTATAATCGGTGCTGTGCTTGAAAAGTAGATGAATCTGACTAAATGTAATAAGTTTATGAATAAAACTAAAAGAAGCTAAGGCAGTATGGAAATACAGATTTTTTGCATATAGTTTTACAGAGATTTAGACATGAAAAAAAAAATTGCGCTCCAGTAACGGCAGTTTTCTAGTTTACATTAATCATTTTCTGCATAGTTGTCTGTCTCATTTTTTGAAAATCTTCTTGTAGATTGAAGTACAAACGATTTTTAAAAGCCTGGTTATTAAGATTATAATTAAAAATATATATATGTGAAAAACCGTAGAATCTATATTTTTATGAGCCTTTTGTGGACAGACAATTTTTAACGATTTTCATAATCCGGATAATTAAGTAAATCATTAAATACAAAGAATAAAAATATTTATTCTTAATTATTAATTCACGTTATAAAAAGATAAGCGTAATCATTAATTTTTTAAAATCTGCATTTTCTATTTCCAGCCTGAAGCATCGATTCACGAAAATAAGTAGTTTCAAATAATGGGTCATCTGAGTAAATATGTAGCACTCCCTCCAGGACATTCATTTTTTTTCTATCTTCTTTCATTTTTATATGAATTCTTAATAAAATTTTTATATCAAAAAAATGAAATCCATACGATTATCGAAAAACCCGATCATTAAGTCAATAATTAAATTCAAGTAACTGAATAAATTTAAGTTCATTTTCAACTCTTAAACATTAATCCTAGAAAAAAAAAACAAAAAATTGGTTTAAATCTATAAGTCACTCGCTAAATATGTCTTTTATCACCTTTACGATATTTGAATAGGAAGGGTTGAATAATTTGACAATAATCATGAGCTCAATACACCCTCTATGTCGATCGTCTGTCGCTGTACACGTACATGATTAACACACGAAGTTTTTGGAATTATTCTACGTCAATTGTCCTATATGTATTTCGTTATTTTTCTTTCTTTTTTTTTCTTTCTTCGAGACCGACACCATGTTAAAAGTCGCGATTTATCGGATCCGTACGAGAAGGATAATTTAAACGCCGTAGACATGGCTCGCGATCACGCCAACTATAATAATTTAGGTTTGTCGACGTACTGCTTGCCATGATGAATTATCGTAGCGAAAGTTCCGGCAACCATTGCACCCCAAAAAAGTATATAGAGCAATCCTTCAGTTGTGTACCTCTGCGGAAGTATTACGTGTAATACGAGCATCGACGAGGCAACCAGAAGAACTATAGGGAAAGTGGCATAACGCCAGTTTCTCTCGCTCTCCAATGGACACTTGATCGCTAAACATTCGCCGTCTTGAACTATGTAGCGTCCCAAGAAAAGCTCGAGGGAATCCTATTAGAGGAAAGCACGACGACGGTTAAAAGTATGTACTCATTAAATTACATTTATCCTATTAGTTGTGAATCGATGCCTTTCTTTTACTCACTTGTCTGTAACCATCAGCGAAATTATTCTTGTAATATCTTGTCAATGAATTGATACCGTCTCTCAAAGCGCCCCATTTAGTGCGTTTTCCAGTCCTCGTGAAATCCGTCTTTAACGCACCAGTTCCGGAATACTGGGTACTTATTATGTCAGCGTTGTCTGCCCAAATCTTAAAAGAAAATTATCGTTAGCATGCTACCATAAATACTTTACTAGTGAAATAAAGAATAATTCAAAGAGTAGCAAAAAAATGTTCAATAATGGTTGAAAAGCTTCTTTGTTGTATTTAAAAAAAGATAAAATGTTGCGATGCACCCTTTCTCATTATTTCGTATTTTTCGCAAGCATTTTTGACTTCCTACTAGAGAAAACGGTATAAAAAATTGGAAATGAAGAAACAATGTGAACAAAAAAAAATTATTTTCAAAAAGTCATATTTTATATTTCATGTATTTCAAATAAGTATGAAATTTAACTATAATTTCAGAATTGAAAATAATAATTTTTCTGCCAGTGCTAAAAATCAATTTCATTGGACTGTTTTCTAGAAAATCAGTTTTGGACTTTTTAATATGAAAACATCTTTAGCGAGGCTCTTAAATGCAAATGTACCTGTTAATTAAGAGCATTAATATTTTATTCTATTGGTGTTTTTTTGCGTTAAATTTGATGTGAAAAAGTTTACTTTAAAACATAGGTTCTTAAAGCCTCGTGAAATAATTTTGAAAATAGCACCTGTTTGAATAAATTTTCGAAGGACGGATGCTCGTCGAGATTCCTTAAAATGCCGAGCTTTAGTAACGCCTCAGTCAACATGCGTCTCGCTAGCATACTCTGAACAACGTTCGTTCTGTCCAAACAATCAATGCAATTGGTACGAAAAACGCCGTCTTGAACCGAGAGCGAGGCACCATCTTTCGAAAGCAGAAAATAGCCCATTTGCTCTTGATCATGAGCCAATCGATCCATTAAAATATTCAGTCGATCCCATCGCATGTGACGGCATTCTGCGTGAAAGTCGAATGCCTCGTATCGCACATTCTGATTGCCTATTCGTTGAACCATGTCGCGATATGCCTTCTCGAGAACATCTTCCGCACCACGATGATCAATCTGCAATAAATATAAGAATGACATTTTTTTTCTGTTTGTAACTTTTCGAAATAAACATTTTTTATAACGAAGAAAAATACGTTTTTAAAAATTCCCCCAGTCGCCCTCTTCATAAATTTATTCTAGATTAAATAAATCAAGAAGTAATGAAACATCATATTTTTTTTACTTTTGTTGATTGTTTAATAATCAAGAAAAGATACAAAAAAAAGACTAAACATGTTAACAGTTTTCAAAAATTTTACAAGGTTTGAAAAAAAAATACCTTAAAAGTTATATAAGGGATTGTGAAAATAGTGGATTGTTTTATAGCGAAATACTTACCAAATTAACTAAGATTTGTTTGCCATAATGAAAGATTTGAGCGTCGAAGTGCCTGGAGCAGGCAATCTGATGATCCTCGTGAGGGCTCAATTGTGGTCTAGGCTTATACTTTAGATTTGGCGCTTGTTGCCAGAACAATGGAATGGATCCTCTTGTTTGTACGAATGAACCACGATCTCCATTTGCTTCGATCAATTGCTCAGTCTCCACGTAGTTCGAAACGTTTCCATTGGAATCTATACCGCGGGAAAACAGTCGCGTTCCAGCACGGTGAACACTGCGACGTGAAATGATTCCCCAGGTAAACGCGACGCCGTTTATGACGACAGAATTTAACGATACGACTAAAATCAAGAGTGAAGGAAAATAATATTGAATCCTTTACAAAATTTTGCAGTCTTATGTACACAGTAAGTTGCAGAAGGTATTTTTTTTTGTTCTTGTCTGTTGTAACAAAAATAAAATAATTTCAAACGTTTCATAATAATGCTTAATAGAGATAGTAAAATTGTATCTTTACCGCAAACTCTGTTCGAGCGGATTAGAAATTAATTTTTTAGTCATCAGGTATGTTTATAGATTTTTTTTTCTATTCTGAAGATATATAACTTTCAATTATTTTTTGCTCCAAAAATGTTGTTTTCCAACAAAAAAATGTAGTATAAAAATAATAAAAAAAAAATATCATTATAGTTTTATACTGAATAACGTTTTTCTTGATAGTGACCAAACCAATTTTTGAAATAAAAAACAAAAATTCGTGTGAAGTGATTTTTAGACCTCACAATATCATACAAAGAGTACCATTTTCAAAATAAAAAAAGTTTCGCCTTTCCTTACATACACGTAAAGCGCTGCTAAACATTTTTGGAAAATTAACAATACTCCTGTAAAATTGTTCAGTGCAGAAATCTATAAAGTAAAAATATTCGGTTTCCGCACAGAAATGTCCCGACCAAGCATGTTTTCATCAAAACATTTTTTTTAGTGTGCCAATTTTCCCTTATATTTACAAACAAAATAAAATAAAATACTCTAGTTGCGAAGTTTCGACTCATTGCCGTTTCACTACGAGAAAGGATACAACCATGAATTATTGGTAGGCAAAACTTGTGATGTTCCGGCCGTGCTGTGAGATCTTGCAGAAGATAAGCGTTCCACACAAATCGCGGATCAGCTCGATCGTGCAGCGGCATCTGCAGAAATAACAAACATCTGTTTAATACAACATTAACGATTGTCAATCCAGAGCAGAATAAATTAATGAATTTCAATAAAATTACCTGAAGAAATTCGGGTGTTGTGTTGTGCAAACGTTGCATAGTGTGACTTAGATCGTAAGTGTAACTGAAGTAGAAGTAAGGCTCGTTCAGCACCATTTTAATCATTTCCAAGTAAGTGGTGTTGTTCTGTATCTGCTTCTCGCTCAAATGCAACAATGATCTGGAGTACGGCAACATTTCCGTGGAGACTATTTTGAAGATATCATGACCCGCTATCGTTCCTAATCTTTCGGCGTTCGTTATAACAATTAAATAGCGACATGCCAACAGTCGAATAGTCCCAACGATACCCCATATTTGTCTACGACTCGCAGTCTGCGGAATTTGGCTCGCTGTCCCGACTAACAAAACAACGGAAGTAACAATTATATTGAGTGTTTAAAAAATATGACACAACACGATTAAACGTAGAAAATGACTTTACCCTGTGTATAGATTTGCTGACTCACTCTGTCGACCACGAGTAAAACTTTTGTGCCCACAGGCTCGACATAAAATTTTTCCGGTGTTGCGTATCTGAAATGATTTTTTTTTGTGCTTAATTATTCGTATCTTCTAATTACAAAGTATAGCGCATTACATAGCATAAATAGGAAAATTATTAATAGAAATTATACCTAAAACTTTTGTATTTTCCATAATTTAAGCTTTAATTTTATTATTTCTAATTCTGCTTCTACTATAATGAGAAAAAAATCTTCTTTAATTTTACTGTTTTATTTTTAACAGCAGAAAAATAAATTTAGAAAATAAATAAAGAAATATTACAATCAATGGTTAAAAATGTGAGAAAAATGAGTAATAAGAAACTTCATGAATTCGAAGTTGTTGACAAATTATTTAGAGTAAAATTGGTGACAGCTACCAGCCAGATAATTTCGTATGAAAGAAATAAAAATGGCAAAATACACATTTTTGTATACCTTTCTTAATTTCATGTTTTCATTTTCATTAGCAAAAAATAAATTCACCACAATTCCAAGAAATGGGGAAAAAACAAACCAAAAAAATGAACGTTTGTCAGTGAAAATTTGATGAAGTTAAAACAAATATTGCAATGAACTATTGAAAATTTGACGCGAAAATGAGTTATGCACAGTAAAATTAGTGATAGCTGTCACAGAGAGACAATTTTCAAGGAAGGATAAAGCTTTTAAAAAATTGGCGAAATACTTACAAATACAAATCGTTGTATACGTCAGTGTTCAAGGTCATATTGTGTGCCGTTGAATTAATATTCCGTTGTAATATATCTTCCGCAAAATAATACGGACGTCCGTGAAATTCGGTCAGAGATAACGTGTAAACGATGTATATATCCTATTTCGTATGTACAAATGAATATTCGAATTGCATTACTATTATCTTATCACATGTGGAAAAAGGGGACTAGAGAGGTTTTATGAATTGGCTGAGAAAAACGAGGACACGGGGGACTGGGAACAACGCGAGAATATCCTAATTAACAATATAACAGTCGTAGTCGGCTACGGCGAGACCGATAAGCACATTCGTGCCTTCAACATTGACACGATACAAGATAAAAATGGATATACAGCAGTTATTGCTGCTGCAACTGCTTCTGGAAGAATTGAATGTGCGCGCCTCTGGCGGATAACTGGAACGTCTTATTAAAATGACGGTCACATGCTTACTTCGACAACTTTCTATACCGAAGTTGCATATTATACAGAAATACACTCGGTCGGTATATAAAATGAATACAATTTTTGGTGTTTATTGCAAATTTAATATCCTCCCAAGGCTTTAAAAACTATTGTGTAAATCGATTTTATTGTGTATTTCATATTATTATTTTAGGATTTGCTAATTTTTTGTTGCCCTTTTTATGGTTGGTTTTTAATGACCTTGATTTGAATGAATAAAACAAATAAAACCAAAAATATTTAAAGATCTGGGATTCATTCCAATTGAAAAAAATCATTTGTACAATTCATATTTAATACTTTCATGAAGCTTCTAATATAAACTATTGTGGAAATAGAAGTTTATTTATATTTCATATTATTATTATTGTTTCAAATTTTTTGCCTTAAATAGGCTAGTATACTTTGACCTTGATTTTACTAATAAAGGATTATGCCAATAAAGTAAATAAATAAAGCCAAAAATATTTAAAAACCTAGACTTTATTCCACTTGAAATTTTTTATAAAATTCGTTTTTGAAGTAGAAATTTGATTATATTATGATTATTTTTTATATTTAAAAATTTGTTTGACCTTAAATTTTCTGATAGTCTTGATGGCCTTGATTTGATTAATTAAAAACCTTATCAATAAAGTAAATAAATAAAACCAAAAATATTTAAAAATTTAGTATTTATTCCACTTGATAAAATAATAAAAATACCTTAAAAAAAAGGTATTTGTCAAAATGTTTATAGTCGTTGACGCAGTACTAAATATCATCCGCGTTAAAAATTGTAATTAACAGCTTTAGCGCCAGATTTGGATATTCAAATTCGACCTATCTATATATATATATACTTTCCACACAGTAGATTCGGCGACTGTTGAATCAGACACATATGTGAAACTCCATAACCTCTGAAAAGATACCTATTTCGGTGCTACACGAAATAAGTGTCGATAGCGTTTCGTGAAGACTAAAATCATCGTAAAAACAATAATAATGGCTCATCGTTTGCTCGGCCGTAGTTTTATAAACACTCCAACGAAAGTCAAGGAACTCTGTCAAGAATTTAAATACTTATTGATACTCGATTTCGAGGCTACGTGCGAGAAGGGCATTCCTTTGAAGCCTCAGGAGATAATCGAATTTCCGTGCCTCGCTCTAAGCACCGAAGATCTCAAAATCAAGCATGTTTTTCATGAGTACGTCAAGCCTCGTGTTAATCCTAATCTAACGACATTCTGCACAGAACTTACGGGAATAATGCAAGATACCGTCGATGAACAGCCACACTTTCCTGTTATTTTTTCTCAATTCAACGAATGGCTAAACGAAAGTGGTTTTCTCAGGAATGAAAATACTAGCGCATTTGTTACATGCGGAGATTGGGATTTAAGGGTAATGCTGCCTAATCAATGTGCTCTGGATGGCTTAAGTTTACCCAAGTATTACGAGAAATGGATCGATCTTAAGAGAATTTATTGCGATGCAACAGATTATTATCCAAGAAGTTTGAAGGATATGCTCCTGAGATCGAATATTCCTTTACAGGGAAGACTTCATTCTGGCATTTACGATGTGCAAAATATGTCTAGAGTTATAAGAAAGATCAGCATTGAGCAGAAACCTATTTTTAAGATAACTTCTTGGGCAGGAGTTACAATAAAAGATACATTGACATAAAACTTTGGAGTTCATTATTTTTTAATTACTGCACCTTTGGTTCTGTGAGAATAAATTAAATGTATTAATAGAATGTGTTTCCATTGATATCTCAGTCACATTTTTTTTTTACTTTCCTTAGTTTAAGTATTTTCTTTTAGACTGTTTTAGTCACTATCACCAAATGAGACATTCCATATGAATTTTGCCATCCAAAAAAGAAAAAAATCTCAAAATTTTCCCAAAAATCAAGTTTAGTGGTATCAATAGATACACTAAATTTCATAATTAAAAATAAAAATTTTGCCGGAATATGCCAATTTTTGTATTTTTCATTTTTATCTGTAATATCTCGGAAATGATTAATCTTATTGAAATCACTAAAAAAACTAAAATGCGCGTTTTTTCACGACCAACAAGAAAATAATTTATTCAGAATTAATTGTGTAATTTAAGGCCACATTTTATGGCAAAAACAACAAAAACATTTTTTTTTAAATAGGAGGACTTCCAGAAATGAAGTATTTTCATACTTTAAAGTTTAAACATTTTTTTTTAGCTTTCTTTAACTATTTGATTTTTTTTAAATGCTATAACTTATAAACATTTGGGTATCCCATGAAGACACAAATACTCAAAATTCGGCGATCACTTACAGATTTCGAGGCAATTCTTCCGATAACGAAACCGGAAGTCTTTCCATTTAAAAAAAATATATTTTTTTCTTTTCGCCATAAAATATGGTCTGAAATTACACAATTAATTTTGAATAATTTTTTTTCTTGTTCGCCATGAATAAACGCACATTTTCGTTTTTCAATGATTTTAATACGATTAATCGATTCCAAGATATTACAGATTAAATTAAAAAATGAAAAAATTGGCAAATTCCGGCGATTTTTTATTTTTATTTTTAAATTGGTGCATTTATTGATACCACTGAACCTGATTTTTAGAAAATTTTTGAGAATTTTTTTTTTGTTGTGGGCAAATTTCATATGATTATGAATAACGATATGTGTTATTCACTAACAAAAACCTACGGGATGCTCATTCAATGGTAATGGATGGTAATTCATGCAGGATGAAACCGGACTCTTCAATTACCCTTATATTGTGATTATCACTCAAATGAACACCTGCAATTTTTATTCAATTTCCATCTTGCTCTGTTTTTTTATTTACAAAAAAAATTAATTTTTAAAAGAAAAAATTGTAACTCCAAGTAAAGACATGATAAAATTCAAGACGGTCGATCTTCAGCCTGTTATAATTTCCATTCTAAGATAACCGCCATTGACCCCCAGTGACAAAAAAAAAATATTAAACTAAAAATTATATTCAGGACAGGAGTAACAATAAAAGATTAAACGATATCAAATTTGTGAGTTAATTATTTAAACACGCCAGATTTCTGCTGGCCCTGACTTTTTTTTAAAAAAGTACAAAAGTTTTTTACATTGAGATTAAAAAAAGGAAATCTAGTCTAAATACAAAACTGGCTTTTATAGTACATGTCGTTTTTTCTCCGTTGATTTTTCATCCAAGTAGCACTCTTATCTGTATATCGCGTCTATCGTTCGCGGTGTAAACTTGGAGCGTAGCTTCGAGATTACGATCCAGACGCTTTTTGCACTGAACCCGAAGGGGAAAACCGCGTCTCGTGGGAATCATACCTTCCGCTGGTACCACGCTAAGATATTCCGGCTGCGACAATACCGTGTCAAATGCCTGAGCCACGTTTGATGAACTCATTATCATTACTGTTGCTTCGTTCACCGAGGGTGGTCTTAGAGTTACGACCGATGGAGATACCGCAAAATCGTCCTCGCATATTTGTTGATTCAATACCGTCGAGTCCATCAGCGTTCTGTAAAAAAAAAATAAAAATAAACCTTATAAAACATAGCAATTCATTAGTTACAGTACACTTCCGTTAAGGAGTGGAATTAAGATCAAAATCGCCGATATTCATTGACGAACGTTCCGAACGTTTCCAAATGTTCCCAAAAAAAAAAAAAATCATATTTGTATAACATGAAACATATATGTTACATCAACATATATGTTGATGATGCTTTGGCCGTGTTTGAACAAATGTGATGGGGATACTTCGGCGAAGAACGGCCTTAATGAGATGTTACTTGGAACTACTTGGTTTCGCCTTGATCAGGGCCTTTTAAGGATTTTTTAAATTGATAAATCCTGTCATGATGGGAATTTTTCTTTTCGCGATAGATTTTGAGCAGTTATCGACACTTACTATTATTTTTAACGGGGTATACAAGAGCATTTTTTGGGAATATCTGGATGAAAAAAATTTCTAAGAGGATTGGGGCCATTTTTTATGTGCAAAACCCCCTCCTCCACCTCCCGTAACGTCCCAAATGCGAGCACTTATCGGAAGTATACTGTATTTATAATGCATTGTGATTGATCATTAAAGTGAAAAATTCATACTCGGAGGGCATGAAACTCTCTTCGGTAGCCGGAAAAACATTGCTGTCGTTGCTGCACAGAGAATAAAACATCTGAGAATCATCCGCGTTGTCGTGCAAAATCGACATCGACTCTTCAGCATTTACTTCCATCGTCAGCATCACCTCGTGCTGACGAACTCCTCGGCACAAGTCTCCAAGATTTTCCTACAAATTATATAAAAACATACTATTTACTATTACGTACACATTGCACAAATCAAAAAAATTTCAAATTAAATAATGATCATGGCTGCAGCACGACCTTGTTTTTTAGATTATTCTATTTTTTACGTGCCTATTAAATTAACAAGCTTACAAAAAAAAATTCCACTTCATTCATTTTACAGCGGATATATAAAACTAGCGAGATCTAAAGACATATAATTTATACATTCAATTTCGAGGTATTTATATCAACTGTAAAATAATTAAAAAAGAATCCTTCTTTTAACTCGATAACTTGATAAACGCATGAAAAAATACTACAGCACAGAAAAAATCGCAAACAAAAAACAATAATGTAGTTTCTGTTTGGTATTTCGTGCGTGATCCACAAATTAAATTATTTCATTTTCCATATTGCATAAATGTTACTATATCATTTTTCCAATTATTTTTTCTAATAAATGGCGGTCATTAATTTCGTTGATATTAGTACACTTACCACCGAATCACGGATGATGCTTAGATTATTTATTGGCTTTTCTCCAGGAAATACTTTACAGATTGGATAAACAACGTTTCTGAACGCTTCATTCTCTTTTCCGCTCATCTGGCCGTTCTGGCTCAATTTTTTATACAATCTTGAAACGATATAATACAGTCCTTTAGTAATAAAGAAATTGATAGGAGACAATATTGAAAAAAAAGTATATATATATATATATATATATATATATTACCGGCGAATTCTAAGTCGCGTTGGCTCATCTCCATGAGTGATAGTCAGAGTTCCTACGTGAGATACATTCGCACGTTTCAGTAGAGCGAGATCCTCTTTTCTAGGACGAAATTCCAGAGTCACCCACCGAACTTCTTTTGGACCGAGCAACAATTCCGTTCGATCAACATGCCAACTAGACACCATGGCGGGATAAACAGCTAAAAGAAATTTAAGTCATAAAATCTCATCTTTTTGGAGTTAGAATTCTTCTTTTTTTTTTTGCTAATTAAAGCGTACCTTTGGGAGTTAATTTTACTTTCGCGTACGAGCAAAGATCTCCGGTGTTTTCCAGCTTTATCTTGGCATCCAAAGTTCCACCTGCATTTAAACTGCCAAGTGAAAGCCAAAGCTGACCGCCGGTGTCTTTAAAAGCTTCTGTTATTTCAACTTTACCGATACCGCCATAGCCATATAAAAGTATCTGAAACGATAGTTGCGAGCTGATTTTATAAAGAGTCAAAAATATAGATTATTATTATAATATAACTTACCACTTTTGTGGGACGAGACTCTGAACTATCTCGCTTCGGTTCGTAGTGCTTAAAAATTATCCTCCCGGCAGCGGCACCAGAGTTATTAGGACCAAAAGTTACGGAGAATGATCGGCTTTCCATTCGTTGCAGACCCAACACAATGTGCGTAGCAACTTGTTGCCTGTCTCGCATAAACTGCAATGCAACGTTACACATAATGAGGCATTCCATATCACTTGCGACACCGAAAAACAAATTCTAATTCTCAACAAATTTCTAAAAATCAGGTTCAGTGGTTCCAATAGATACACCAAACTCAAATAAAAAAATAACTTCTGCCGGAATATGCCAATTTTTTCATTTTTCATTTAATCTATAACATCTCGAGAACGATTAATCGTATCGGCATCTCTAAAAAACGAAAATGTACGTTTTTCATAGCCCTAAAGAAAAAAAAATTATTCTAAATTAATTCAGTGATTTAAACCACGTTTTGTGGAAAATCAACGGCAATATTTACTTTTTTACGGGAAGGTCTTCCGACATCGCCATTGGAAATATTTTCAATAGTTTTGAATAAAATAATGCTTTGAAGAAAATAAAACTATTTGATTTTCATATTATTTATTAATTAGATGAAGAGCCCGAGGCGCTTAATTACCTTAAAGCTTTTATCGTTGTCGACAATCGTAGCTTGTAGTTTGATTTTGTTGTTGCTGGTATTGCGAATTGTGAATTCTTTAGTATCGTGTTTTCCGACTTTTATGCTATTCCAGACTAACGCAGCGTGAGTCGCTCTTATAGGAATTACGTCGCCGGCTACAGTGCCACCGGATACGGAACTGATTGGAGAATTTCTGCCAGATATTCCGGACCTAAAATTAAAAATTCATCGGTATTTATTAGCACTATTACTTATAATATTTAAACGGTGGATTAGCGCGCCGATTTTTCTTTTTTTTACTGAATACTCAAAGGTTTGGACAAAATTTGATATTTTTCTCGAAGAAATAGTGTCTTTTCTGATTTATGATAAAATTCAGAGAGCGATGAATATGAGCAGTATTTTGTTCGCAATTGTCGGTAGAGAAGATTTCTAACGTGATTTTCAAAGGTCTTATCTTTTTATTATTTCGTTTTGAAAGAATGCTCCCAATTTACGAAAAAATAAATAAAAATCATATCTAGAGATAAAGATCTCTCCAACATACCGATTCGACATAGAACTGTGAGGCGACGTTGGTGAGCTTATCGAGCCGCGTTGTTGCGGCGTTTCGCATCGTAAATAATCGCTCGATCGCTGCTCAGTTTGATGAGTCGTCTTTTGTGCAACAGTAACAGAACTGATAAGAGGCACTTCTTTAATAACCACTTCCTTTTCTCGATCCTGAATGCTCAGCAACAATTTGGCCACATTGTTTCCCGAGTCTTTTAATTCATTATAAAAATGAATAAATAAAAAACAACAAAAATTGGAGACACACATTAAATAATATAAAGAATAAATAAAGCTTACTTCTCCTGTCGCCATCGGAAGTTCTATCGTACCGAATATAGACTGTAAATTGTGTCGAAGGTTGAAGAACAAGACACGTCGAATCGTCGTCGTTGTTTCGACTAATGTATGACTGTTCAGGAGGATTTTCAAGTCGGAAATTGCGTTGTACATTCTGAAAGTACAAATTAATCTATAAAGTATCTGGTTTTCAATCAATACTTACCAATGGATTTTGTAAAAAAAATAAAATAAAATCGGAATTACTTCTACGATAGATAGTTTGATTTCAACATCAACACTGTTTTTATTTTCCAAAGTGATCGAAAGCCTTTTGCTTGATGAATCCCCAACGGTTTGAAAATCGAGCAGTTCTTTGCCGGTTTCAGTGAAAACTACGATGTTCGGCTCTTCGGGAACAAAGCACATAATGTGTTTCATTTCCCAGGTCGATCTAGTTGTCATCTCCGACATTTCTACCGCCAATCCAGCGATTATTGGCTTTACAGATTTCAATACTTTTACACCAATCTGTAAAAAGCATAATTTATAAATATTGATAAATAGTGGCTGATTTTTTATTGATCATTGAGTTTGGGCTTATCGTACCTTCACAATTTTGCTTGCCTCAGGCAACAGCATCACTTTTGGTGACACTTCCAACTCAATATTATCCTTATCGCCTTGAATATGATTCAAGCTAAGTGTACATTGTATCCATCTTTGGCTTTTGTTTACCAATTCGACGTCCACCTCTCGTCTTACGCCAATAACACAATTGTGCAATTCTTGTGTGTTTTTACCAATTACAACATGTTCTAAAAATAATACAAATTGCATTAGAGACAAAAAGGTCGACAAAGGAAAATCATTGTTTCAGATCAGAGTTGTAACCACGCATTAATTTCGAATTTACGCAGTTTCCTTATTTGTTTCACAAATAATTACAGATCAATTTTTTTTTAGAATATCCTACCATATTAGTAAAACGATATTTTATTAATAACAAAGAAAAAAAAATTACTTTGATTTTCATATCCGTTTCTAATTCTAGTTGTGAAAAAATATTTGTAATTTGATTTTTATAAAATGTTTATATATTTTGTATTAATATAGTAGGATATTTGTAAAAAAAAAAGATTAATAACTAATTAATTGTAAGACAAATAAACCACAGCAAATTTATAAGCTTACAACTCTGTTGTCAGATGTTTTTAGAAATTTTTAAAACGTTTATTACCATTTGGGATCTTTCGATTATACGTCGAATTGGAGATACTCGCTTCGAGCGCCGATCTATGAGATGATATTTCCTCTTTCTTAATCATAGATAGATTTATTTTTCGCGGAGATTCTGATTGTCTATTAATCTTAAAATCGACCTGCGATTCTCTGGGTTTCGGCGAATTATTCGTTTTTACAATATCCGTTTGCGGTTGGCTAATTGTCTGTGTCGTTGCCAAATAATTCTTCATGTCTGAAATTTTTTTTTCCAAATCGTTTTAGTTTCAATTGAGACTAAGAAAATAAAAAGATGAATTTCGACGAAATTTCTTGGACTCACCGCTACTTTGAAAGGACGAGCTTGTTACGTTTATCGTTGGAATTTCTCGGGGCTTTAGCTTCTCATCGAGTATTTCCGTCAAGCTATTGTCAACTTGAGCATCGGTGATATCATTTAATTGAGTCGAAACGACGGAATGTCTCGATGCCTTTTGATACTTTAATGACGATTGTTCGCTAATAGTTTTGCTATCCAATGAGAATTTTTTACTTCGATCAAACACCAATGTATCATCATTAAACTTTTTAATTATCTCAGACGAACAAGGCATGGAATTTCTAACGGAACTTAAGGTATACGTATGGCTCGTTAAATTCTGTGATTCGGACTTTAAAGGCATTTTTTGTTGTTTCTTCGCCATTAGAAGCTGATCAACCAAACGTCGTGGAGTACCGTTGTCGATGTCCTGAAGAACTTGCGCTATTGTACTCAAACTCATCAGTGTATGTTCCTTCGTATTATCGGTAAAACTCGCCATTAGCTTATCGTCCTTCTCGTTATTCGTGGAATCTATTTTCACGTTTACAATTTTATTCTTTTTTACCCATAAAGAAGGATGTTTCGCCGAATTTTGGCCGAAAATGAAAATTCGAACTTTATGGCACATTCAATTTTCGAAAAAATGAATTCGATGACTCTAATTTTTGAAGACTTCAATATTCATTTAGCTTCAAATTCCACGCTGCTTAAAAATGAGAAATTAAAAATTCCGCAAATTTGTATGACTTGGTGAAAACAAAAAACAAATGAAAAGTAATCAGGAAGTAATATGCAAAGTTCTACTTTTCATTTTCGTTTTCCTATTTTTAATCTCAAATTTTATCATTGAAAATACCTTCTGTCATTGTAGTAACGTCCACCAGAGGTACATTCGCCGTTCTCTTGGGACTTCTGATTGCAAGTCCGAAACTCGGTCGATCACATTCTACAATTTCAGATAAATCGCCAATATTGCCACCTCTTCTCTGGAAGAATTTGCCAACAGAAACTTTGCGTCCCGCGGAAGAACTGTAAAAAAAGTGTCTGCTCATTACGATCGTGCCCTATGTCTGTAAATCATCACTTCTACATTAGGATGTGTAAAGAAAATTTTAAACCTGGTTTCTTATTTTCTAGTAAAATAATTTGTAGAAACTTTTCACAAAAGCAGGACCGTTGACAATTTTTATTGACTTTTTAATAAATCAAGTTAATAAAATGATCCTTATTATATTTTATACATTAAAAAAACATGCGCGAATCATCCACTGTATATATATATATTTTTTTTTCAATCTCCTACTATTTTACTTTTTTTTTAAAAGCTCTTCACGAAAGAGATTATTTTACTTAAAATTTGTTTTTTCATGCGCCCTCTTTTTGCAAAATACTTTAATAATTTATAAGAGTTTACTAAAAAGAAACCAAGAAAAGTATCATATTTTCAACATACTCGACTGTTAAATCCATATCTCCGATAATTCCGGAGAAGCACGATAACTCGAGATGTTCCTTTTCGGTGCTGGTAGCCACTGGCAAAGCGTACGATGCGTTTTGCTGCCAGGATATCTCATCCGCGAGCAACTGACTGCCCATTTGCGAGCCTGATTGAAATTCCTCGTTATCAAATTGTGCCATTAGTTCCGCCGTTGCCGGGTCGAAGCTTATTCCGTCCGTACTTTGCGCCGATGACAATTGGGCGTCTCTGTTGTCTATACTTTTGCTCATACCGGATGAACGAGCCGTTATTTCATTTGGCTCGAAACTTAACTGCAGAATTATCGCAAATTATAGACAATACTTTTAATCTAACTAACTTGCATATAGAATGAGAAAAGACGTTTCTTGTCTCATTACACTCACAAAAAGCAAATTTTAAAAATTAAAGTCAACGTAAATCCTAAATGAAATCCTTCTATGATTCTTTTTTAATTGAAATTATCGTGTAAAAAAATAAGCAATAATTTTTGCCAATACTTTTTAACTACTGAAATGTGCTCCTAAAAAATCAGTCAGGATAATATTTAAAAAGATTTTCAGCATTATACTTCCTCATAGACGAATCTATGTTTCCGTGAAAAAATTAGAAACGATTAGTTACCACTACAGTTGTTTTATATTGAATTTGTGTCAAATCGGCAGAGGCATTAAATATAAAAACTTGCAAAGTAGATTTTTGGACATTGCTTCCTCATTAATTTCCATTTTTCACAAAGCCACCTCTATGAGGAAGCTTATTTATTATTATTGGCTTCTTCACAGAGGAAGCTGTATAAAAAATGGAAATTAATGAAGAAGCAATGCAGTAAAAGTTCTAGTTTGCAAGTTTTTTACTTGAATAAGCAGTTTTTCCAATGTATTATCCCTATATCATTGGTAGTTGCGGGTGAAACAACACAAAAAAACAGCAGCTGATGTTATTCAAGTTTTAAGCAAAATTTTGGATCTGTTACTTAAATCGGTTCTCGAGATACCGTTTTAGGTTTTAAAAAAAAATTACGAAAATGCAAATTTCTATCAAATCTTAACTGCTTTATCGATCTTCTCAAATTCATCTCCAGGTATTACATATTCCAGGTATTGGTATTACTTCTATTTAAGTTATATGCAAAAATTTAGATCAGTAGCTTGAACCGTTATCGAGTTATAGCATTTTCGAAAAAATGACAAAGGTGCAAATTTCTATAAAATCTTAACTACTTTATCGATTTCACCTAAATTTAGTATAAAATATTAGCACACTTTATTTAAGTTTTATGCAAAATTTTAGATCTGTTACTTGACCCAATCTAGAGTTATAATATTTTCAAAAAAAATTAAAAAAAAAGAAAATATTCATAACAGGGATTCAGAATCCCTCAACCGATTCGAGGCAAATTCAATACCAAACAACCTTAGTGGTAACTCAACTCGCGTGCAAAGTTTCAGCTCGATCACTCAAAAATTTCGGCAGTTATCCTCTTAACGTCCTGTCACATACACATACATTCGGACACCGGCTAAAAATTGCATTTCTCGACACCTTAAAGTATTTGAAGCATGTTACATAAAAAAATTTTCACCAAAACATAATTTCCTCTATGAGGAAGCAAAAATACATTCTGCACCAGTGTATTAAATCACTGAAAATATTTTAAAAAATGCAGTTTTACAATTCCGATTAAGATTTTGTAATCCTCACACTTGTTGTGCTCATCTTTGCACCAGGAGTCTTCAATGTACTCTGCTCTTTTGATATTGAAGGTGAAAGATTGAAGGACTGTCCAGAATCTATCAAAGTCGAAGGTGTACGATCTCCAGACATGTTTTGTGAATTTACATTGTTCTCTTTGTCGGTATCTATAAAGAAAAAAAAAAGAAAAAAGAAATGAAAATAATACTGAACAACTGAATCTTCCTGCAACAAAAATATGTATATTTCTTGAATGCAAATTCTCTAGAAACCTTGGATCGAATTTGAGAGGTGAATATCGCTGCATCTTCGAAGTAATCTTCTCGCAGCTTCTCTCTCATCAATGATATCCCCAAAACAAGACTTTTTCTTCTCGTCCAATCCACTATCGTCGGTCAAAACTAAAATCGATTAAATTACCAATAAATTCTGCACAGCTAGACATGTATTTCTAAAATTGTGGAAAACTTACAGGATGACAGATTATCAAGGATTCCCAATGACGATTCGCTTGTTTTAACAGAATTGCCAGAAATTCTTGCAGAAGAATCGTACTGTCTGTACTCAAATGGAATGACGTTCTCTCTGTATCTTGATCCAAATCTTAAAAAAATAAAAAATATATATTTGTAGTTAACATAGCTACAGGTAAATTAAGAGGGAATTGTGTTTGAGGATTGATGTAATATTATGAAAACAAAACTTACGTTCTTCTCTCGACCGTCGACGATGCTTGAGGTCGAGGAGTATCAAGTATTGTCACATCCGTTAAATCAGCTCCGACTCTCTCGGATATTCTTGTCGATTTTGGAGTTTTGTATACATGATCGTCTAAATTCATTTTTTTTTGTGCGTTGCTCTCTCACGATTATCCTCTGGAGAAATTACCGGTGTACGTCAACAACGAGAATTGATCAAAATAAAAGACGCGATGTTGTGTACTTCCATCGAAGGTGTGCTGCCTTTTTTTTATATTTCTGACAGTTGCGATTGATTTCTCTTTCAAATTTGAAAAAGCTCGAAAATCGCGAGACCTTGTGGTGAATAACAATCGTGGTGTGGAAAAACAAAGGCGCTATTGTTTCGCCATCTGCAGAGCGTCGCAATCGTTTTTAATTTGAGCGGTAAATAGGAACGGTAATTTTACCGTAATTACTACCGTTAAGTAACCGATAAGTTACCGCCAGTAAAATCTTTTCTTTTTTCTGTAAAATTTATGGTAAAAAACGATGACCGGTATTTTTGGATACATAAACGAATGTCGGCGATTTTTGCGGTAAAATTACGAAAACTATTTTGCAATTTTTATGAAAAATTATTTGAAAAAGTATTAGAATCTTGCAAATTGCTTCCTCATTATTTTGTATCTTTGACAAAGCCTTTTTTTACAAAGCTACCTCTATGACTCTGTCTATGAGATATGTTGATCAAGTTTAGAGGAAGCTTTGTGAAAAAAAAGGTAAAATAACGTAAAGGCGACTTTCCATGGTTTTACCGGGTGATGTGCAATGTGCTACTGCTCGGTCGATAATAAAAACTGTAAAACGTTATTCTCGGCTACAATTGATCTTTCGGGCAAAAGACGAGTATGGTTAGCTGCTTTTTTTAATTCTACAGTAAATCGTTCTCGTTTTTTATGCGAAATATCAACCGTAACCGAAAACATCGATTCGGGAAGATTCGGCTATCTCTTTCTGTCTCCTCTCTCGCACTTGTGGTGATCTGACAAAGATAGACGACATGTCATCCGAAACTTTGCTCTATTTTTTACAGTTTTTCACTCAGTCGGCTTCATACACGGACGCTACATAATAATAAGAGGTTAAACCTCCGCATGTTCAAGTCTACAGGTTCAAATAATTCAATCTCTTGATATACACACCTCCGAAGAACAAGTGAATGACTTACATTTTATTTACGGTCAACAATATATAAATTTTACTTTGAAAATGGAAGATCCGATTGTCAAAGAAAACTCTCCTCTCGAAACATGTGCTGAAGGAGAAAAAGATCCATACGCGTATCTTGATCGCGATGATTTCACGTCAGAAAAGTACAAGATCGAAGTACGGGGCTTACCGAAATATTACGGTATTGGAGAGTTTAAAAAATTATTGAACGAGAAACTGGAACTTGGCTCGAGCAAAGTTAAACCTCCGAGAAAAGGCAGCGGTTGGGTTTACGTTTGTTTTCGCAGCCAGGAATCTCGAGAGCACGCTATTACTACTCTCAATGGTTTGGCCTGGAAGAATTCAAAACTTACTGCTCAGGTACTTTGACATTAACAACACAAAAAATAAGTTTTTAAAATTAAATGAATTTTAATAAATAAAAATTGAAAACTTGAAAATATAAATATAGCCCTTTAATTATTATCATCATAATTACATTTTACTTGTTACTTTTATATGTAAATTTATTATCTCTTTACTATTGCAAAAGTAATGATAATAATGATTCATTCATTCATAAAAAAAAGAAGAATGTAAAGGAATCAATTTTATTGCCTATAACATCACTTTCTATTCTATTTTACAGGCAGCAAAACCAGCACCAGATCCTTTCATAAAAAGGAAAATAGAGGCGAGCGAAAATTCATGCAAGCGTTCCAAGTTTGATGAGACAGAAGAATTGCTCACACCGGCTGAAAGAATTAAAAATAGTACAACGCCTCTGTGGAAAATTCCATACGAGAAGCAAGTGGGTTTCGGGATGCATCTGGTGCTTTGTTTAATGCTTAAAAAAATAAAGCTTCTATTGCTTTTCAGTTAGAGACTAAGGAAAAGGATATAAGGACGATTCTGATAGGAATGGGACAGCAAATACTCAAAGAAAATAAAGGACTGACAAAGTGGATGGATAAACAAAAATCATTGTACAATGGTTTGCCCTGCGAATTATTACCAATTCTCAGTACAGATGTCACTGAAGGATATAGAAATAAATGTGAATTTACAGTTGGTGAGAATTTTTATTGAGTTATTATGGCTTTGAACTATATTTCTTATTAAAAATTTTGAAAATTGTACACATATTCTTCAAGGGAAACAAAGATTAATTTTTTAAATTTTTTGTATTATAATGTAAAATATTATAAATATTTAGATAAGTTGGGATTAAATTAAATAGGGATAGTTGCCGCAAACAAGCTCAAGGTGTTTGAGGATATTCAAAGGGCTAAAAGTCGAGCAAAGCAGTATCTGTGATGTAAACAATAGCAATTGTAAAAACTGTTTATGTGTATTTTCAAACATACATGCATCCACTAATAGATTGAATTGAATTGAACTGCTGAAAATACTGGTGGATCCGTATTGAAGGAGTCCTGCAGGAAGTTTAATAAATTACAACAATCAATTGACAGAAAAGTAACTTAGTTTACGCTAGGAATCCATGAGACATTTTTTTACTCTTTCTTATATAAATTAAATTTGTAATATTTTTGTGATCTTCATAAACGATAGCTCATTTTGTTTCTTAAATTAAGTATGCTTTACGAATTTATCAAGCAACCTGATTCGCCTCATTTCACAAATAGGAGTACTGTTTAATAGGGTGTTTCAAACAAATTTACTACTTTTTTTTGGTTCTCCTGGCATGTTAAAGTTTAGATTTAGATCTTGAAATAAATCTCGCGAAAGGCGGGCACTAGCAAAAAATTGTAAAAATTGTAGCATTGGAGGCTTTCACGCAAAAATGCGGCACCTCTAAAACTTAACTGTTAGCTTCCCTTTTTTGTGAGGTGTTTTCGTAAATTGAAAACAATTGTTTTACAGGGTGGGAATATAATTTTTTAAATTTTACGTACGCTAAAAAAAATTGATTTCTTTTTTCTCTTTTTAATATAAGCAATACAATTACTTTTTTCATGTTTCTCCCACCCTCTAAAAGTGTAAATTTCGACCTTCAAAGGAACTTCGCGAAATGGGACCACTGTCGAAAAAATTTAAGAGGTTCCGCGTTCGACGTTTCAACCCAAAGTTTATGGCACTTCTAAAAGTTAATTATGAACGTACCCCGTTCCCGAGAGGTTTCCGTAAATTTTGCCAGTTCCCCCATTTCACGGGGTGTACTCCATGTTCGAACCTTACACTTTTATAGGGGATGACAAAAAAATAGTTAATTTTTTTTTAAACACCCTGCTGTTTAATTATTTTTGTAGCCTCAAATTTAAAAAAATAATCAAATGGCTGTAATTTTTAAATAATGAATATTATTGAAAATATTTACAGAATGAGTTGACACTGCTCAAGATCCAACAAAAATAACAAATTTTTCTATATCAACTACAATATCTTTAATTTAGATCTATCTTCGTTTGTACTAAATTTCTGTTGAAAATGTGTAGAGATCATTTTTAAAACCTTAGCACGTATTTGATTTAAATCTGCTGATAAAATCTTCTTAATTGTCATTTTAAACAGGAAAATCCACTGATGGTAGCAAAATCATGATTGGATTCAGGCTATCTAGCTATGCTGCTGGTTCAACAGCTGTTGGACCTATAGATGATCTTTGCCACATTCCCGAGAGCATGAAATTAGCTATGAAAGTAATATTTCCAATATTGTCATAAACGAAAAAATGAAAATTAAGATTTGGCTCCATTCAACTATAAAAACTGTTAAATTTACTGCATTTATTGTTTCAGTATAATAATTTGACTGCATTTAAATTTGACTGGCGTTCGATCTTGACCGTACATTTTAATAATCTGAAGATTGTAAATTTATTCGAAATTAAATGTTGTGCCTGCATTTAAAGATTCTGGAAGAATTCATAAGAAATTCGGAGCTCCCGGTCTTTAATCCGGTGAATCACAGTGGACATTGGAGACAAGTTACCGCGCGTACAACGCGTTTAGGTCACTTAATGTTGATTATCGCGATAAATCCGCAAGACTTGAAATCCGACGAACTCGAGAAGCTGAAGATGGATATTCGTGATTTCTTCGAGAACGGAAATGGCAAAGCCATCGACGTGACATCGCTGTATTTTCAGACGATCGGCAAGAAGTTGGTTTTTAAATTTATGCTTTACGAAACGATATTGGATAGTATCGAACGCATCTCTTACTTTACAGACACTTTGTTTGATTTATTTTCAGAGAAGCTGGCGGTGAAGGAGGTGGTTCCATTGAACATTTAAGTGGTTCAGAGTATATTGAGGAAAAGCTCATGGACATGACTTTCCGCGTATCACCGCAAGCATTCTTCCAAGTTAATACAGCAGGAGCGGAAGTTTTGTACAAAGCCGCTATCGACTTGGCGCAACCGACAGAAGAAACTTCGATGCTCGATGTTTGCTGTGGTACTGGAACTATTGGACTTTGTTTCGCAAAGGTTTGCTTCGTTACTTCATTACAATTCGACGAATATAACAAACTTAAAGAGTTCGATGTTATTTACATTAGTCAAATCGGTGCTACACTTTTTTTTATTGTTTCTACAAAGTTTAATATATATCTTTACCTGTTCAAAGTATGATTTTTTATCCAATATATCACTATCGAAAAATGTGCATAACGATAAAATTACGAAAAATATTGCCTAATGACAATTACTGAAAAATATTTTGGTTTCGTTTTTTGGGTAAAGAACAAAAATGTAATTTTCTACTAATTTCAATGTGCAATGACTCATTTTATTTCTTAAAAGATGCTCTATAAATTTATCAACCATTTTTTTACTAGTGTTGACTTAGTGTAAAGCACGACTTAAGAAAATCAATTAACGAAAAATAATTGTAGCATTGCGGCGAAGTGTTGGGATTGGAAATAATAGCCGATGCGATTAAGGATGCAAAACGGAATGTCGTAAAAAATGCTGTGCCCAATTGCGAATTTTTTGTCGGCAAGGCTGAAGATATTCTGACACCGGTTATACAGCGCACGACAAAACCAAATATCACAGCTGTAGTTGATCCTCCGAGGGCGGGATTGCGTAAGTATAATAAGGATTAAACAAAAACCGTATAATTCGATTCGACTTTTTGAGACGTGACTCTCCGCTGTTTCAGATCAAAGAGCTTTGGTCACGCTGCGTAAAGCGAAGAAACTTAGCAAATTGGTGTACATATCATGCGATCCTAAAGCAGCCGTGAAGAATCTTGTGGATTTAGCGAGGCCAAGCTCGAAGCACTATCTTGGCGAACCTTTGGTTCCCGTTAAAGCCGTGTCTGTCGATATGTTTCCTCACACAAGACATTGCGAACTCATTGTACTTCTCGAACGATTATCCGATGCGATGAAATCCACCGATGGTTAAGAGCAAAATTACAGTTTTGTAAAATATTTTTGAAATACAAAAAGTACTTTACTGGTTAATCTATGACAGTTTTTTAAAATGTTATATTTTCATTCTTAGCAGAAGAGCCGTTTTTTTTAAATGATGAATGCAAATATTATCGCGCAGTTTTTATTTTCCTATAAGAGATGTCGCTTATCGGATCTCTTTATTAGTTAAAAGAAAAAATGGCGTTAACGTCGATTTTTTAAAATTTGTGATGCGTTCTTTGTCAATTGAGCTATTTTTTTTCTGAACCTTCTTACGATACAAAATGAAATTTTACTTCTTCTTGAGAGGTCATCTTATGATATTTTTTTCAAAATAACATTTTTTATTAATCCATATTATTTAAAGATAATATTTTTATTATTTTCATGGAATATTTATGTAGAGGATCGAAAAGCACATTTTTATATTTTGAAAGTGAAAATTCGTACATAAAAAAATATGAGATCAATTTTAAGATATGATAAATTGATGCTAGCTTAACTTCGCATTAAATCTTTAAAAGAATATTGCACAAATTAATTAATTAACTAATTTGTGCAATATTCCTTTCCTTTTCCCTTTTCTTTTCTTTTGTTCTCTCAATGTAACAACTTCGACTCTATTCAAAATTTCATCAAATCCACAAAAATCTGTGATGACATTTTTAAAAAAATATTCCACGTGAAAAAAAATGAATTAAAAAAATTCAGACTAAAAGAGAAGATGTTACCTTCGCAAATATTTGATTTCCATACTGTCGACATTTCTGTAAATCTCAACATTCATTACATTTAAAATACATTTGATGTCCACATAGAATTTATATCTAAAAATTCGTCGTTTCAAAAAAATACCGATTTGAATTTCGCTCTACAGAAATGCCGTCCACTGATTGGTCTTCCGATCTAATCCAATAAAGCGCGATTTGCTTTGTTATTGGCGGAGTTGTCGGTGTGGTGTCGCGTCAGTCATGTTCCTGAAGAGGGTGGGGAGGAAATCGTTCCATTCCAAAAGAGCTTGAGCGGTGGGGTATTAAAAATCCTAGTAGTGGTCGTCGCCGTGTCGCCGCCACCGTCCACCAACTAATCCTTTCTGTGCGCTGTATTCGCATTCGTTTTCACAGCGCATAGATGCTGCTAGTGCTGAGGTGCGTGATGACGTCAGAGAGTGGATTTCGAGGTAGAGAAGCCGAGAGGAGCCGTGAGCGCGTTTAAAGCCGAGTAGGGCGTGAAAGTGTGTGTCGTGCTGCCCGTATTATTCCCCCGTGTGTTTCGTGTTCTCCTCTCGTAGCGCGAGCGAGAAAGAAAGAAAGAAAGAGAGAGAGAGAGGAGAGAAAGGTAGAAAGACCCCTTTTTAGAATCCCTTTTAGTGGATTAAAACCAACAAGTAATGTGCAAATAGCAGAGAGAACGAGAGAGAAAGAGAAAGGAGAGTCGATGTGTCGTAAAGCTCTAGAGTGAGAAAAAGAGACGCGTGCGATTATGCCTGGTGCTTAAAGTAAAAAAAAAAACAAAAAAAAACAGTGTGTGATAAAAAAACAACTAGTGGTTCAAGAAAATGTTTCGCTGCATTCCAATTTTTAAAGGGTGTAACAGGCAGGTGGAATCCGTTGACAAGCGTCATTGCTCGTTACCGTGCGTACCCGACGATATACTACGTTACTCGCGTAGCCTCGAGGAACTTCTACTCGACGCCAATCACATAAGGGATCTTCCTAAGGTACCTTACCAATTGGATTTTCAATGTGAATTTTTTCAAACAATGCGTTTTTTCTTTTAACAAACGACAAGTGCGTTCTTTTGACACGACAGAGAGAGAGAAATATAAGGTATACAAAGATTTGTTTTAAGAGAGCGCGGCAATGCCAAATGCACGCCGCCCGTCATGTCTAAGAGAGAGTGAGAGAGACAGAGAGAAAAAGAGGGAGAGAGAGAGACACGAGGCGTCCGGAACGTTTTATACACTTCTTTACGTTAACGAGAGAAATGTGGCTACGGCAATGTTTGATCAAACTGTGCCAATGTTGTTGAAATAGGCAAAACAAATAAATCGAATGTTTTTAAGGCTTCTAACCGTTCTATGAATCCTTTTCAGAATGTATTCTGTGATAACGCATTACGAAAGTATAAATATTAAAATTAATGTAAAATCGCATGTTGTAAGATTGCAAATGATACGAATGAATAATAATATGTTGATTTAAGCAAAAACAAAGACGTAATAGAAAAAAATTGATAGAAAATCAATAAATTCGGTGCATGGGGAATAATTTACGATTATGAAATAACGTATAGTTTTTAAAGACTAATTATCGAGTAAACTGGAAAATGTAAATCGTAATTAAGACTGATAGAGTCAAATACATTTGTAAGAACTACGCATAAACGGTCATTTAACGTAGATTTGGAGATATTAGAAATTACTTTTCGTCATATTGTTCTCAGAATTGTGAACATATTTAAATTAACGTACAGAAAGAACGTATATATAGGTGTGTAAGAGTCATCAGTAATTAACAGAAATCCCGGTAGGCTGTTGTTATGATTATATATATGCGGCGTCTCTGTTTCACGAAATGAGAGTCCCTTGGATGGATATAGATATAGTGAAGCGTAGGTTTACCTCCGAGACATGATTCAAAATCGATTTATTAGTTCGGTGATCTATGGTTATTCCGTTTAATTAAACTACTTACGTTATATTTCTCTTTGGCAATCATAGAAAAAAAACCACTGTCGCTAAAGAACGCAATATATGTCTGTCCCTCGAAAAACGTCGATCGTCACGCATTATTATTATTTTTTCCCCGTGTTTTACGTACTCGTTCCAGAATTTCTTCAGGCTCCAGAGACTCAGGAAACTTGGACTCAGTGACAATGAGATACACCGGCTGCCGCCCGATATACAAAACTTTGAGAACCTCGTGGAACTCGATGTCTCGCGAAACGGTGAGATTTCTTTTCTTTGTTCTTTATGTTTAACTTAGTTGTGCGATTTTTTTTCTTCTTTTTTTTTTGTGGAATTGGAAGATGTTTTTATTACTTCGTTTTGGCTCTGAAGGTAACTTCAGAAAATATTTATTTGAACAGTCAAACTGTAATGTTTACAAAAAAAGAAACTATTGAAATTGCAGAGATGTGCAATATTCAAATAAATATGTATTCAAAGTACATTTTAGTTTCAATTGCAATTAATAATTTCTTCAGCTAAAAGGATAATAGAATTTTTAAAGATTAGTTATATTAAAGTACTTCTTTCAAGAAAAGATTAATAATTTTAGTGACTACTTATTATTCCTCATCGGTATTTGAACTGCAAAGTATTTTGAATACATTTTTACTAGAATATTGCCAATCTATTGAAAATGGAAATAGAAAATATCCGTTTTTATTTCATTGAAAAAACTATTGAATTTCCAATTATCCATCAGCAACTTATGAGCTGTGTTTTCCAATTTGTGGAGACATGAAATTTTGAAATATGTAGTTAAAAAAAAATTGTTGGCTTTTTTTTTTCTTCTTTTTTTTTTTTTGTTGAATTGGAAGATGTTTTTATTACTTCGTTTTGGCTCTGAAGGTAACTTCAGAAAATATTTATGTGAACAGTCAAACTGTAATGTTTAAAAAAAAAGAAACTATTGAAATTGCAGAGATGTGCAATATTCAAATAAATATGTATTCAAAGTACATTTTAGTTTCAATTGCAATTAATAATTTCTTCAGCTAAAAGAGTAATAGAATTTTCAAAGATGTGTATATCAAAGTACTTCTTTTATGAAAAGATAAATAATTTTAGCGACTTCTTATTATTCCTCATAGGTATTTGAACTGCAAAGTATTATGAATACATTTTTATTAGAATCTAATCTATTGAAAATAGAAGTAGAAAATATCAGTTCTTATTTCATTGAAAAAACTATCCAATTTGCAATTATGCATCAGCAACTTGTGAGCGGTGTTTTGAAATTTGTTGAGAGATGAAGTTTTGAAATATGTAGTTTAAAAAAGATTTGTTGGCATCTTATTTTTAAAGTATATTAAAATATACTAAACAAGAGAAATAAAATTTTTTTTGCATTCCTGAAAGTCCTGAAAATGTTCTTGGATTTGAAACTTTGAAATTGTTGCAATTTAGCTCTGTAAAATAATGTTGCCAAGCAGGTGTCTAAAAAAAAAAAAAAAATTAATATAACTGTGATGGAGATTGAATAAATTTATATTAATTGTGACATGTTTATTAATTGACATCTTTGTCTATTTAGTCTCTGCTGAAATGTCCTGGAAAACTTTTGATAATTTTCTGAAAATTTCATTGTATTTATTACAAAATTTTATATTGAACATCATGCTAATTGCATCAATTTTTTTTTTTTTAATCTCCTTGATACCAAAAAGAACTTGTCTCCAGAAAATAAAAAATGGAAATTCATGATGTCTTATTTACTATAATAACCAATGGTTGAAATTTTAGATACTGATGCTTGACTGTAAATTTGCTGAGTGGAGAAAAAAATGTTATATTGTCAGATTTTTTTTCGAAAAATAATAATCTGATGAGCTAAGCTATATCTTTTTTGATCAGAAAACAAAGTTTTACTTCAAAAATTTAAATAGATGTACTAAACTTATTTTTTCACTAAGCAAATTTGCAATTAAGCATTCGTATCTTCATGAAAGATGATTACAAATTTGTCAAGCCTCAAAGTTCCTCTATGTCAATGAAAGTTTCCAGGAAAAAAAGTCACAGTACTTTTAGATTTTTTTTATCACCTGCATGATCACCTTTTATATTTTCCTATAATGGGATAACTTTTATTTTAAATATTTCATTGACTCTGAAAAACATACATTCATTTTTTATAAAAAAAATAATGATTATACAAAGTGCAAAAACATTTGTAGAGGATAAAATTAAAACTTGTAGGAAAAAAAATGACCCTTTTTCATTTTTAATACATATTCATAAAAGTTCGACAATAAATATTTTCTGAGATTTAAAAAGACCTGAAACCAGGAAAATAATAATTTTTTTATTCAGTCAAAAACATTTTTATATCATACATAATTATAACTCATAACTTTTAATGAAACATTACTATATATACCGAAGACCAGCCGTTGGAGTTTTACTACTTCTCGTATACTACGCGAAAATATGCTCCCACAATCATCTCGTCCGTAAAACACTTTTATCTACCGTCTGCACGAGACAATCTCGATCGATCTAGTGGTGAAGAGCCCCCAGGCCCGCGCACTAACCGCATATGCACGTAAAATCAGAAATTTCGTATAGTCTGTATGCGGATAAAACACCGACGACGCTACATTGTTTCATTGAGCGGCGAAAGCCACTTTTACTACGCCCGAGACTTAGTCTCTTCTTTTTTTTCTTTTTTTTTTTTTTAATTCTATTTCCACGATTGTCGTGGAACCGGAGCAACCTGTGAAGCCCCATCGATGCATACACGTTGTGTGTATAGACGGTAGAGCTCAGACGTATTTGCGATACATCTGCATACTTGGGTAAATATTTTTGTTTGGAGTGAAAACAATAAAGGTGACGAAGTTGGCCACTATTTGTCACTGAGTTTGGCATTGAAATTGATTAATTGCTTAGGGAAAAGTCAGAGAATTCAGTTTTTTGTAAGAAAGTGCACATCTTTTTTTTTTTTTTCTAGTTCTAATTTTGAGAATATTAAACCCATTTTTGTTGATATGGCAGATTTTTTTCCATTTTATGGATTTTTAAAAATTAAATTTGTAAATGTACGAAATTTTGGCGAATTTTGAAATACTTTTTTTTAATGAAATTTGAAGTGACAAAAAAAGTTGTCAATTTATTTAAAAAAAAAAACGTTGTTAAATTATTAAAATTGCAAATAGATTGAAAAAAAAAGATAAACGTCGATTATGAAGAGAAAAATTAATTTTCCGATTAATCGAATGAACATATAACATTCTTAATAAATATTGTTAAGCGCGGAAAGTAGCGGTACTTCATTTCCCCTAGTATCGTTTTTCCTACCCATTTAAACTACAAATGACCGGGATACAAATAAGTAATAATAAAACGTTGCACTCGCAGGGATGCGGTTGTTACTTGCACCGTTATGCGCGCATCGTCTTCCTACGCCACGATCTCACTGCCTACCTATTCGGTTTCACGCGAAGCTCTATTTTATTGGTATGCATAATACTGTAAAATATGGACTGTAATTCTCCATTGGGAAAACGGTTGGCAATATAAAGCGAGAAATACGTGAGGCCGAACGAAGCACTCAGACTAATCGATCATTTAAAATTCGATTTAATCATTTTTCTTTTGATTAAATGCCGGGCTAATAACATTTTAATTGATTCAAACAAATCCTATTCGATTTCAATAAAATCATATTTAATTCAAAATCAAATCGTATCTGATTAAAAAGAATATCCAATATTTTATTTTTATATATCATTTTTCAGTAACAGATTTTTTGTTTATTTATTTTTTTACTGTCCCTGCTCCTTATTTTTTTGAATGTCGATCTAATCAAATTGTAATGAAGTCAAACAAATCCTATTCGATTTATAGAATTTAAATTGAATAAATTATTTCTCTGTGTGTAAGCGAAGTACACAGTAACGGAATAATTTTTTTTTAATTTTTAGAAACAATATTTCATTAGTACGCATAAATACTGTAAAATATATGCTGTAATTTGAGGTATCCGCCAATAATATCCTTGGCAAAAAAGTTTTCAGAAAAAATATTCGACGGACATAATATCCGAGGAAAACATATACGCCGGAAAAAAATCATGAGTAAATAATATCTGATGGAAATAATAACCGCTGAAAGAATATCCCATTTTCTTGGCATTTACAGTTTTTGTTATATTATGAAAGGATGAATACAGGGCCTTTGAGGAGTCAGATTTCGAAAACGCAACCCTTAAGGTGGACGTATGTGTGTGTTTTGTGTATGGAACAGCAATACCGCATTGCTATGTGCTCATTGAATCATAATTATAATTATGATCCCCATTCCACGACACATCCTAAATTTAATTTGATTCGGCATTTTGTAGTCGGTATTCTGATTATCGGTGTAACCATAGGGAATCGGCACTGCAGTTCGGTCGTACTGCTGTTTTTAATCAATGAAAATTTGTTTAATGAGATAAACAGGCAAAATTGATGTTTTCCGGACATTTCAATATGCATCTTTCCGATTTTATTTCCTTCGGATATTTCTTCCACCGGATCAATTTTCTGTACTTTTATTTCTGTGAGTTTTCTTTCCGAGGATATTCTTACCAAGATTCGTAATGCGATTGTGAAAATATTGGTAAAGCGAGAGGATAACTTAAGACTGAAACGAAGCGCTCAGTTTAATCCCATCAGCGTCAGAAAAATTGATGACTCGCTTCTATATATATATATATTTATATACAGATATATATAGATACTATTACAACGAAGAATGGTGAATCGGTACGGGATTCCACGCTCAACAGTTACCGGCTCGGAAGTCTGAGGTTACTTTCTAACTGTAATGCACCGGCTAGAAGCCTCCTTGGTTGTTTTATAGTAGCCGTAGTAAAAGTAGTTTTGAAACATTGTGTAGTAGAGACTATATTACGAAATTTTCACGGTGGGCGCACCTCGATTTTTGAAGAAGCCTCGCCGGCACCTAAACCCCTTGAAAAATAACCGGAAGATCCTTTCTTTCTCCAGAGTCGAATTACTTATCATTAGGCAACTCGCTTAACTATTTTTAATTTTTTTTTGTTATTCTTATGTAAACTTAATCACATTTCCATTTTATTTATAGTGGACATAATTTTTCACTTTTATGGTTTTATTCGGTAATTCGTTTAAAAGAAAAAACATGCTTGGGGAAACTTCTTTTTTTTTTTTTACTTTTAAAGCAATTTTCTTTTGCTGATTGCTCTTTTGTGCAATTTCTGTGCTGTAATGGAATTTACAGCCGACAAAGCTTTTAATGAAAATACACAGCATTTCATTGTGAAATACTGAAGGCAAAGCTAATGTAATTAATACACGAGAATATTCAAAACAGATGAAAATCAAAGCAGCTTAGTGTATAGAATGGAAAATTTGTTTAATAATTTCGAGTCATTCAGCGAATTTTCCTAGATTATGAAGGTAGAATTACAGGTTGGCTTTTAACGGCGGTTTTAGTTATTTCAGGTCTGTTTTTCCATTATTGTATTATCTGCTTTAATAACTTTACTGAACTGTAATTAATGCATCTAGTGTTGTGAATTTACCGGTAAATTATTTTCCATTTTATATTAACAATTAAATTACCAACCCACAAAAATTTTCGAAAAATCGACAATTTGGTTATTTAACGAATCGATAGTATTAAAAATTGATACACTTGTAATTTACCGACATTAAAATGGAAATTCGACAAATTTACTATTGTTGTTGTCACTTTAATATTTCAACACCAAATATATATATTTTTTAAACAAATGAACTGCTAGACATTAACGTCAAGATAAAATAATATTAGTCCACTTGACATTTTTTTTTTTTAATTTAAAAAATAAGAAATATTTTTTAAAACGAAAATACGAACTTTTAACCAATTTTTTTAATACATCAAAAAAATAATTTTTGTACAATAACGTTTTGTCAAAAGTACAAAAATGTTGATTTAATAATGACAACAAATATTTTGTAAAATGAGTTTATGAATTTTTAACATATATATGGGGCACTCCAAGTCAATTCACGTTGTCAAGCTATTTCAATTAGAACAAAAATTAAGGACATTTTCTTTTCCTTAAATAAAAAAAAAAAAAAATAGAAATTATTCTCAGTCCACTCTCGAACTACAATGGAAATACTTGTTTTTAGTCCTAGATTTTATGGGGAAAAAATTTAGAACTTTAAACCTGGTCGAAATTCATTTTTACTCAAAAGTTATGGAAAAAATTTATTTTAAAGGGTAAAACAAGTGATATAAATCTGAAAAAAATATCCCCTTTTTTTGCACCAAAATATGCAAAAAAAAAAAATCTTCAACTGAATCCGAGAGGGTCAGGCCGATGGCCAAGTGAATTGGTTCGAAGTGCCCCATATATATATATTATATATATATTTGTAAAGTCAATCAAGTAATCTGTGAGCAATAACATTTTGTTAAGCGTACAAAAAATGCAGTTTCTTTACACAAATACAAGAATTTGGACAAAATATCTAAATATACGAAATAACAGCCTGAAACATAAAAGAAAAACGCACACATATGAAAATTTAAAAAAAAGCCCAAACTATAATTATGTCTCAAATAGCTCTCCAAAATAAAAAATAAAATTTAAAAAATATTCCTCTAATTTTTTTTAATCGACATAGCTAGATATAATATATATATATATATATGTATAAAATATGGCTGTTTTTCGAAGGGGATCGCGCCGCAAGTGCGTGTACAGAAAGGCGTTGCCGACGTTGTCAACATTGCAAATAAATCGCATGTAATTATGGTTTCCTGTAGAGCGATGGGGTTCCTAAGTACATAGCACGTATAATCGGTAATCCGTAACAACACGGTGTAGTCTGTAGTACGGTGGCGCGAGAGCTTGGGCTCCCATTCTCCTCTTAGGTAATTAAATGGTCTCTGGAATGTATATAACGTGCGCGAGCGCAATTGAGTGCCTTGTGCGTTGTGTATATATTACACGCTCATACTCCTCCGTACAATGGTTACCGAGTTACACACTCTTATGTTACTATTGAGCGAAGCAATAATCTTCAATTCGCCATTAAATAGAGTCGCGACGACTCATCTCTCTCTCCTTTTATAATTCAACTAATGCCCGAATTATATTCGTTCCCTGCCAGACTATATGTCGTGCGAATATGTCTCGGCCACTCTAAACGTATGAATGAACATACGTGTATATAGTAAGCGTGGCTGGCAGCTGCACGATAAGTATCTACTATATTAAATGCGGGTTACTGGGTGAAGGTATCGTTCTTTCGTGTGTAAAACACACGAAACAGACGATATACATAGCTTTTTCGTTACACATTTGTATGTGCGCTTGGCCTCACCCCTCGTCTTTTTATGAGCTTCGGTCAGGGAGTCACTTTTCCTTGGAATAATGGTGAATGTATTTTACAATCTTGAGAAATGGAGAAAAATGGTTATTTACATTTGCGACACTTTTATCGATGCCACTGGATATTTTACGAGTTTTGAATAGTCAATACATTAGGGATATTGTCAAGAGATATTTGTAAATTTGATCTATTGCACATTTTGCTCAGGAGCTGGTGTATTTAATTTAATACATAGGTGAAGTGAAATTATAGAAGTTTTATGATTTTCTAATTAATTTGGCTTGCATTATTTAATTTAATGTAACATTTTTTTGTTACATTAAATTCAATGTACTGGTTCATGTTTGAAAGATTGGTATTCTTGAAATGGAAGTTTTTGGTAGTAATTTTACTCAGTGTAGAATAAAAAATAATTGGTGAAATAGTAAAAAAAGTACAAATTGTTATGTTACGTTATGTTAAAAATCATTTTGTTGAATAAGGAATAATAAATCTGTATGTTATTTTAACAAAAATTTATTTGTCATTTACGATTTTTTTGTTAAACTAGATATGTAAGAAGTATGAATTTGTGATATTTTAGATAGAAAAGTCCTTTTAAGAAACGGAAATGTTTATAGTAACAATAATAATAAAAATTGTAGACATTTGCGAACAAAAGGGGTTTTCTTTTTGTAAAAAAAATTCTTACAATTAGTTAAAAATGTAAGATTAAAGTTATTGTTCTATTTAACAAAAATATACGATTGTACAAATTTTTAGGCTTGTCTGTTTCTTTGTTAAAGTAAAATAAAGTAACGAAAAAAGGTAAATTTGTTAAATTTAATCATTTTTTCATGTAAATTCGACATAAAATATTTCTAACTTTGGGAAGTATTAATAACAATTTTTATTTTTTCAAAATAACAAATCTACATTCATACGAAAATCATGTTTCTTATTCAGTAACATGATTTTAACAAGAAACAAGAAAAATATTATAAACTTTGTTTTTTGTACATCCGTTTGTAAAACCGAAACACCCCTTATTTATTTTTAAATAAAAAAGTAACAGCATCAACAATAAAATGGTGAACATTTCTAAACAATTTTTCTCAAACAAATCTAAAAAAGAAATTGACATTCATTTCTTTAACTGTTTTCATTTACGATCGTCAGTCGCGCGTGGCTGTTTTTACGAGCTCTGCACATTCAATTTAATGCAACACACAGACACTCACACACCCACTATAACTCAAGACTCTACTGTACTATATTTCGAGACTAATATTGCAGCACCTCCACGGAGTTCTCTTTGACGACGTCTTCTCTCGTCGCGCGAGTTGAAGGCCGTCACTTGACATTCGTTATATAGCTCTTGAAATATAGATGAACCTATATATTGAGTATATATATATATATACACGAATTGCACTTAACAGAGAAAACAATTACGTGAATTTAATGGTCGATGCGATAATGTCACAGGAGTTATAGGTAATTTTTTTTTTTTTTTTGCGACTATTATCGTCTTCTACTTGTATGGTTTTGGTGGTCTTTTTTTAAAAATACTTTTAGTCGTCTGTGTTAATATTGCGAATGGCAAGTCAAACACAATCGATAAGTTATCGCGTAAAGGACCGTCTGCCGGGTCGACATGCTTCGCTTCACGTAACATTAATTCTGTCTCTCGGTTGAAGCAAATATATATATATATATATATATATATATATACTCTCCTCTGAGAGATGGAATATATATTGTCTTCTCTCAGCTGTCAAATAATACAAAGCGCATATTGTTCCTATCAACACTGATCAATAATTAACTGAGAGGCTGTGCGAACCACACTATTTTCTATACATCACTGACACGATTTCTACGCCTCACGTGAAAGAGAGAGAGAGAGAGCGAGAGAGAGAAAGAGCGAAGCGCGCACCCGGAATTGCAGCGGTGAATATCCTAGTTTTATTTCGGGACGTCGAACCGGCCGGCCAATGCTGTTCTCCCTGTCTCTCTGTGCTCGCATAGGGAAAACAAATCTGGCCTTCGTATACACCTGTCGGAGTGACCCAATTAAATTTGCACGTTCCATCAGAACGCTGTGAGTATAGCAACGGGGAATAGTACACGTGGAGAGGGCCTACCAATCGATTGGAAAAAGTACAATGTAGTTATGCCTTTTCGAATATTTACACGAGGGAGAAAAATGTTTTAGAGAAAAATAATTTCCTGTTTTTGAGGCTAATTTATTGGAAGAACAAAAATTAGTAAAGTAAAATAATAAAACGCTTCTTACCGATTTAAAAAAAAGGAAGAACTGTAATTTAAAAGCGCTTAAAAAATGTTTAAACATCTCAATTTTTTTAAATTGTGATTTGTTAGGATTACCATTCTTTTTGAGCTACGAATATTGAAAAAAAGTAAGTGTCTACCGTCTGAAAAAAAATCGTTACGATTTATTAATATTTTCATTTTATCGAGCCACATTTATTGAAAAAAGGGAGTTGTTACCAATTTTTAAAATGTCTGTTCAAAAACTCTACAAAGACGAGTAATTCTTTTTTTTTTTTAATTATGATTTATTGACATTTTTATTAAAATTATTTCCCATACTGTTTTTCTAATATTTGCACAAGTCTGACAAGTATTTTTATCTAAAACAAATCTTGAGATTTGACTCTATCGAATTTTTAAGTTGATTTATTTTTAAATAATTTACTGCTTGTAAAACTAATATCTGCAGTTCCTGTTAAACGATTTTTCGGGGAGAAAAAAATACAAACTTTTTTACCGATACAAAAAAATCGATTTAAAAACCTTAAAAAAGTGTAAAAAAAATTAAACTTTTTTTAAAATTATGATTTATCAATGTACGTTACTGATATTTTTTATTTAATTGCAATTACACTGCCAACTTTTTTTCTAATATATGCATAAAAATTTATTTTCATTAAAAAAAAAAAAAAAAAAATCGGATCTACAAATCAAAACTTCAAGTCGACTTATATGTTCACTCACTAACTGCTGATCAGACTTCAGATTCGAATTCTTTTTGAAGTACATTAAAAAAAGGAAATTTCTACAAGTTAATAAAAAAACCATAAAAAAAGCGTATAATTTATCTAATTAAAATTTCCATACAAAATCGTCATAACAATTAGTTTGATTAACAGAACTGCCAAATGTTCCACCCGCACTTTCCCATTCCCTGTCGAAAATAAATAAAAATGCACTCGCTGCATTAAATAAAAAAAAGCGTGGGAACTACAATTGAGAGAGTTTTAACCTTCCTCCTTTCTCTTTTTTTTCCTGCGCCTGAAACGATCGTGTGAATTAGATTTTTTTTTCGTTTTTTAACGTTCCTCTCACTTCTAATACGCCTGCGTACTTACCAGCGAACGTTGATGGTGGAGCGCATTGAGGTTTCATCGGGAATCCTCTGTCTACTCACCGGCAAGGTTTCAGAGATCCTTATCGAACGCGCCATTACTGTCTTTCAAGAGCGATCTCTCATTGTCAAGCGTTGGAGTTCCACTTTGCGCTGGATCATATATATATATATATATATATATATAGTCGACTGCCAGGCCTCTCACGACACAATCATTCTATCGGGCACAATGTGCTCTGTGTGTGTCTTCACCGGTTGGGGCTCCTCTGCTTCACTTCGTCGATTCTTCGTGCGCAATGCTCGTCTATAATACTCAAACTACAATCAACGAGGAACGAGCTTGTAGTTTGAGCCTCTTCATACATCTACACAGGACGAGCATTCTATCTTTTTTAATATAGTAATACACTGTGTAGCAAGATTGAGGATATTATAACCGTATTATAAATGTGGATGATATACCGTACTATTCATGCGCAATCGCTATTACCGTTTTCTTTAACGGTACGAAAGAGCCCTTACGTATTTACTGGGTAAACGTAATCTCTGGCCTAGAATTAAAAAGGGGAATAACGTAATTGGCAATCCTTTCAGTAAATTCGCAGCATTAAAGACGATACTAAGTACAGAGAGAGTCTTACAACTATTTATAGGGCATTTCACCTGGTTTCGATTTGAGTCTGATCCTTGACCTTTCTGATTTAGTCCGCAATTTTTTATACGCTTGACATTACTCTAAAAAGTACTCATTTTTAAACAATTGGTTTTGGACATCTTTAATTATCTATGATTTTTTTTTGTTTAAGAATTTGTCGAACGACACATTAAAAAAATCTGAAAATATTCTGAAAAACCTTTTTTGAACAATACATTTTTTTGGTAAACGAGCCAAAGTTTGCCTTTTATATTCTTCGCCCTTTTTTAATGAAGAAAAATTGAAGAAATTAGAAAAAAATTGTTACTTTACGATGGGCTGTAGGTAGAAAACTTTTATATGCAACATAATGGTTTTTAGAATTTTTTTGAAATTTTCTAATGGATATATATTTTGTTTCATAATGAACGTTAAATAACCATTAATAAGAAGCTCTAGCTTGAGATTATTTAAATAAAATCTCAACATTAATTTGAAAAAAAATCTGAGAAAAATTCTAAAAAATCATGTGTTGCATACTAAAATTTTCTAGCTGCTGCCCATCGTACAGTTACTATTTTTTCTAATTTTTTCCATAATTCCAAAAACAGTGTTAAATTTTGTTTTTTGCTTCCTCATAGAGGAAGCTATGTTTTCGTGAACATTTTTTTTTTTTCAAGGTTTTCATGTCAGCATAATCAGAATGATCCCAAACGTTGAGAAAAGTGATTTGTACGAAATGTCTCTATGTGTGTGTATGTGCAAATTGTTAGCACGATAGCCGCAATTTTTTATGTATTTTCCTCAAATTTGGTAGGCAAGTGGGCTATCATACAACAACTTTTGGGATTGCAGTTGACGCGAATCGGTTGAAAAATTCAAATTTTACAGCATTTTGAAAATTTTGAAAAAATCGTTTTCACGTTATAACTTTTGTAAATTACTATATATAAGACTGAAATTTTGAACACAAACGAACTTACAGTGAATCATGATTGGTGCGAAGTTTGGCGAGAATCGATAGAGTGCTTCAAATTTTATTGCAATTTAAATTTTTTTTCAAATGTCCGCAAACATATCTACTTTTCTAAATTCTGGGATGACCGGCTGTAATTTATCACGTGATTTCACGATTATTGAGTATCGAAGATTAATTTATTTTAAGATTTTATTCCAAAAAAAGCAAAACATTGCTGCGGCGAAAAAAAAAATTCGACTTTTTTAATTGAAATTTGGCACAAATCGGTCGAGTACTTTGAATTTTATAACATTTTTTATTTTTTGAAAAATCTCGTTTGCGCAAATTAGAAGATACCGGCTTCAAATTTATTTCCCGTATTGAGCACCGTGAAGCAAGGTTTGAGTACAAATTTGAAGAAAATCGGTCGGGAGATTTAAATTTCATGACAAATTTTTTCATGCACAAACAACCGTGCAAATTAGAACTTTGCGAATTGCTTTCTCTACAAAGCTTCCTCTATGAGGAAGCCAAAGTAGATAAACGTACTTCCTCATAGTGGAAGCTTTGTAGAGAAAACAATTTGCAAAATTCTACTTTGCATACATGTAAACATTTTTAAAAAATCTAAAAAAGTGAGGTAGCAGATATAAATATTTATATTTGTAATAGATATTTACCTGATATCAATAAAATTATACTACTACTACTACTACTAATGAGCAAGCAATTTGCAAGGTTCTACTTTGCAGGGTTCTTTTTGTTTTACTAGAATTCGCCCTCGCAAATTTAATATTCCAGCTAATGCCTAATTAATTGCTTATCGGTTTACGAAAAGTTTTTATACAAAACAACCGTTTACTTTCACTACACTGATTTTGCTCTAGCAGTCGTTACCAAGCTAATTTCCTTAACATCCTTTTAATGCCCTTTTTATTACAACATATACGTATATCGGTTTCGCCGAGAAACATCGAGATAGACCTTGAAAATGAGGGTTGGCGTGAATCGCATGCTCTCTAAACATTGGTATAGTGGACGACAACACATATAATTGATAATGCCACGATGACGTAAATCGTCGAACGCGGTCAATTACGTAGCACATGGGACAGTTACTCCGCTGTTGCCCGACCGTTCCGGTTAGCCTTTACAGCTATTAGTGGCCGGCACTGACTGTGCGCTCTCTATTTATGAAGTTACCGCAAACTATAATAATACTCGGAAAGATTGTTCCCACAGCAACGATTACGCTCGAGTTCATTGAGAATGTATGGGTCATCGCTCAGCTATTTATTAATAAATAATTATTCGTTTTAATCTGTACAAACGAGTGAATTAATCATTTTATTTCGTATAAATTTATCAATATATTCGCGTATCTTAACTCTTCTGATTTGGCAAGTTAACATTGTATATTATTATATTGTCAGAGGCCAGAAAGAACCGATTATTCTGTTTTAATGTTGAACTCCGGGGTCTTTTATCGGTGACATTTTCGTTGACTCTCTTTAAACTTTAATGACCTCCTATTAACCCCGACGTTGTAATTGGGCAATCCTGGGCGCGGTTTTATGCTACACGACACGCTTCACGAATCTCAAAACTAACAGCCTGAGAAAGAGATGAAGATAAAGAGAGAACAACGAGAAGAGAATGATAAAGAAAAAAAAAAAATACGTCTATGCGAAAGTATGTTGATCAATTTTTGGCTTCTTCATATAGAGGAGGCTTTGTAAAACAAATAAAAAATGTCTTTGAATTATGAACTCTTTGTTGGATTCTCATCAAATTCAGTATCAAACAACGACGGATTTTATTCAAGTTTTATGCAAAAGTTTGAATCAGCTGCTTGCACCTTTCTCAAGTTTGCAGCATTTAAAAAAAAAAACTAGGAAAATAAAAATTTCTATAAAGTCTGAACTGCGTTATCGATTTTTTGCAAATTCAGAATTCTTTTTTTTTTCTCGTGCAAACAAAGAAGAACGAGGAGAGAATGAAAAAGAGGGAACAACAAGGAAAGATAACAAAATAAAAAAAGAGAGATAGAGTATAATAGTAATAATACTTTCAGTAAAACTTTGAGTCACGATATAACTCGATGAACGGATAAATTCAGATTTCTATTCCATGTATGAGAATGATATACGCTTCTGACTGAGCTATTGTGCGACATGTTTTCCGCTGGTTTGCCATTCGCGAAACGCTATATACTCGACCCTTCCGGACGACGGAAATCGTACGCATCGCTGATTTTAATGCGAGGACGTTCTTCCACCGCGAAGAAGCACCGACGTATTCTAGTTTTTCTGCTTGTGAGAAGCTTTCTTGTAAGAATTTTTCTTTTTCATTATTGCAAAATAAAAACCAGGCATAGATTCTGAAAAGTGTTAGCACTGATAACTAATTAAAACAAAGATTCCTCTATGAGGAAGCAAAAAGGGATGATTATCAATTTTATAGTTACTTTAGTAAGAAATATCTGTTGAAAGATTAAAGTTTAAATACTGAATGTTTTTATTTCTTAAGTGGTGTTTTAAATAAAATTACAAACGTAATGGAAAGTTAATGCACATTAATTAAAATTAAAATTAAGCGTATACTAAAAATTTGGGAGATTTGGAAATTTGATATGAAGATACTCTAATTTTACAACACACTTATATATTAAATTTAATGTACGAGTTTATGAAATTTCCAACTATTTTTTTATGCTTGTACTATGAAAAAAAAAAGTCTGCAAAGTAGAACCTTGCAAATTGCTTCCTCATTATTTTACATTAAAAAAAAATGTTTATATGTATGCGAAGTGGAACTTTGGAAATTGTTTTCTCTACAAAGCTTCCTCTATGAGAAAGCCAAAGTTGATAAACGTACGTCGTCATAGTGGAAGCTTTGTAGAGAAAACAATTTGCAAAGTTCCACTTTGCACACGTGTAAACATTTTTTAAAAATGTAAAATTATGAGGAAGGAATTTGCAAGGTTCTACTTTGCAGGCTTGTTTGTGCATGAAAAAATTTGTCTACTATAAAAATCGCATTCCCAAGCTTTTTGACATTTTAAAAGCGTCATGAAATTTAAACGTCTCAACCGATTTTCTTCAAATTTACACTCAAACCTTGCTTCACGGTTCTCAATACTTGAAATAAATTTGAAGCCGGTATCTTTTAACTTGTGCAAGCTAGTGCGCAAACGAGATTTTTCAAAATATAAAAAATGTTATAAAATTCATTAAGCTTCGTCGTATCGATAAAGACGAGGCTTAACAACATTAATAAAAACGACCAAAGCCAAAAACAAAATTCTTGACAGCAATGTTTTGCTTTTTTCTTTTTTTTTTTTTAAATAAAATCGAAATTTATCAACATACCGACCGTTCCTTAAAATAAATTCATCTTCGATACTCAATAATCGTGAAATCACGTGGTAAATTACAGCCGGTCATCCCAGAATTTGAAAAACTAGAAGTATTTATGGACATTTAAAAAAAAATTAAAATTGCAATAAAATTTGAAGCACTCTATCGATTCTCGCCAAACTTGGCACCAATCAAGGTTCACTGTAAGTTCGTTTATGTTCCAAATTTCAGCCTGATATATCGTAATTTACAAAAGTTATAGTGTGAAAACGATTTTTTCAAAATTTTCAAAATTCTGTGACATTTGAATTTTTCAACCGATTCGCGTCAACTGCAATCCCAAAAGTTGTTCTATGATAGCCGACTTGCGTACCAAATTTGAGGAAAATACATGAAAAATTGCGGCAGTTATCGTACTAACAAGGCAATTTGCGCGGACACACACACACGCACACGTACGCACGCACACACACACGTACACATCACTTTTCTCGACGTTTTGGACCATTCTGAGTATGCTGACATGAAAGTCTCGAAAAAAAAAAGTTTTCACGAAAACAAAGCCTCCTCTATGAGGAAGCAGACTGTCACATGAAGTAAAAATAAAAAGCTTTTTTATAGTTATCAATAGCAGATTTTTCGATGACAGTGATGTTAGTGTCTACTTTTAATGCGCGTAAAAATAACACGTATGAAATATAAGTATGAGCACGTGTTATATCAACATGATGTTACAAATTAATGGAACATTGATACATCTGTAACGAGTATTTTCAAGCAGAAATTAAATTACTTGTTTCAAAAATGATTTCTAATTTAATTAAATTTTTTGTAAACTAATTTCTTACAATGTAATGTTATTACATGTTTTCAAATGCAATTTTTTAAGCTGATACTATTCCGTCGGCAACAAAAACTGTAATCCAAGTAGCTTTGGTAAGGTTGATTGCTTAGATAAAAGAAGGGAACGCTAGAACAGCAAAAATGCAAGTTTACCGTTCTCGTATTTTATCCGAGAGATCATCCGTAGCGGATAACTTTGCGATAGGAAGTTTTAGCTATATCTCTCACTCGCACTTACGGCAATATGAGAAAGGCAGAGAAGTAGCACACAGACGCATATGGCGTCCAGTGGTTATGGATATCCTGGAAGTACTGAAAAATTATTTACATTGTTAAAAAAATGTTACTGAAAGCTTCTACTGCCGGAATAAATTGCTAGACACCATTTAAAAAGACAGAATATTACATAGTGATTTTTCAATTCAATATTTTGCCTAATATGCTATTAAAGATCTCGTTCCCGTAAAAAAAAAATTAACTGCTGGACACTTTACTTCATAACAATTTTTTTAAATTGCCACTTTTCAAAACTATTCTTACACTTCAATAAAAAAAATGTAATTCCATTTTATTCAAAAAACACTTGCTACGGTTCAATTACTACTATTACATATATTTATTTAAAAATTTTAATATATATTTGACTAATTTGCCAAAATTATTGAGAAAAATGCCTCTTATTATTAATTCGATCAAACACCATGAAATCAAATGACTTGTCAATTTTATTAGCTGGTCGTAAATAATTACAATAACAATAATTTAATATTTATCATTTTTGATGATAAAAATCGAGTCCATGTGTATTATCTCTTTTTTTTTCTCGATATAGTTTCTTGTCGAAATCGTATTAATTTATTGTGTGAGGGGGGGGGGGGGGGGACGGGACGTTATCATCAATCCATCAAAGATTTTCCATTAATCCGGAGATGAGACGCTCGATCAGACAATTAATAAAGGGACAAGGTTTCTTAGTGGAAGGAGGGTTATAATATTTCATAACGAACAAAAAAAATCCGTTATCGGTGAGGGTGCAGCGACGTGAAAGAGTTCCATACACATATAGAGACCATAGAGCTGCGGAGTATATATAGTATATTCTATATATACGAGTTCGTGGAGTATTGAGCTACGAAACTGGGCTGCGAAGCTATTGAAAATATAAGCGGGGAGTTGATTAGTCCGGCTTTACGTGAAACGAAGGCCATTTTCACTCAGGAGAGTGATGAGCGAGCGGATGATGCTGAAAAACTAGCAGACAGAATTCTTAGCATACGTAACATTGTTTACCAGTATTTTAGCGTCATACTAGTTTGCAGGTCGTTAGGAGCGAAGTACGCGCAGTGATGTAATAGTATATTACGATACGAGTTGAGAAAAAGTTTCTCGCACGAGTTTCGTATACAATTTTATTCCAGACCCGAACGAAAAGGCCACTTTTTGCCCCCTGAAAATCGGGGCAAAGGTAGCATATTTTTCTCGTAAATCGCATTTGCGGGGCGAAAGTAAAATTAGCGGGGAAAAAAATAATTGAATTGATTTTTTTTAACTGAACATTGTTTTTTTTTTTATTAATATTACGATTCGTTTTATAATAAATACAGAATCAAAATATGGCCGCGGTCAAGAGTGGAATAAAATACAATATGCAACACGAGACGAAAGTAGAATCTTCTCGTTCGGGCAGTAAACACACCCGCGGGAAAAATCAGCTACTTTCGCCCCTTGGTGCATAATGTACTATTACGCCACGCGGGGCGAGAATGCACTATTATTCCACGAGTGCGGGAACTAGGCACTTCTCGCACCACATCATATGACCGAATATATATATATTTTTATGTTAAATAATTATTTATACTTTATTTAAAAATGAAACGTTTTTTTATTGATCACTGCTTGAATGAACATTTTGTATTTAAAAAGCTGACAATAATTCGGTGGAAATACGTGAATTATTCAATTTCCTTTGGTAAGACGATAACTTCTGAGAAGGCCGGAACGGGAAGAGGACCGGAACTCAGCGGGGAATTCGTTCTCCCACCAATCTCTACTACGGCTGGACTCGATTTAACAGTAAACATTTACGCATGTTCTGCATACCAAATGGAATGGGCCTGCAGCGGCTGCACAAGGCGAAACTATTCGTTTGAGCTCGTCGACGGACGTTCGTGTAGACAGCATCGCTATAGGGACACGCACGTTGTAAGATTATCTCGTATTTCAACTGGATTCGTATAGCTTTTGCTTTTATATTTGGAATTTCGGTCGAAGCCAATGATAGACCGATTACGACATTTTTTCTTCTTCTGATAATACTCTTGCGTCACACATATACCCATACAATTATGAAGAATCAAAAGGGCCTAATTCGTTATCATGAAAATTACGCCCTTTTTATTTATAGCGTTGAAAAATATTTGTATGGCTCGCAATTAATTTTCATAATCAGCAATAAGATTTTGTTTAAATATATCAATTATCGCGAAATAATCGTTTAAGATTCTGGTAAATATTTAGAATAGTTCCTATTTTCAAGGTTTGAGATTTTCTTCTGCCAAACGTTTTGAAAAATTATCAATTAAATACTAATTTCTCCATTAGTCGTGATTTTTTGTATGTTTTAAATTTCCAACCGTAATATTACATTTATTTTATTGTTGACTTTTTTAAATTGTAAATTTGGCAAATTCGCAATATTTCTGTCACTTTTCTAGTTTAAAAAAATATCGTATTTTTCAAAATGTATTTTAAATAACTAATTTGTTAGTTGCTATAGAATTGAAAGAATAGTCTTTGAATTTCTGTACTCTTTTTAAAACTAGAAAATTACGAATTTTTGAAGTTAATTTTACAAAAGAAAATTGGTAAACATTTGTATTTTAATTTTACAATATATTTATTTTTTTTTAATTGTAAAATTGGTAGATTCACAATCTTTCCGTCACTTTTCTAGTTTAACAAAAAAAAAATTGTGTTTTATTTAAATGCATTCTAATGACTAATTCGTCAGTTACACTTCACTATAAAAATTATACTATCATTTTTGTACTTTTTTGTAAAGCCCGAAAATTACAAATTTTGTTTCATCGATTTTACCCAAAAAAAATAGCTGTTATCCTGTTTTATTGGGAAAAAAAATATGCAAAATTATTTTAAAAAACGGTCGAGTATTTTCATTTTACAATAAATTTTTTTTGTGTTTATTGTAAATTTCTCTTCACAATCCTTCTGTCACTTTTCTAGATTAATAAAAAACAAAATTTTATTCGTTTCAAATGAATTTTTATTCGAATATTGTTCGCCCTTGTTAGACACATATGTGCTACGAGTCAATTTACCGCGTAGAATCGTCCACCTGGAATGCCGATTGACACACGTATATACGCGCGCGTCGGTTGAAATGCGATTATGCTCCGTCACAACGAGCGCAACGTATGGCATACATATGCATATATTCTTGCATGTGCTAGCAGTGCGCTGCCCAGCTTTATTAGGCTTTGTAAAACCAGTCGGAAAATCCATCTCTGGTTAAAAAAAAATATATATATATATATTTCCTGCTTCATATCGACAAGAGAGTAATCCGTAAAATTCATATTTATCAATAAAAATTCCAGGCTGCAGTGTCGCGTGAGAGAGCGGAACTGCACCGACGTAAAAGCACGTAGACGCGCTGGAATGCCGATTAAATTCGTCCCTACCGTTTCTCTACCGGTCACGAGAATTACACGACGACTGTATATTGGAGAATCCCCGCCGGCGTATTTGTAATACCTATCTGTATTTCTGCGTATAATATACACGCACCGATACTACTTTCCTTGACTTAATTCTCGTCGATGACTCATCTTCCCCCCCACGAGCAGCACCGGCGAGTATCGGTGGAACATTTTATTGGAATTCTGATAAGTGGCATTGGGTATCTGTTTTTTTTTTTTTTTTTTAACAGAGTCTTTAATTGTGCAGTCTGGAAAAAAAATAAACATTTTTTTTTCCGGATTGCAAAAGTTTGTCGATAGTTTAAAAATAACGATACTGTTAGAATTAAAAAGAGAGGAAAAAATAATAATTAAATGCATATATTCAAGGATACTCCAGTTGTCGACAATTTTGCAACAAGAACTTTAAATCACAACTTTTGTTCTGTTGAAATGTATGATAATTAAATTTTTATGATAAAAGATTGTTTTTTTTTTAGAATTAATGAACAATTAATTTATTAAGCAACTCATTTTAGATGATAAATTTTGTTTTATCGATTGTTCTAGATATTTTTGTTTGAGGAAATAACTTTTGTCTTCATACAAAATTATAGCTATTAAAAATATAGTGATCGGATGAAAATTGTAGCTTATTCTTGAAAAAAAAAAAAGGATTATTTAGCTTCAAAATGAATTTTGATGACAACTGCCCTAAAATTAGGTTTTGATTTTTATAATTAGTCAAAGAGAAATAATTTCGATAAACCTAATGAGCGTTGATGATACACACTTTATTTATGGTAAAAAAAATCATTTAGTTTGTATACTCAAGATTTTTTTGTCGATCCTTAAATACACAAACAAATGTATTTCCGTATGCTTGGCTCGATCGGTGAGAGTCGCAGCCACAGGTGCGCCTTTAGTTTGAATTGCGAGAGATGCATGCGATAAAGTGGGCATACAGAGAGTCATGCAGCAAAACCACACCCACGTTGCACCCAACTGAAGGAAAAAAACAAAGGAAAACAGAGGATGATAAAAAAACTTTAGGACCTTTCAGAGACTTATGAAATGTTGCCACGAATACGTACAGCTCATCAATTCTCCAACGAAGCACGAAAATAATAGAACGCAATAGGAATTCACGCTCGCTCGCACCTCATCCGCGAGAGCTATGAATCAGATTGCACAATGTCCTAGAGTTTCACTGTTCTCTGTGAGAAACGACGAGAATACTGGGTGCGATTATTGGCACACATACACGCCAATAGTAATACTGTATATTTCTTAGATAGTTAGTGCTATTGTTGTGCTTTATCGCAGCAACCTTTTGCCAAGTAGTTAATACTAATAATTGCAGTCAGAGAAGATTTGATGGTTATAACTATAAAAGTGACAAATATAGATTTTATTGTTATGATGACAATAAAATAATTAACGTAATTATGAAAATTGATGCTTGTCACTTAAATAAATAGATTATAGTTAAATAAAAATTAATACAATTTAGAAAATTAAATAGTAACTAATAATTAATTAATGATAATATTAAATAATATAAATAAATGAAATTATAATTTATATGAATTTATTTTTCAAACATCATTTTTTAGTTAAGACAACTATTGTTATTATTATTGTATCCGTGAAAAAAAGAAAATATATATATATATATAGTCGTATGAATGATTTTTGTTTGTGGATATTAACATTACTCAAGGCAAAAGAAAAGTAATGTACGAAGACGACTGTGAACTTTTATTGGGAACAACTTTTACACGGTGGAAACGGTGGGTCTGGGCTATCGCTTTCGTCGACTCGTGCACTGTTCCGGACGTGTACGTGAGATTGTAAGTTACGATCTTGCTTCGACGACGGTCGTGCGGCGTCGCACGTGTACACGTTGGACTCGGTCGATGTCGTTAGGCAGGGAAGAACTGACGAAGGAGCTAACATTAGATGGGGCTGACAATGATCACAGTCATTGGCCAATAAGAAACACTTTTTTAAGAGGGTAGTTGCACATTTAATTATATGTATTTATCTTCTTTTATTTTCTCATTAATTTCATTACTAAAAGTAATTTACAGAATTGTGTGATTGAAATAGTACATTACGATACGAGTGCGGTAAAACTTTTTCTTGCCGAGTGTGAGTTTGCAGCACGAGCCGAAGAGGAGTGTTGTAATCACACGAGTTTGAGAAAAAGTTTCTCGCATGAGTTTCGTATACAACTTTATGCCACACTAGTGCGAGAAGTGGGCACTTCTCGCACTAGTGCCTACTTCTCGCACTCGTGAAATAATAGTACATTACGATACAAGTGCGATCAAACTTTTTCTTGCCGATTTTGTGTGAGTTTGTTTGTGAGTTGCGAAAAGTGCCCATTTCTCGCACTAGTGCAATAAAGTTGTATACGAAACTCGGGCGAGAAACTTTTTCGCAACTCACAAACAAACTCACACAAAATCTCACTCGTCGAGAAAAAGTTTGATCGCACTTGTATCGTAATGTACTATTATTTCACGAGTGCGAGAAGTAGACACCAGTGCGAGAAGTGGGCACTTCTCGCACCGCGTGTCATAAAGTCATTTTTTGGAAAATATTTTGGAAAATATTTGTAAACTTATTTAAGAACCGCATGTTATTGTATTGTAAACACATTTGTTATACAAAAAGAAAGCTGTTGTACAGGATAAAAGATCTGCGACTCAATTTCGCCGCGATATATCGAGCGCACTGCGCACGCGATCTATAATATGACTCTGCACCGCCGTCCATGACAGACGAGTGAAGTTAGTTATGTGACAAACATTTAATACAGATTTCGATACATTTCGAGATATTTAAGCCATGTCTTTTTTTAAGAGAAAGACTAGTGGAAAAAATGTATAATCAAACCATAATTTTTGTGTTTTAGTACTTTTTTTTTGTTATAAAATTAGAAAATTACAAATTTTGGAAAAAAAGAAAAAAAAAGAAAAACCTTGCAAACTGCTTCTTCATTATTTTCATGCTAACATGAAAATTTGGAAAAAAAAAGTTTTCACGAAAACAAAGCTTCCTCTATGAGGAAGCAAACTCGAATTAACCAGTCCTATAAAAAAAAAAAGAAAATACTATAGTACAAAAATATGTCAAATTGTAGATTTCCAAATATGCACTTTTTTTTGTAACTTTACCATTAACAAAAAGTTCGTAGAAGAAAAAATTGCTTTTTCTTAAAGTGACAAACGATTTTTTTTTTGTCATTTAATTAACAAAACTATTTTTTACCTTTCTGCTTTAAAAAGTTACCACGAATATTCATTATTAATACTAAAAATCGAAAAAAAAAAAAAAAGAATCCACCCGAATTCTACGTGAGGTGATTCATGTGACCCCGGTGTTGTAGTTGCTTCGTACACGAAACTCTCTCCTGAAGGCATCATCGAGTTGCCTCGCGCCTATTAAAGCGCCTGGCAAAATCTCACCGCGTGGAACTCGTCGCGCGACTTTTCTTTTCCTTCTCCTCATATCTTGTCCCTCTTCAGCGAGACTCGCTCGTCCACTCTTCCTTTTGTTTCGCATCTCTCGTCTGTGCTTGCACGTTTTGTTTTGCTTTGAAAAAGAGATAAGCCCGCGGTTATACTTCGCCGGTGTGCGAAGTTGCAACAGGTTTTCGTCGTCCCTCCCCCTCCCGCCCTCCTCGTGAAAACTCGTCCCTCGCGATTAACCCGTACTGCGTGTGTCGCTATCTTTTTTTTTTTTTTTTTTTTTTTTTTTTTCTTTCTTTTTTGCGACCCTCCATGTGCAACATATAGGTATAATAATGTGAAATAGCGTACTTGTAAACGAGAGTCTACTATATCCATGGTAAAAATACGCACTCTGTATAAACGACCCACGCGCGAGCGCGCTTCTCGACACTGAGAACAGGTGCCACGCTCGTATTCCATGCTCCCATTAAAGTATCAAAGATAAAGATACTCCCCGGATGCATCCGGCGTTCGCGTTTGTAGATGTAAGTACGTGCTTTACTATACACCGACTCTGATCAAAGACCCCCCCTACCGCTTCCTTGATGCGTTTGCCGAGCACGGATTTAATTTCATGCCACCTTTTCCATTCCATTTGCTTGTTTGCGAGAAACTCTATTTTTACGATACGTCTTTATGAAAGATTTTTTTTCATACTCTCAGGAAGCAGTTCTCTCTTGTATATTTCGCGCCATTAACTTTTAATATCCTGTTATGGCGAGGCTAATTATCGACAGAGGAAAACACACGCGTGGGAGAGAGATGTTTAGGAAAAACGAAAGTTATGTTTTTGTATATTTAACCAAGAAAAAATTAACACCGAATAGAATTTTTTTTTTCAAATAAATAAAAAAAGGGGATTATACAATATTTCATTTTAAGAAAAAAAAAAGAAATATTTTTGTTACCGTGATTATTTTAGATTATTAAAATAACAAAGAAATGTATGTTAGCCTGGAAATATGTGAATTTGCTTTTTTTTTGTGCTACACTTTACAAACCTACCATTTTTTATTTTATCAATTTAACCAAAAAAATTGTAGGCTAATTGTATACAAAATAATTTTACGGTTTTTTTTTCTGTTATTGTTATATATTAAATTATATGGGACAATAATTGTATAAGTTTCTCGAATACAACAAAAAAAAAATGAGCCGAAAAATGAGAATTTTCTTTTTTCGCGATAGAATTTTTTTTGTTTTTTATTCGCCAAAATCGAAATTTACCGACGTATCGACAGTTCCTTTGACTAAATTCATCATTGATAATCAATAATCGTGAAATCATGTCGAAAATTGCAGCCGGATATCTCAGAATTTACAGGAGTAAATTCTTTGCAGTTCTTTGCAGGAAAAATAAAATTGAAATTACAATAAAATTAGAACCACTCTGTCGATTCTCGCCAAATTTGTTATACATCGTGGCTTGATGGTAGTCCATTTACGTACAAAATTTCAGCCCGATATCGTACAATTGGCGAAAGTTATAGGGTGAAAATAAATTTTGCAAAATTTTCAAGATGCTGTAACATTTTTATTTTTCAACCGATTCGCGTCAGCTACAATCCCAAACGTTGTTTTTTGACAGCCCACTTGGGTGCCAAATTTGATTAACATTCAGCTAAAATGACGACAGTTATCGTGCTTAGAAGGAAATTTGTACATACACACACACGCATACAGACATTTCGTATCACTTTTATCGACGAAAAAGAATCAAAAAGAAACCTTCATTCAAAAAGAATGTCGAATGAAAGAAGAATAACAGAATTAATTCTGTCGAATCAGAAGCAACACAAAATTTGTGTGAAATGAAAACACACCATTTTCAATACATGTACTTTTTTTGTAAACTAAAAATTGACTTAATTTGTGTTAAATAAAAAAAAAAAATTTTAATCACAAGGCAAAAGAAAAATGTTGAAACATTTTTGTGGTACAACGTCGTTGAAGTCTCTCCCTTTAAGGATCGTTAGCTCAGGTAGATGAAGAGAAAGAGAAGAAGAAGAAGAGAGTGAGGGAATGAGACTGGCTCGTCCATTGATCCTGTACCGTGCTGTGGCGTGTATGTGTCACCGACTGAATACAAGGTGTATAGAGTCCAGGCGAGTCGTCGAGCCGCGAAAGGCTCAAGTGCTGGATGAGAGCAGAGCGATATTGTCTATTTATAGGTGAACAGTTCTGGTTGATGCGGGCCTTTTTTCCTCTCTCTCTCTCTCTCTCTCTCTCTCTCTCTTTCTCGGTCCTTAACTTTCCTTCTCTCTTCCTTTCTCTCTTAGTGCACCTTTGGTACATGCATAGTATACATATAGGTTTCATCAATCGCCCCGGTTTTAATTAAGGGTTGCCGTCGTTACCGATAGCCACGGAATAGGCACGTTGATGATTCTCCTCTGCGGCGTGGTCTCCAACCTCCGCCTCGAACACTCGCTTATTGGACGGGATATCGAGCGTGTTTCCGGCCCCAGAGAGTCACCAGTGGAAATTACTCGGAAATTCGGATAGCCAAATACCTAGTTACACTCAAGGTTATAGTCGAGATTGGTACACAGACCATTGTTACAATAAATGAACGAGTATACCTTATCATTAAATAATAATAAGCAAGCCTGCAAAGTAGAAACTTGCAAATTGCTTCCTCATTATTTTACATCTTTTAAAAAGGTTTACATGTATGCAAAGTAGAACTTTGCGAATTTTTTTCTCTACAAAGCTTCCACTATGAGAAAGTACGTTTGTCTACTTTGGCTTCCTCATAGAGGAACATTTTTAAAAAAATATAAAATAATGAGGAAGCAATTTGCAAGGTTCTACTTTGCCAGGCTTGTTTGTGCACCAAAGGCCTTTTTATCGCCATTTTTAGCGATTCACGAATTTTTTGTCACAAAAATTGAAAATATTTTACGCTTTCTTGGTTTTTTAGTCAAATATATTTGTTATAAAATATAAAAATATTCAATATATTATTTATTTTCAAATAAAATATTTTTTCAAAAAATTAAAAAATGTTATAAAATTCGAACTACTCGACCGATTTGTGCCAAATTTGAATTAAAACCTAAAAAAAAAATTTAAGCCCGATATCTCGCAATTTGCGCGAGTGAATGCTCGAACGACATTTTTCAAAAGTTAAAAAACGTTATACAATTTCAACCGCTCGACCGATTTGCGTACAATTTATGCCGTGACCTAGTTCTAGGACTATCCACATGTGTGTCAAATTTGATTGAAATCTGCCTATAAAAGTCGAAATTTCTTTTTTCGCGACAGCAATGTTTTGCATTTTTTGGCATAAAATCGAAATTTATCAACATAGCGACCGTTCCTTAAAATAAATTCATCTTCGATACTCAATAATTGTGAAATCACGTGGTAAATTGCAGCCGATCATCCCAGAATTTAGAAAAGTCGAAGTGTTTACAGATATTTAAAAAAAAATTAAAATTGCAATAAAATTTAAACCACTCTATCGATTCTCGCCAAACTTGGCACCAATCATGGTTCACTGTAAGTTCGTTTGTGTTCAAAATTTCAGCTCGATATCTCATAATTTACGAAAGTAATAGCGTGAAATTTTTTTTTTCAAAATTATCAAAATGCTGTGAAATTTGAATTTTTCAACCGATTCGCGTCAACTGCAATCCCAAAAATTGTTGTATGATAGTCCACTTGCGTACCAAATTTTAAGAAAATGAAAAAAAAAAATAATGAAAAATTCTGGCAGTTATCGTCCTAACAAGGCAATTTGCACATACATAGACACACATACACACATACAGACATTTCGTACAAATCACAAATCTTGACGTTTTGAATCTCTGTGAGGAAGCAAAAATTAGTAAATTTCTTGTTCCATTAACTCGCGAAATATATTTTATTTTTCTGGTGTAAAAACGTGCGACTTAATTTTCTTTATAAAAATTATTCAATTTGGAAACCGCATATTGAACAAAAAAATCAATTTGCTGTTAGTAGAATAAACATAATGCCTCAATATTTTATCAATATATTTTCTTTTCGAGCTTGACGTATTTGGTGCTAATTTTTCAGCGGTCGATCTTAATCCTCTTCAATGTGGTTCATCTTTTTTTTTTATTTTCTGTTATTTTATCACCTGAGTAAATGGAGCAGACTTCATCTATTTTTTAAAGAAAAATTATATTGCTTCCTTTTAAAATACATAAAAATAACACATCAACATCAACATTTCAACAAATATATTATAAAACCAAACTCGCAAATAAGAACAATAAAAATACATATAACATTTAAACTCCTCCGAATAAAAAAAAAAACGTTCCATTCTCAGTAGAAAAATTGTATTAAAAAAAATGAAACTATACAATTAAAACGAAGACTTTTCATGTATCTATGACCATTAAAAAATATATATATATATATTCCTTCAGAAAATCTTAATAATTCGTAATCCAAAAAAAAAAAAAAATGAAAGAAATCTTTAAAGGATCGAATATATTTAACTCAGGTGAATAATTTTAAAAGTTTGATGAACGACATCGAAGAGGATCCGAGAGGTGAATCGAATTGGTATGTAGAAAATGGCTGTTTTGCAATTCTGTATAATTCCGGCAGCCATTGGGAGCTGTTATGACGGAATCACGGTTCGTTGTGACTACCAAGCTCTCACTCGTCGCACTATGGTCGTCGTCCCCGTTACCACCTTCTCCTCCTGTGCATTCACAATATTACGTTTATGTACCATGGACGCAGCGGTAGTAATGTTAGCCTCTATATCGTACGTCACCGCGCGGTGCTTCCGTCACGCGAGCACACCACGTGTGGTTAGGTGCTCGAGGATTCGTATCGGTAGCGCGCCCAGAGCGCACCTGTCTTCTCATGCGGAATTCGTAAATTCCGCAAACATTTCTTCCACGTTTGCATGTCCTCTCAGCCAGTGTGCACATAAATTTATTCCCTTCTGGGTGACACAGATAACGCGCTATTACCACTGGAACAAAATGGAAATGAGCCTTTGAAATTCTGCCCTAGTGAAGAAAAATGAGACTGTTGTTTGCTTGTTTGAAATAACGAACTATGAGCTGAGGACTATTTTGCCTCCTCGAGTCTGCTAGTCTGTCAGAGCATCTATCTCTTTTTTATCTCACTTTATCAATTTAATCAAAACATTATTAATGGCAAATTGATTTTTTTTATTACAGCAATAAATAGACTTGTTGCTTAAGAATATTATTTTTCTGTAACGTTTCACTCCGATTTTATACATTTATTTTCGTTGCTACCATTTTAAGAAAAAAAGAAGTTTGATGATGAACCAAGAAAATAATGTTATTAGTTCGTTGACAATATCATAATTCTTTTTCTTGATTTCGTATCATAGGAATGTTCGTTTTTCAAAACAGTAAATATTTAATCCTGAAGGTGTTTATTTGATTTCTTTTTTTTTCTAAATTGTGCATTTTACAAAATTATGAATTATGTTTGTTACTACATTATTTTGCAAAAAAATCGTTAGCACATTTTGACTTCTTTTTGGAGTATCAAACGGATTTATTTAAGAAAATATATCTGACAAAACGTAGCCCTCCAAAAATTTCACCATTTTTTTTTACTGTAAACAGACCAGAATGAAAATTGTAAATGCAAGAACGTTTTGTTAAATGAGAGAAAAATTGAATTTTTCCTTATTTAACAAAACTATTTGTTCCTACATGATGAATCTTTAACTCATTTTTCTCTCAGCCAAATTATTGACAGATTTTTATTAACTCGACAGAAGTGTTATATATGTTACGGTTTTTTTTTGTTAATCAAAAAAAGTAACACAAAGTTTCGATAAATTAGATACATTTTTATATGTTAACTTATATGACACAATAATTGTATAAATTTCTCGAATTCACATTAAAAAAACGTCTGACAGAATTCATTCCGTTAAATCAGAAGCGACAGAAAATTAGTATAAAACGAAAATACATTATAAATGTAAAGGCAGCCTTTGAAATTCTGCCCTAGTGAAGAAAAACGAGACTGTTGCATCCGCTTCTGTGAAATAACGAGCTATAAGCTGAGAGTATTTTGTGTCCTCGGGTTACTGCTCTGTGCGGGAATTATCTATCACTTTTTCTCTCACGAAGAAACGTGACTCTTTAGTCTGTTGTATTTTTGGATGTCGCACTTTGGGTGTAACGAGGACGAGTTTGCAACTAGAGGGAGGGAAATACTGTACTGCTAAATGGGATGTATATAAATGTTGACGGTAACGTATGTGTATATAAATGAAATACCCGAGGAGACGAATATCTTGTCTGGCTTAAGAATCAGACTCGCAGGAGTCGTTCGTGCACTCACGCGTGCGGTCACGATCGCACTATGTATTTCTCCCACACGTGCTCTTTTTACTTTTTATTATTTTTATTTTTTTTCTTTCATTTATTTTAATACCCTGAGAGAATGAGAGCTGCATGAAAATGATGAGAACTGCAGACTTCGGGTTTACAGAGAGCTGAGGCACGTTCGCGGTTTTTCCTCGGGGCAAATCCTGCTTTATTTTTGGATTAGAAGGTCCACCGCTCTCGCTTCTTCTGTGTCGTCGCTTGTCCCGACGATTTCTCGGGAACGTCACGAACTTGGCGAAACAGGAATTCAAGGCAAAGGTCAATGGTTTATGAAAGACGCCAAGGACCTGCGAATTTTGGTGAAAAATTACCAATTGATTTGACAAATTTGCGCCAGTGGTTCTATTCTATAAAAATAAATGTTAATTGGACAGAAGTTTACGGTTGTTTGTTTCGAAAAAAAGATACAGGACCTGTGAATTTTTCTCTTTCAGCAAAACGTTCAATTGATTTGCAAATTTTAATCCACTGTTTCATTTTGTAAAACAAAATAGTGAACCAATAGAACTTCATGGAAAAGTTCGATAGTTTCGGGTGAAAAAAAATGATCTGTGAATCTTTGATCAAATGTTCAATTGTTTTAGCTAATTTAAAAAAAAAACTTAAAATTACCAATATCTATACAAGACGATTTATTAATAAAATAAAATAATAGGAAGAATTGCAAGTTGAGAACCATCTGAAAGCCAAGATCTTTCGTGGTTTTTCTCAAGCATCGAAAGACTCGTAAAGTCAGCTTCGATCGCCGTCTAACTGTTCCTCTCCACCGTCGATCCTTTCATATATCTATACTAAACGCACAACGTTCAGTATGGCCTGGTCGTTGTATCGTCGAATGGTTACGAGCCCAAGACGATTAATATTACTATTTCTGGATATACCAGAGATATTGTAGCCTGGCTGGTACGAGTTGCTGATATTTGTGTCTGGATGATGTTAACCGAGCATTGGAAAAGGTCCTGATGGAAATCGCACGGGTTGCGATAATTCTCAGTCTGTTGCACCGGCCGATTGAGGTGCATCGGTGTTACGAAGAAGGGAGCTTTGGTTGCATCGAGTCAAAGAGCAGCAACTCTTCAACGAAAGTTTTCATGTTGCTCTTATAAGGCAACAGAGCAAACGAGAAATTCCACGAGACTGTTTTGTAATGTAACCGTTCGAATTCAGCAATGTCTAACGCAAATATTGGCTCTGGATCGAAATTTCCAAAATCATAATTGCCAAAATCTCAAATTTTAAACGAATGTCGAAAAATAGGAAGTCTGCAAAATTCTTTATAAAAAGGAAAACATAAGTATCTGTCAAAAAAAACTTATGTCGAAATTTTTATTAGAAAATATAAGATCGACCTAAATTGCAATCTTTTTATAATCTTAGAACTATGAAATGTTGATTATTGAAAAAGAATCGAATGCTCAAAATACCAAATGATTAACTTCTTTTTTGTTGGGTGGAAAAAAAAACAGAATAATTTAACTTGAGATTATTCTGAATTTCCGGCATAAGAACTCGTCAAAACGGTAGAACACTTGTTTTCAAACCGCGTCCTTCGCGTTTATTCCGTAACGCATAAAGTAATTTGGTTATACGTCGTTGGGCGGTTACGAGTTATGTTTGCTCCTAAAATATTCCGACGTCGGTTTGTGCACGATGCCAACACTTGCCAGAGACCAGTAACAAAGCTGTTTACGCGTCGCAGTTGTGATGATGGTTGCGCAATTATTTTTCCCCGAGGCGTTAAACCAGGTGGTCCTTACGAAGTTTTATGTTTCGTCGACTCGTCGAAACGCAAATTACATAATTAATCATTGTTATAATGACCTTCTTATTGTGCTTCTTGTTACAGACATACCGGACATTCCTGAGAACATCAGGAACTTGAGCTCGCTGCAGGTGGCGGACTTCAGTAGCAACCCGATACCAAGGTCACTGCACGATAAGCACTTACTTACTATATAAGCTATTTGAGATTACCGTAGTTAATTCGTTGATTTCAAGGCTTTAAATGACATTGCTCCAATTTTAATTGACGATTGTTGATTTTTCTGTTTTTAGACTTCCCGCGGGCTTCGTGCAACTCAGAAACCTAACTGTGCTCGGCCTTAATGATATGTCCCTTACGAATCTGCCAGCTGACTTTGGCCGGTAAGTTTTACAAATTCACAGTATTGTTTTTTGACAAGCCTGTAAAGTAGAAGCTTGCAAATTGCTTCGTCATTATTTAGTATCTTTGACAAAGCCTTTTTCCACAAAGACATCGCTATGAGAAAGTATGTTGACCAATTTTAGCTTCCTCATAGAGGAAGCTTTGTAATAAAAGGCTTTGTCAAAGATATTAAATAATGAAGAAGCAATTTGTAAGGTTCTACTTAGGCTTGTTTGAGCTCTAAAGACACTTAAAAAAAAGGCAACGTGCCGTAAAATTAGAATGGTTCGATTGATCTGCGTCAAATTTTTAACTCAAACCTTGGTAATCCATATGTGAATCAAGTTCGGACACGGTATCTCGTAATTTGCACAAGTTAGTGCGTGAAAGACGTTTTTCAAAAAGTCAAAAATGTTTAAAAATTTGAATCATTCGACCGATTCGCCTTAAACTTATATCCAAACCTTGTTCTGAGACAATCCACATTCGTACCAAATTTGATTTAAATCTCCTGAAAAATTTAAAAAAAAGATTCGCGACCGCAATGTTTTGGTTTTTTCTTTTTGAATAGAATAAAAAATTACAAACACAGCGATCGTTCCATGTACCAAACTCGTCTTTGATAATCAATAATCATAAAGTCACGTCGAAAATTACAGCCTCATACCCTAGACTTTACATGAGTTGACGTGTTTACGTACATATTGAGAAAAATTGAAATTGCAATAAAGTCAGAAGCACTCTATCGATTCTTGCAAAATTTGGTACAGATCATGGTTTAATATTAGTGTATTCGTGTACAACATTTCAGCCGGATATCTTTTAATTTACAAAGGTTATAAGCTGAAAACGTTTTTTACAAAATTTTCAAAAAGTTTCAACTACAATCCCTAAGGTTGTATGACAGCCCACTTGCGTGCCAAATTGGAAGAAGATACATCTAAATTTGGACCATTCTGAGTGTCCGGACATGAAAGTCTCGAAAAAAAAATGTTCACAATAACAAAGCTTCCTCTATGAGGAAGCAAAAGGGGCGAGTCAGTAAAAATAATGATTTTTAGAGATTTATATTTTTTATTGTAGTCATCTAGTTAAATATGAAATAAATACATTATTACAGGATTAGAATAAACTATTTTTCTGTTAATATTAAAATCAGTTTTGTTGACTGATTCTATTGTGAATCAGTTTTAGGTTTTTCAATTCTGCGCTGTGACCTAGAATTAAGAACTCGTAGGATTCAACTCTATGAAGTCTCATTTTGTTTGTAGCAACATTCTATACGGAATTCAGGCCCCAAACCAAAAATAATTGGCAATATTGCAAATTTGTCAATTTGCAAGCTGAATTTGGCGGATAAATTCTGCACCTTCAGCAGTTACATAAATTGTTTTTATTATAGCTTTTGGCGCGTCACATTTGTCTTTCATTTGGAGGCCGAACACATTGTAAATGATTCTGTGTTATTTTTTTTTGTTCAGCTTGGAAGCACTGCAATCATTGGAACTGAGGGAAAATTTGCTCAAATCCTTGCCCGAATCGCTCTCCCAACTCTCGAAACTCGAGAGACTAGACCTTGGAGACAACGAGATCGAGGAATTGGTAGGTTCCAATGTAGATCGTAATGACAGAAGAAGGAGTGGCCGCGGCTATATTTACCCTTCGTTCTACAAGTTTGTAAATATTGAATCTCTCTTTATTTTCTCGGATTCAGCCGTCTCACATAGGAAAGTTACCCGCCCTTCAAGAATTGTGGCTTGATCACAACCAGCTTCAGCACTTGCCGCCTGAAATCGGTGAATTGAAGACTCTGGCGTGTCTGGATGTTTCGGAAAATCGTTTGGAGGATTTACCACAGGAAATCGGCGGTCTGGAGTCACTCACCGATCTGCATCTCTCCCAGAATGTTATCGAAAAATTACCCGACGGTTTGGGAGAGCTTAGAAAATTAACTATACTAAAAGTTGATCAGAATAGATTGTCCGCGCTGAATGCCAATATCGGTAAATGCGAGAATCTTCAGGAACTCATTCTCACGGAAAACTTTCTGTTTGAGCTGCCTGTGTCGGTGGGAAATCTTCTTAATTTAAATAACTTAAACGTGGATCGAAATAGCTTGCAGTCTCTTCCCACCGAAATTGGTAAGACTTTTTAAGTGTTCATAATACTTAAAAAAATCTTATTTCCAGGTACTTGAATGGTACCAAATATTACTATTGTTTTTTTTTTTCTAACAGGCAACTTAAAAGGCTTGGGTGTATTATCGCTTAGGGATAATAAATTACAATTTCTACCGGCAGAGGTAGGCCAATGTACTGCCCTTCACGTATTGGATGTATCCGGCAATAGGTGAGATTCTAACACTCTTATTTTGGTTATAAAGAATTTTTCACAGTTTTTGTTTGTTAAAACATTTGTTTTGTTGTGCAAACATTGTTTATGCTAAATTTACAATTTTTCTTTATTACACGAATATATTCATGAAATGTTCAACCATTTGCTGAAAACAAATAAAACAAACTATTTTCACAGCACTTCCTTATATATATTAAAATAAATATTTATTCTAACATACACATTTAAAAAAATTAAACACAATTGTTGCTTTTATTAAAAAAAAAAACATATTTTTTAAAAACAAATGCAATAACATTTTTTTTATTATTCCAAATTTAATTAAATCAATCTATTTTTTCCTTCATCAAAGATTGCAGTTCTTGCCGTATTCGTTGATAAGCTTGAATCTGAAAGCGGTGTGGCTGAGCGAAAATCAAGCGCAGCCGATGCTCACCTTTCAGACGGATATCGACGAGGAAAGTGGTCAGGAGGTTCTTACGTGTTTCCTCCTTCCTCAGCTTGAATACCACGTCGCTAATCAGAACGGTAAAAACTCATAATGAAATCACATTATAAACCGTTGAACAATTGAACAAGACTTTTATCTCTCGTTGGTAATTGATTTTTTTTTTTTGCACAGGTCGCGGATTATCAGGATGTCGCGCAGAAATAAGAAGCGCCGCGCAGGCGAACGAGATGCGAGAATTGGCGAGCAGCGACGACGAAGGATGGCAGGAAAAAGAGGCGTCGCGAACGCATTCCGTGAAATTTACCGACGACGCCCCGGAAGCCGACAAGGAGGTGAGCACGCTGCTCCTACCGACGTCTTCTTCCACCTTTTACACATCCATTTTCGTACAATTCTTAAGATGCATCTTCTGCATGAATCGCGCTCACTCCTACGAATCTATATACTAAGTAATATACTCGTATATTGTAGTTAATGCACGTTTGTAAAAAAAACATTGTAGTTATAGTTCTGTAAATAGCTCTGCGATAGGAAGACCTTATTTTCGTTTTTCTTTCTTTTTCTAATTTATTTATTGTGCGAATGTTGTATGAAATGCTTTGGCGAAACTCCGATATGTGTGGACTTGCATGGTAATTGTATTAAATCTTTTTATTTTCTATTCACTAGAGCTTATTCGTTATGCACTTTAAACACGAAGATAATAACATATCACAAAACGATCCTCCACTAATCCGGTATAGATTCTATGTTAATATTAAAATATACACCTTAGAAAAATTCGCCTTTTATTGGTAAAAAAAAAACCTCCCCATATATTTTTTCTTTACTAATAATCATTCCTTGGTCGGGTGAAATGCATGTCGTCGATGGAGTAAGTACAACGTGTGATAATAATAATATCAATTTGGTGATTTTCATTCTTTGTTTGCTTGATATTATGATGAGTGTATGAATAATTTTGTTTTCTTTTTTATCACGTTATTTCGTTATTATTCTCCAGACTCCATTCGTCAGACAGAATACGCCGCATCCAAAAGAACTCAAAGCAAAGGCTCACAAATTGTTCAGCAAAGGAAAGAACGACAGTCGATCGGGTTCCACCGACGAACAGGTATTTAAAACGAACGCCCGATTTCCTCCAAGCAGAAAAATATGTTATAGAAAAAATAAACGTTTTTTTTTGCTTTATTCAGGATGTTTCGCAAACATTTGGTCTCGATAAAACTGAAAATGAACCAACGACTGGCGAATCACAGCAAGACGTCTTGGAGGTTGAAGAAGTTTCTATGTATAACGAAGAGACTGCGAGGGACGCGCCGAAAGTTTCGCTGTCGGAGGGAACGATCGAAACTTCGGGGGTTCCGGCGACAGGTGAAAACGACGGACTTTCCGCGCAGCAACAGCAACAGTCCGGAGCGAATTCTACAACCACGGTGAGTTGATGAACTTTTGCCTTTTGAATAAATTTTCAAACTAACCACTCCGGAAACTTTGACGATTCAATTCATTTGCTTTCTCCTCCCCCTAACCCACCCTCGGTTTGTGTCAACTGAAAATGGAACGCGCTATCTCGAAACTAAGCGAAATTCATTTAGCAAGTCAGCTGCCTATCTCTTTCGATCGAATTCTAAATTTCTAACGAACAGTTATCGTGGAAGATGAGGGAAACGTGTATGGGTTTGTTGTACAGTAAAGTGTTCGAAAAAAAGATGATAATTTAAGAAAATTTAAAAGTATCGATTTTTAAGTAAAAAATACAACTCGAGATGAAAAATCGTGTTGAAAAATTCTTGGCTTTTGGAATCTAAATCTATACGGAAAAAGAAATTAAAAATTCACTGGAAAATTACTGATGTTTGGGTAATTATTGTGTTTTTAAAAAATAAACTTCGCGCGTCCGTACTAAATAGAAAGTACTAAAGGAATATTTTGTAAATTTACCGAATGTATCTATTTTTTTTTGTTAAATTAGGAACTATAAAAAAAAATGTTTAACTAATTGTAACGAATATTCTTTTCTAAAACTGAAAATTAAAGAAATACATTGTTGCAAAGTGACATAAAGTTTTAGTGGACGTTTGAGGCCACAGAAATACAATAAAAACTACACAAACTTCAATTTACTGTTTAGTGGCGGATATTAAAAATTCGTTGAATTGATGGAATTTTTTTCCGTGTACATTTTTGAATACTGGACGAAAAAAAATGCTTTTTTTTAAAACACCTTAATGTACGACGGGTAAAATAGTTTCGAGGGAGCAGCAGAGGTGTTTACAAGGGCGTTGTTTTTCTTTTTTTTTTTTTTTTGTCGGGGTGTTTTGTCGTGTGACCGGTTTGAGGAAGGATCCTGTTGCAGGATGTCGAGGTCGAGGGTTCGGTGTCAGAATCGAGGGGTAGGGATGAGGATGAGTCTGAGTCTGAGGACATGCAGAGGCATGTCGAATTTACGATATTGGAAGACACGGATTACGAGGGTGGGGGTGACTCCGGCAAGCCGAACAGGCTGCACCGCCGAGACACCCCGCACCATCTGAAAAACAAGCGAATACATACCACGATTGACAAGGATAAAGTTGCCTCGATCATCGCACAGGTCAGCAATTTGATAAAAAAAAAAAACAAAAAAAAAATCAAAACAGAACAAAAAAAACAATGTTTGAGTCAATGAGAACGTGACAAAAATCCTTTTTGCACCACAGCTGCCTGCGCTCTCGTGATGCTCACGAGCCTATTAATGGCACTTATATATCTATTCTCTTCTTGTTTACTAAACTTTGACTAAAACGCTTATTAGGTACTTGTTAGCGCAGTGCCGAGTTTTTAATTGTGAATGTTCGTAGTACGTGTTCTTTGGATCACTTCGGTCGATCGTTGTTTTTATTCACCGTTGTAGTTGTCTCTCTCTCTCTCTGTCTCTCTCTATATCTCTCTCTCTTTCTCTCTCTCTCTTTCCGTGGTGTCTGTTATTTCCGATGCTTTGCATATTTCATTAATTTTTTCATTTCTTTAATCTATCTTCGCGGGCGAATTCGCTTTTCCTCGTCTCGATAATTTCCATTGATCGGCAGATTACTCTAGCAATCTAATCAGCTAACCGTTTGTTTCTGATTTTTTTCTCTTTAAATCTTTAGAGACGATCTTTTCTCTTTTCTATTATTGACGTGAGTTCGTCTTCTGTCGTTAATTCCTTTCGTTTCTTTTATCGTCGAGCGAAACGTACATGAGAGTACGAATTTTCCTTCGTGGAAAATCGACTATGCATTCGAAGACCCTATTTATTTTTTCAAGATGTATTTTATACTTTTTTAAAATGATTAAAGCTTATCTCTACTCGATATAATTCTATACTTTTTTATTGGCAGCTGTGACAGTCGTTTGGTAGTAATACGAAAGGCTTGCGAAATACGTTTTTTCGTACAATATCCAGTGGATATATTTTACGTATTTCTTTTTTTGGCTAATTTGTTTATTATCGATAGATGATTTTATCGGACGTGTTTGTTGACATTTATTTTCACATAATAAATGAAGGTTCAATGATTGAATTTACGAATTTGTTCTGTAGGCGCTGTTGAAGAAAACCGACGAACCACCCGTATCTTTCACACCACCGACGGAATCCGTGGAACACTGTGATCTTAACAGCCAAGGTATGTTTTTGAAAATTATTTAAAAACCTCATTAAAATAGTGTCTCTTCTGGGGAATACGGAAATTGCAACGGAAAATTCTGTTATCGTGTTTTCATAAGTGTAACAATCAAACGAAACTGTGCGTATATCCGACAACTCCGTAGGCTGGGCTGTGCGATAAGATACGATTAAATTACTCACATCTTATCTCTCCGTGCATTATCTCTCACTATTATGGTCGCGTATGCCGTAGTATCTCTTGACATCGATTGGAATCAAGAACGGTGGTGTAGAATTTCACCGCAAATTACCAGAAAAATAACGCGTATTTCTACATCGCTTCGAGTTTCCTTAGACGACGAAAATGTCAAAGCGCTTTCGCATTTTTGTTAGAAATAAAAAGAGAAAAGGTAGATTTTAAGTGTGTCGATCGCTTGATCATTCGATTTATTATTTTTGTAATGCTATTTTTTTTTAATGGATTTTGTGTTGTACTGTGTAGGTGCTACGTCCGATGCGGAACCTACGTTGGAGGTACGAGAAGAACAATACGAAATACATATAGAAAGAACTACCGGTGGTCTCGGTCTGTCGATAGCCGGTGGAATTGGCTCGACGCCTTTTAAAGGCGATGATGAAGGCATCTTTATCTCAAGGGTTACCGAAGGTATTTGGCTCAAATTTATAAGACAGGAACATTCGACATCATTGATTTTGCTTCTTCACAGAAAAGGCTTTAGTTTCATAAACAAGAAATTCTCGAGATTTTAATGTTGGAATATTTTTAATTGTCGGAAACTGAAGGAACAATGATTTTCATAATTTTGCAGAATGCTTTTCGTTACCATTTTTAAGGCAATTGAAATTTTCTGAGACTATATCTTTTTTTTAAATATCGGTGAACGCGATAACTGGAACATTTTTTCAGCGAATCGACCGAAAGTTTGTGTAGAAATTGAGTTAACGATTTAAAAGTTACGATATTTTTTTCTCAAGAATTAGTTGAATTACCGGCTTGAAATTTAGTGAAAATCTGGAGCCGTCGTCTTTCATATAGTGAACAATTTTATTCGAATTGATGAGATTGTTCAAACATTAGGAAAATTTTATTCGGATTGATGAGATTGTTCAAACATTAGGAAAATTTTATTTTTCAAAAATGTGACACCACGAAAATACACCAACTGGTGTAAATTTCAATGTCATCGTATTTTTTTTTGTTGGTCGATCGTAGCCACCCATCGTCTGAAATATTCTACATTCGCGACCGCCTATCGACAATTCTGCTATTCAATGTCATCGAACAAAACGTTTTTGCCCCTTTGGAAAAAGCTTTCTCCACGAGGAAGCCAAAATTGATCGACATTATTCCTCACAGAAAATCTTTTTCTAAAGGTGGAAAATAATGAAGAACCTTACTTCAACTTTTCGAGTTTTTTGTCGAGCCAAACTTAGGATAGCGTTGATTTTTATAGGTGGCCCAGCCGATTTAGCAGGTTTGAGGGTCGGCGACAAAGTTATCTCGGTAAATGGGGTCTCGGTCGTCGACGTAGATCACTATGACGCAGTCGAAGTTCTGAAAGCATGTGGGCGTGTGCTTATACTTGTAATCGTCAGGGAAGTGACGAGAATAGTACCGCCAAGTGAACAGGTGAGCAGCCCCGACCTGCTTTTTTTTTTAAGGCAGCGATGCAATACGATACATACGTAGTAGCAAAAATCGATTGATTCGATTTTTCGAACTTATTTTCAGTTGTCTACGAGAAAAGACTCGGTATGCTCGAGTATGAGCACGAGTCGCGCACCCAGCGCCACATCCTATGTTTCTTCGACGACGATGTCGCACAATCTTGAAAACGGCGATAGTTTACCTCAAGAAGTCATCAAAGTATGTTTTTTTTATCGATTTGTTTCTATTTTTACATTATTTTTCGAATATCGTATCCATAGCACGTTTTTGGAATGAAGTTTTATGATATTTGGATTTGATTCTTAGACGAAGAAAATTCCCGAACCGATTCCCGTAACGAGAACGAGCGAGGAACCTTTGGTTCCTGTTTTAGTGCATACAACGTTGATACGCGATCAAAATGGGCTAGGTTTCAGTATAGCTGGTGGAAAAGGCTCGTCGCCGTTTAAAGACAACACAGACGTGAGTAAAACTTTTGTTGATCTCATTGATCGTCTAATTTTCAGTAGGAGTTTTTATTGTTTCATCTTTGATACAGGCGATATTCATCTCGAGAATAACGGATGGTGGCGTTGCTCAGAAGGACGGCAAGTTGTTGGTTGGAGATAAAGTGATATCGGTGAGAAACATTAACAATTATTTTCAACTCTCTTTCAGACGCATGTATTACAATTTTTATATTGAAACATTTTTTAATGGACCTTTTTCCTCTTAAAGTGTTTTTAAAAAGCCTCCCACCTCGAAATTTTGAACCCATTTATGTTGATGATTAAGTAGATGAAAATCAATAAATTTTTAGCAATCAATGCAAGAATAATGGTATAAATAAAATCTAAAAATATCTTTAAATTTCATTCACCTATTTTTTAATTAAATGTGTTGAAAGTTTTGAGATTTTAGAACAAATCTCCCTTTTCCTTCCCTCCCTCCAGTTAAATTATATTTTCGGCCTCAACGATATTTGTAAATTATCATAGATAAACGGTGTCGAAATGACGGGAGCGAAACATGAGCAAGCAGTCGGGATGTTGACCGGTCTCGAAAGGTTCGTTCGACTGGTGGTCGAACGCGATATACCTCTTTCGCAGGCAAATCCCGCAACGACGGTAACCCCATCAGAAAAATCACCGCGTCTTATTGGCGGTGCGCCGCGTCCGTACACAGGTCTTTATAGCGCAAATAGTTATATGGCTAACAGGCCCGGTTTAGCAAGTTATCGTCGTTCGATGGACGCGGATAAAACACTATCGCCAAGTCCAACATCGAGTACACCGCCGCCACCGGCACCACCACCTCAACCTGGCGTGAAATCCGAGACTTACAACGGAATGGTAAAAATGAACGGTGTTACGGAAAACGCGGGTTTAACGAAAGCCGCAAGCCCGGTGATTTCAACGACCGGGAATCAACCGCATTCTACGCCACATCCACAGCCAGCACCGAGATTATCTGTCGGGCAATCGGCAACAGGAATTGTCGGTGATACGACAACTGGTACTTCAACCAATGGGGTGCGTATATAAACATTTGAATAAAAAGACACAATATCTGGCGACAGAATATCTGACGAGAAAATTCAAACATGCCAATAATAACTGAAAGCAATACCATGTGGAATTCCTACGACAAAATATGAGAAATCCCAAAATATCTGCCACAAAATCAAAGCATGACAAATTATCGGAGCAGCAATGAAAAAAATAAATAAATAAATAAATAAAATAAAATAAAATAAAATAAGAAACAGAATATGGGGTGAAATCATTTCAGATTCAAGTAGCAGATTGTAACATTTTCCTCCCTGATTCTTTATTTATTTAGGGAGAACATATGGGTAGACGAAAATTCAATTAATACAATTTATTTAGGTAACAATAAATCTTATTATTGAAATTAAAGATCTTCAGGTTGACAATTAATCTCGGGGAGGACTGAGTAAATGTCGTCTTTCACTTAATTTCGAGTTTAACAAAACGGCTAACTCGTAACAATTTAACAACACAAATCGATTAGAACGCCAAGGGTCGAAATGCACGGAGCAATCAGTACATCTACTCAAAGCAACTTTAATTCTTGAGTGTATTCGCATCGAAAAAATTACCATCCCTCGAATAATAATATAATGAACCGCGACTGGTATCAAAAACCACGCACGAATAAATTTACAAGAATTTAATATCGGTGAAACTATACAAGGAACTACGAACACGTGACAAGACATACAAGTAACACAAAGATAAAAAGTGAGAGGCAGTGGTATGGTTGGTTTTTCGAATTCATAAATGAGACGACGAACTTATCTTAAAAGTCTCGGAGATTGTTAATGCCATGATCCGTCGGACGTCGACAAGGGCGTATCACATTATTTTGACAGTATTATGCCGCCGATATTTTGGGAATTCGATATTTTGTCGCAGATGTTTTGTCACAGATATTTTTGTCGCAGATATTTCGTCATTTAGATGTACTGTCATAAAATATTCTGTCGTCAGGTATTTCGAGTTTATCGTTATAACACGTCACCAACCAACGCCGAGACGACACCGACGACTAGCGGAACAACAACAACAACACCAACAACTGGCGATGCTGAGCAAAGGCCAGTCTCGCCGCAGGAAGATATACAGGTATCGAAGCCAATCACCAACGAGGAATTTCAGGCCATGATTCCCGCTCACTTCCTACGACCTCCGACCTCCTCACCCTCGCCAGACTCCCAGCAGGGCCCCGTCGTCACCGTGACTATCAAGCAGCCCGACAATATTCCTGGGGACGTTAGCTTTCCCCCGGCTCCTACCACTCTTGGTAAAGTTACCGAGACCATCACTAAGAGCACAGTCACGGAGACTGTTGTGACACGTGTCACCGACAATCACCTGGTGGAACCAGTCATCATCGAGGTACGTGCTCCCCGCGTAAGATTCCAAGAAAAACAAAAAGAATCGTATGAAAATCATCACACGACCTCTCAGTGCTTTGGTCTTGCATTTATTCAATTCCTTCCCTTTGTCATTTATGGAGCAGTGTTTCAGTAGTGTTTTGTCGTAGATATTGCGGCTTTTGTATTCCCTTCACTCGTGGAAAACACACGTTTTTTTTTTCGATCACTCGTATTTTTATTCGTCGTTTTACTATTTATCTCACTAAATATGGCGCCTAATTTTTTCTTTACTTGTCTGGAAGATTTTAAGGATTTTTAGTATAATGAGGGATGAGGATCGAATTAATATGAAGTCACTATCGTTAAATAGTTATTTTTTTTCTTGTTAACTAAAAACTAAATCATTTTTTTTTAAATTTCTTTTTCCCTGTTCTCACGCGTTTAAATCAAATTTGATATTTTTCTCGTACCGTTCCTGATTGAACCTGAAATTTACAGAGTGGGATAAGAACGGGATCATATTAAAATTAGATTGATTCATTAAATTTACTAATATTAAAATAAAAATTAATAAATGGCATCACCAAGTTGTTCATTATCTATGAAAAGGTTGAATACATTTTTATTAACTTTACTTTAGTCGTGGAATTTCATCCAGTGAACTTTTTTTCGAGATATTAAAAATTCGGCAACAAATTTAGGTCGATAATTGGTTCCTGACATTTTAAGCTTTCGTAGTCGCGGCTCACGCACATGTTTCACGGCTATTGTATATATTTATTTTTCATTTTGCTTATTTCCATGTGTTGAAGATAAACACGAGGACAACCAGTCGTTGGAACATTATAAATTTCATATCATTGTTTATTTCTATTAAAAATCGATAGGCTTATGCATGGTCAATAAAACTGTCCTAGCTAATTTAATCCTTTCAATAACAATCATTTTTATGGATCAAAATGATTTTTCAACTCTTTAAAACAAGATTTTCTTAATTAAACGGATTCTCCTATAAAAATGTTAGAATACTGATAAATCCATTTTCTATTAAAAATTTTTATTTTTCACATCTAAATTATACTTTGATACGTACATCAGCAGTTTCGGATACTTTTTTCCCTCCACCAGCATTGAAAGGTTTAATTTTCTTGTCATCCATATTTTTTTTGGTCATAATTCTCATAATTTTGTATTCTGTTAATGGTTTCGACGTGTAATTTTGTTTATTCAATGTTTGTGTACGGTCAATTTATTCAATATCGAGTGCTTATCCTCTGGCATGGAAATAGGTAAGTAGAATAAAGTTAATCGTATATAATTTATCAAGGAAAAAAAAACTCTAACTCTATAAAGGATCGCAAGGATTACCGCCTCAACAGTTTATAAAGCACTTATGATTAGTCGAACGCTGCTTATCTCATCACTCGAGCAATTTTTGCGGCAGAGTTCAATCGCAACAATTGAAAACCTGCATTTCGTTTTTCTGCATTATTATACGCGAAGACGATTGAACTCCGCCCGATTGCCGCACCAATACTATCGTTGCACCTTTTCTCAAATCGCCACGTTCACGCAATTTACATGATCTTCACACTTCAGCTGAGTACCAACCTCGCCTTTTCGCTCCTATCTATCCCAAACTGGCCACGATTATTAGAAAAAAAAGCTGTAGAAGCGACATGACGATCTGCTTGTAATACAAAAATATGGATTCTATTCATACAAATTCTATTCTGCAGGATGTCGTGCTGATGAAGGAAGGCTCTTTGGGCTTCAGTATCATCGGTGGAACCGATCACTCCTGCACACCCTTCGGCGCAAAAGTGCCGGGAATTTTCATATCTCACGTTCGTATATTAATATAATATAATATTCATTAATACAATACTGAGGCGAAATTAGTGTTGTTACGATCAAAACGGTAAACGTCCCATTATTTTTACCCTCACCATTTGTCTATACTATAAATATTGTGATTTTACTTTTTTTTTTTTAGAAAATTGTACCTACTTGGTAAAAGTTATGGAAAAGAAAATGTTATCCCATTACTTTGAATTTTGTATCATTCATTTATTAATTTTTATGGAAAAACGTTTTTTGTTTTGTTTTTAATAAATTATTTATATATATATTTACACCATAACATTTAAAAAAAAGTTAATTAACAAATATAGTAAGTTAAAAAATAATTGGATGTTTACAAATCTGGTCACGTTTTACAAAACGAAAGAAACTGAATATTCCATTAATTTATTTAGGTTGTTCCTGGTGGAATAGCAGCAAAGTCCGGAAAGCTACGAATGGGCGACAGAATATTGAAAGTAAACGGAACAGACGTGACGAAAGCAACGCACCAAGAAGCAGTGATGGAATTGCTTCGACCGGGAGATTCCATCGTTCTCACAGTTCAGCACGATCCGCTGCCAGAGAGCTATCAGGTATATTAATCAATTACTTTTGCTTCTTGTTCTCACTGTCACGAAGCATCGTACGTAAATCTATAAATTTGCTTTCGTGTGATACAATTAGTTGCTTTGCCGTATGCCACATAAACGCACGAGCAAAAATCACTACAGTTTCTTTTTCAGCATAATTTTGTACCTTTTATTTTCTGTCTGTCCGCGTAACAATCGTCGGTATCGCAAAATAATATTCCCTTAATTCGGCACTCGAGTGCTACCATATTCGATAATAAATAATTTGGCATGTCAAAAGTATTTAAAACATTTTTTTAAAAAAGTGTATTCAGTCTGCGATTTCTTTTCCTGTCAGTTTTTTTTTATTAAAACTTTTTGTGGTTCTTACAACCTAACAATTTTATAAAATTGCCCAACAAGCTGGTCGAAATAGAGTACATCCCGGTGACAGTAAGTATTAAAAAAAACCGACGATTTATAAACGTTTTTGTTAAAGGACTTATTTTCTTTTTCTTTTTTGTTATGTATATCTCACGTGAACGCTCTTTCAAAGAAAATTCATCACAATTCTAGCTCTTATAAAACATGCTTTTGTTAAGGCTTAGTTAATCATTTAGTACCTCTAGAAACTAAACTTTTTCTTTTTCTTACTTTCAAGTGCTTTGTGTGCTTGACGCTGATGCTCAACGCCCAATGACCTTTTAGCAAATTCACTTAGATAAAAAAAAAACCCAACTTAATCATCACCGTATGATCACAATATTGTCGATCGTTCACTGCAAGTCCTTCGTTGACTAGTACTTTTAGCTGCATTTATTTGACAATTCAAGAGGCATTGGAGTTTTTCCTCGTAGCGCCACGATTCGCAACGATATTTCACTGAAAATTCACGCAAACATTGTTCCTTCTTTATTTTAGGAACTTGTAATCGTGAAAGAACCCGGCGAGAAACTGGGAATGCACATTAAAGGTGGTCTCAGAGGACAGCGTGGTAATCCTCTCGATCACACGGACGAGGGTGTATTTATTTCGAAAATTAATTCCGGAGGAGCAGCGAGGCGAGACGGAAGATTAAAGGTACGTTTTACAGCAGTTTTCTTTATAACGAGTCCAAAAATAATCAATATATGGAGCCATTCCACCGACCTTCAGATTTTTTTGATTTTTCTTTGCCAAGTTTCGGTATATTCGAGTAGAAAAATTTGAATTAGTGTTATAGTCGATAGTACTATATTCGCTGTGAGTTACGCGAAATTTTTACAAAAATATACTAAAGATATTGTATTTTCATTTTATGAAAAATGTTATGTCATTTTGACAGTGAAAAAAATACTTTTATTTTTGTTTGATAATATATTCTCTCGTTTTGTTGCTTCCGTTATTAAATAAATTGTATTTAACAGGTCGGAATGAGATTGCTCGAAGTAAACGGCACTTCGCTGCTCGGAGCGACGCATCAGGAGGCAGTAAACATTCTCAGGTGTTCGGGCAACACGATTACCCTCGTGGTTTGCAAAGGTTACGACAGAAACGAGGTAGAGCACATAATGACGTTATCCGGTGGTAGGGATTCCAAGGATTCAAAAACATCGCAAGAGCGCAAAGATTCGCTAACCGATGGGCTGAAATCATTGTCGCAAAGTATATCGAGCCTAGATCGTGATGACGAGGATGCGGCAACTTTGCGACAGGAGCAGGAAATGAAAGCCGAGCTTGTTGCTTGGGAGGAGGAGGAACGCGAACGTGCGCTTGTCGAACAGCGTGAAAAATCAACCCCTGAAAAGGTAGGAATTTTTTTTAAATTCTTTTAAATGCTTTATAGTATCGTAGAATAGAAAACACTTGGCGTCGAGTCACTACCGCGACTCTTGATAGCGTTTAGACTCTTCGATCCCACTTTACTGGCTCTATAGAAAAAAAAGGGGAAAAAACGCTTAACTCGAGTATCTGCCTGTGTAGGTGTTGGACGTAGTTCGAGCCGCAGAATCCCTAGTGAATAAACCGAATAGTCCAGTTGACATGCTCGCCCCACCAAAATCACCCGGCGGCACGAAACCCAAAACTACGACGATCGTCATGAGTAAACACACTCTAGCACCGCAAAACCCCACTGTAAGTATTATTAGTATTACTTTTTCTCTATGATGTATACGAGAATGCTTTCTTAGTTAGATTAGAGGTATCTTTGAAAGTATTTTGAAAAAGAAGATATAATACGCACGATTCAAAATGCATGATCGATCGTTTTTTTTTTAATACGATGAAAATCGATCGATTCTATACTTATTAAATTACAAATTAAGAGCATGTGAAATACTAATCCTTTGGGAATAGGCTTCATCAGAGATGATTGATTTTTTGCAGCAAAAACAAAATGTTAAGGCTATTTACGGATCATTTTGTTAATTATTGAACTAAATCATGTATTCTTATCAGCATAAGGCATTTTTTCAAAAATAAAAAAATTCAATCGCTTTGAGTGATGAGGGATTGAAACAAAATCTAAATATTTGTTTAATTCCAGGATCGTTAATTTAGGTTTATACGAACTCAATTCATGAGGAAATGAGAGAAAAAAATAATTTTATTTTAGATTATCCTATTGAAAATCCTTTCAATTATAAGGCAAATAAAAAATTCTTCGCCAGATTTAGTTTGATAATTCTTGAAATGATCCTTGTACAATAGTTTTCACAGAAAAAATATTAAACGTCTCTGAGAATAACTTAAAAAAAAAGTAGTTAGCTACCGATGGATTTGCAGATGCGACCAAAACTGTCGTTAAATCATCGTTGCCCTTTGAAGAATGATTTCCCTCGCACTTAAATTTTCCCGGCATGTTAAACATAAGTGCTCCACAATGCACTGGCAAATAGACTCTTATTACCGTATAGAATATACAGAAAATCCTTCACTCTGTCCTCGGCAAACCAAAATGTATGATACACGTGCCTAAAGACCCTTAAAAAAGAAATACACAAGAAGAATTTAAGGATTCACGTCGTGTTTGTCAAGGGAAATGTTGAAAGTTGAATTAGTCGTTGCAAGCAGGCGATCTTAAATTTGGAACTACAAAAAAAATATCGCGATACCGCGCCCGGTAATAGCACGAAAAATCGTTTTTAAATTTAGCAACCGCACTTTGTGATTAATAATGTTATAATTATAAAACTAGAATATTATTTCGACATATCCGCAATGACGTCTCTTTCCCCTCGATTCGTTAACACGATTTTCTTTCTAAATGGCGCATGAAACATGTACTTGTCGGTGTTTGTAGTGACGCATGCTCTCTCGTTATGAGCCGCAAAAGAGACATGTTTCACGTGTTTACAGACAATGGACGGTGATAGCTCGAGTTTGGCCGCCCTCTGACAAGAGTGAGTCGTTCTTACCTCCTCTCATTTATCCCCGTGTCTGCGTTCGCGTCTGGCCAGGACCGCGCGATCTCACGGCTAATTGAAACTAAGGAACCGTCATACAAAAATGTCTATCGACGTTTTCACATTAATTACTGTGCTCCTCCCTCCTACGAAAAAAAACCGTACACATACATACACACATCGTATAATTGTTACGCAGTTAATCATATTGTTGCTCTATTTATTACCGTTACTGCCATTAATAAGCGTTAAGTAAAAAAAAAAAAAAAAAAGAAAAATCGTCACCTCCGTCGGCCACTCGTCAACTCGATGATTTACGGCAATGATCGTCAAGTTGAATTTCAATCATAAAAAAATGAGAAGAAGAAAAAGAAAAAAATAAATAACGTCGATGCGCGACGTTCCTATCAATCGAAGACTATCTGTAAATAATCTTTTCGTTGCACCTTCGTCTGCAAAAATACTGGCCGATGAATGGACATATTTCTGTGATAGGTAGTTGGAGGTTGAAGTCAACTTCACATAAAAAAAAGCACACAAACACGTACATATTAACATAATTGAAAAGATATTTTTCCGCTGGTTTTTGTTATCAGCTGTTTTTTTATGTTGGTGAGAAGAATTTAAAGAGAGGACACACAAGTCGAAAAAATGTATCTTCCCTAAAGGGGCTTGAGCTTAAGAAAAAAAAGCTTCTGCGTGCTGATTGCTCGATCAACAGAATTTTGTCGTACGACTGACGATTTGATGCAGACTGTTTGTAAAGCCCTTTGTCGAAATGTTCCTGATAATATTGTGTTTAACAGATGTTGACTCTCGACAGCAGGACTACGAGAATTATTGGCGAAACTTTGTCGGTTTAAGTGCGGAGCACAGGTGACAAGCAGACGTGACATTGTAAAAAAAAAAGAAAAAAAAACAAACGTAATAACTTTATCTACGCCAGTGCTGTATAAAAATGCATGGATCTATTGATAATCACGGTATTTCGTTCGTTTGCGAGGATAAAATTGCGATAACTTATACTCGCGGTTATTCGGTCGGTGTATTGGCGGTTAAGTTTTCATTTCCATCGAATCATCGATCATCGGTGTATACTTGTCGTTTTTTTTTTCGGAAGCAAAAAAAAGAGTTTCACATTCATTCTCAACACGAGAAATTAAGTTTTAAACGTACTTTTTCGATTGAAAAAAAAAAGAAAAGAGAAACGGGGAATCTATAATGTTCACTGTTACACTAAAACCCATATCATTAACGAGGTATAAAATCAATGTACTGTAATTATAAATTTTCTATACATGTTATATGTTGATATAACTCTACTGGACCAGATGTTTATATATTATTACAAAATATGAGATAAGATAATATTTATCTAACTACGAAATAAAGAAGGATGTTGACGTTGAGAGCTTTGATAATTTATTCAGGCGATATTCGTGATCGTTGAACGTAAGATGGCTTTCTCTTGACAAAACGACCGTATCTTTAAAAGATGTGAACACTAGAAAATTGAAGTTTTAACTTTTATCTTCCCAACGACGATTTTAAAATGCTTTTATAAATGTTTGCAAAACGCAGAGGAAGGAAAATGATACGTGCTGGTATTACAAATAACTGGCGTAAGTGGGTTATCGAACACTAAAATCCTCGGTTTTTAAAAATCATGCACAATTGTTTGGCGAAAATATTTTTCAGAACTTCTCAGATATTATTCTCAATTTTGTTACGAAATTTTATAAAAATTTTCCACATTGCAGGTTTTTGGAAGATCGATTATAAATCAAGATATTCTTCGAAAGAATATTATTCTGTAATTTTTTACAAATACTCCGAAACAGAAGAAAAAATAGTAATAAGAAATTCTGAATAATGCTGGGAATTTTTTTCACTGTGATTTACCGAAAAAAGACTTTAACTAACCTTCGGTTTGTTCTTTTTTTTCGATTTGGTTTACTCAGCCAATGGGCAGAGAGGATACTGGGACATCCGTGGATTTTCCCACTTCACCGATCACTCCGAACTCTACTATTTCGCATTCTAACGCCACGACAACAAATATCGATATGCCTTGTTCACTATCCCAGACCCTTCCGTCGCCAAAGAAAAAACCTTCGACAGTACCAAAGCGAAGTATCACATTTGCAACATTGCCAACTCCTTACCGATCTACATCCACCGAAGTGATAACATCGCCAACATTAAAATACCGTCCAACTGAATTTCGCTCCATCATGAAAGAACGTCCCGTTTCCATGCACGAAAAATCCGCTTACCATTCTACATCGAATATTCCCGATCGTAATTCCATTCACGAGCCTGTGAAAAGTACAAATTCGCGTTACCGACTTCCTCCGACACCTCTGACAAGTCCCGAGTGCACGGGAGAACAACTTGGTACCTCGGCTTCCTTTAACAAACGACAGATTGCACGCTCTGTCGATGGGAAGTTTATGGTTGAGGTGGGTCTCATCGGCATGTTCAACTAATACTAAACAATAATTACCGATATTATAATTCACTATTGTCGGGGTAATATTCTATATAATCTCGCGGTTTTTTTTCCTCAAAAGTCTTCGAAATTTAATTTAAACATATTTAAAAAACGATACATGTTCAGCCTTCACCGACGACACCGTCACCGACACCGGCGCCGGCCAAGATGTCGGTCAGTGACAGAAAAAGACTTTTTGAAAATGCGGTCGAAGAACATCTAAAACCATCGCCAAAACCAGGTAAAGATAAAATCTTTTTACAAATTAAGGGTGTACACCTGAAAAAATATATAATTCTATTTTTTATTTTAAAGTTCAATCACAAATTCGCTTTTTTAAAAATACTAGTATTTCTTATTAAAAAATAGTATTGCACATATACGAAAAAAAGCTCTATAGATCGTATATAAAACATATCTGAGTTATTCGAGAAATCTCCGCAGTTACCAATTTGATAATGTCAAAATTTCAGACAAAGTATTCAGCTTCCTGAGCCAAGACGAGGTCGAAAAAATGAAGCAAGAAGAAGGTACGAATTTCCGCATGATTGCTGTAATCTAAACTTATTCGTGAGTGTGTTGATTAAATAATAAATTATTCCATTTACAGAGAAGAAAATAGCGACACTAACGAGGGACGAGCTAAAGTCGTGGGCTCAAATCGATGAGATGGAAGGCCTCGAAGAGTCCGAGGACGCGTTGGAAGATCAGGATAATAGAAGACCTAAGTAAGCCAGATAGATGAAATTTCTCTGTAAAACCCCAAGGCAAGCGAAGTTGTCCCCGGCGATTTTGTTCCAGGCCTCTTTTTTTATATTCCACTGCACATTTTTTTTCACACTTTAATCACCGGACAAGAGACTGATACAAACGAGACATTGACTTTGATTAGGCGACGTATTTTTGTAATCTTTTAAAAGATGATTTAACATCGGTTTTTCGAGTTTACACCTAATTTACAAAACGTAATTTTCTACCTCTCTGACGTTCCTTCTCTGTACATATGTATCTATGTATCTATTGTATACAGACTTTTTGAATATTGTATACAACTTTTTAAATGGAAGTATTAGTTAGAAGGGAACGAATAGATGATAATTTCGTACGCACTTTGACTATTTTAGTATTTTACACAGGCAGCTAATATGTGTTTACGAATTGTTTAACGTTAAAAAAAAAGAAAAAAAAGTTCGTCTGCCGACGATTCGACGTTATGAATTTATTATTCATTCGCGTCAAGATATAAATGTTTATAATAAATATTTTTAAACTTACACGATCACAACGAGATGACACTTTTGAACTGCATGTTTCATTTTGTTTTAATGCCCCTTTTTGATCTCTTCAATGTAGCAAAAGAAAAGTAAAACCCGTCATTGCGACGGTATAAAATGGTTGAGTTCTAGTTATATATTTTTTGTACCATGTAAATACTTTTATACATACATATATATTTGATTTTATGAATGCGAATGCTTCTCCAGCTTGGAAGTGGTTTTTTTCATTTACTACTTGGAAGCACATGTGCCTTCATTGAAACAATAATTATTACGCTTTTCAATTTTTTGTTATCACTCACACGCTTAAAAAAAATGACACCTATGCTTATCGCTTAATGCAGAATATAGTCGCACATTGTATTATCAAGGGGAGGGAGCCAGATAAAAATCACCGATATTCATTAAAGAATATCTCATTTTTTTGAGTGCTGAAATATATAAGTGGAAAAAATAGTATTGTTGACTCCTAAACCAAATAATATTTTATGGAGCATAGATTTATGGAGTTTTATATTTGTCGCATATTGCCGAGAGAGAGTCGGTTATTCGAATATTCCCAAAAAAATTGTATTTTACGACGTGAATGTAGATTTAAAAAAAAAATGTATTGGAATTGACGAAAATGTAACGGATTTATGAAAATCTTTTCTTTTATTATAATTTAAATCTATGATATTTCACGAATAAAAATAAAAAAGAAAAAGTTACGTTCATACTGTAACTGTACATTTAACGGAAACTTGAGATTTTTTTTTCTTTAATATTTGAATAACCGGTTCACTTGGAAACGTGTGACAAACGTAAAAACCCATAAATTTGTGATAAGTTATCTACAATAGTTAGATGCCAAAATACTTTTTTAAGGAGTAAACAATATATATTTTGTTTTTTAATACCAGCATTTAAAAAAATGAGATATTCTTCAATGAATACCGATGATACTGATCTAATCACCTTCCCTTAAATGGTGGGAGATACAGGAGATGTATATTTTTTGACAGTGGGATGCTCCATATCGGCGGATTATAAGTTATAAGAAATGCGTTTTCGGTGGGCTAATTTTCATTCGTGAAACGCAGAGGTATTCTCGTACTCATCGCGCGGTTTTCTAGGTGGTATTAAACGGCGATGGCACTGTTGTAGTACGTTGCAAACATTTTTTTTTTATCTAATTTAACACGTAGGCTACTTCTACTCTTCTTATTTCTACATAACGCAGTATTTTACCGGAAGAGAATTCTTGTGTTAGCGTATACACGTCTTTGCCTCTGTACAATTCGTCGCTTTTTGTACTTTTTTTTAAAACTGGAAAAATAAAAAAACACAAGTTATTGTAACAATTATTACAATTGAATTGTCGACTGGTCAGTATGCATGACTCATTACCTTACAGTAGCCGGTTGAGCTCGCGAAGTTCGCTACCCTCTCTGCAGGGCGTACCGAGCATCGTCAGGACAGCTAAAGCGGAACGACGGCTCAAAGAGAAAATGATTCAGGAGGTAAGGAATATATTGATCATTACACTTTTATCGAAACTTTTGGAATGAGCGGAGAGAACATAATTTCATTAATATTTCGCATTAAATGTTGCTTTTAACATTCAGTTGACAGAATTACATTTCTTAGAAATTATGAAATTTACGTGATAAAAGAAATTGTATTACATGTACATTTTTATAAGAATTGATATTACTAAAATTTCGTTAAAAAAGTGCGAAATGTATTTGTGGACTGCAAATAATATAATTTTCGTATGAGAATTAATGCATAATTTTTTTCTTTCAATATATGAGTTACTTAATATTCGATTACGCATTTAGAACTTAATAAATAGGTTCTGTTTAAAAAAATTATCACATATCTTTTAAGTAAAATATTGTAAATATGCACGTTTGTCTCGGTAGGGTTTGATTTCGGACGATGATGAGGAAAGTCATTTAAGCCCAGCAGAACAAAGAAAATTGAGGGCTGAGAAACGAGCTGCATGGAGGCAAGCGCGATTGAAATCTCTCGAGCAGGTAATATTCATAATACTAAGCATTTTCAAAATCATGAAAATTCATTAATAAAAGCATGAAAATAAAATTGTGTTGCAATTGCGAATAAGAAATCTTGCTACATGATTTAACAAGACCTTATAAGCATAAAAAACCAAACCATTTTTAGTAATCGCATTTTTTTTTACGAAAAAAAAGAAAATAAGTTTAGATTTATCTTGATGTAGAGTTCAGATTGGATCAGAAACTCACTTTGCTTGATCAATGGATGTATATGTAAAGAAATATATATTTGCACAAATTAACTGGGTTATAAAAAAATGATTAAAAAATAACATTCTTTTTGTAAAATCAAGTTGCAAGATTTTATACGTGTAATTTGCAACACAATTTTATTTACCCAAATTGTAGATGACTGTGGGCCCCTTAACAGCAATTACACAATTAATATTGAATATTTATCATGTTAAAGGATGCACTTCAGGCCCAGATAGTTATAAAAAAGATGAACGAAATGATGGACACGTCAAACAAGTCGGACGTGGTGCAAGAATCGATAGAACTGGAGCGTTCTTCAGATCACGAAAAAACAAACGAGGTGACTAATCCCTAATTTTAACTCCAGTCTCGAGCACACTTCAACTATTATAACTTATAACAGATTTGAATAACGTTCTGTTTTTTTTTTGTTAATTTCAATAATCGATTAACCCAGAATTATGATGTCGAAAATCTTATACGTTAACCCGATTGTGTTACTAATTGCTCGTTTTTGTTTGCAAAAAAAAGGCTCTCTGACTTACATAATACGCCCCCGTGAACTCGTCTTTTTCACCTAAGCTTGAAAAGTCATGAAAAAAGACCGATTGAACGTACAAAACTAGTGCAAAAAAAAAACGCTTGTCGTTTGTCTGTCCTACTACCAATCTAGTTCACTGCATTACGGCCGTCTAGCGCGGATTTCCCTAAACTTGCGGTACGCAGCAAGCTGGGTCCCCCGAAAGCGGTGCGCGAATCTGAAAAAATAGTGGACGAGAAGGTAACTCGCCGTACTGAGGAATATGTCGACGAGGTGACCGGAGAACGTCGTGTCCGAACAGTCGAATACGTCGAGAAGCTCATTGAGCGCGAGGTAGTAAACAATTCACATTGAATCACACAAAAAAACAAAAGAAAGGAAAAACAAAATGCACCACTCTCGTACAAAAATTCGTATCGTACACCAAAGAGTACTGGCAAAGCAGACTTTCGATTGGCACTGCACACGCGCGCGGAAGCAAATTTTTATTAAATTTTTGTTTTTTTTATCAACGATTGTTGAATCGCGTTTGATTTTGAAAATTCTTTGAAAACTCAACGAATTCGGCCGGTTCCTCCGCGTTTAATATCGATGCATGTCTCTGTTCAGTGCACTTTGGCTTCTAGCATGTAGCATGTAGATAAAATAACATTTAATCTTATGTATATTAGGGTGATTCTTAAACAGGATTGAATCGAATTTTAATCCCTTCACTCCCTAATTCTGTTTCAAATTATTCAAAAACACAACGCAAATTTTCTCAAAATAAAAAAAGATCTTAAACGAGGAAAGTTGAAGCCCTGTGGTCAGAGGTTCAATTTTTTTTTTTTTTAATTTTGGGTATGTTTTTGAACTATTTGAAACCGATTTAAGGCGGTGAAGCGATTAAGATTCGATATGACCACATTTAAAGACCACCGTAAGGTATATTTATTTTAAGTACGTGTGTTTTATATAAAAATAATGGATTGTCTTGTTACAAGATCCCGACACTCATGCCTGGAATGCAACCCACACTGCCTTGAGTTCACTGTAATCATATCCACTGTTTACTGTCAAATCTTCTCTTCTAACATGGGTACGACGTTGTGAATTTTCTTCTGTAGAATTTCTTAGGTCTGTACTAAATATTATTTTTTTATTTTTCATTGGTGCCTTGTTTCTCTCTGGACGCGCAATTTTAATTCCTCGTTATACTAACTGTCCTATGGGTCGTACTAATTTTAGGGTAGAGAAATAAACAAGGTGGCCAAAATCTTATCGAAGATAAATAAAGGTGTATTCTCGCTAAACTGAACTCAACCACTTCCTAATCGATATTTTTTATTTTTTGTTTCTGATCATTATTTTATATACGGAAACACATTTTTCAATGTGAATATCGTTAAAATAATAATTTGTCACAATTTTTTAGAGCTCTAAAGTTTTGGAAAGACAATAACTAAAGAAACGCTAATTTCCGTGTAATTCAGTAAATAAAATATAGGTCAACAATTAATCTAATTTTGAAATTCTAAAGGATGGTCAAGTTTATAAAAAAATTTAAATATCGTATATTTTATTTTATTCCTTATTTCTGATCTCTATTTTGTACACGGAAACGAATTTTTCAATCTAAGTATCGTAAAAATAATAATTTGTCACAAATTTATACAATTCTAGAGCTTTGGAAAGGTAACAATTAAAGAACACTAACTTCCGTGTAATTCGGTGAGAAAAATACACATCAACAATTAATCCATAGTTTTTATTCTAAAGGATAGTCAAGTCTATGACAAAATTTGAAATATCTGTTTAGCGAAAATACACCACAATAATAATAATAATCACAGTTGTATTATTTAAGTTATTAGAAGAAATCGGTAGTTCGATTTCACTTGCTGTTTAATACGCTTAAAAACAATGTTGTGTCACTTCCTGTTTAAAAAAAAAACAAACAAAAATCTGTGAATATTAGGTTGAGACTCTGCGTGAGAAAATAATTTCTCTCGAATTGAGTAACGCTGAAGAGGAAGTGGATAGCGTTAAAGTCGAGACAGGTGCGAGTGACGCTGAAAGCGAGAGCGAAGAGGTCACTGGACAGGATTCCTCGATTAACGTCGCTGTCGAGAGTTCGGATTCACTGATATGCACCAGTCCGAGTCAGAGTACTCCAATTCCTGCCAAGACAGCCACGAATTCCTCGACAACGGCGACGAAGAAGAAAAAGCGAAAACGCTCGAAAAAGGGACGCAATTAAAGGAAACCGCAAACTTTCTCTCATTGGCGAGGAAGGCAATTTGGTGCGCAGTTTTGTATAGAAAAAAAACATATAGTTTTAAGAATAAGAATAGTTTGATTTAAGTAGCAACGGATGATATGAAAATCCTGTGCATTGGAAGACAATTTATTCAATATGTATTCTTCGAGATCGTGCGAGGAATCGCGATAATTCGCGGTCGACAATACTGCAGCGATTGCAACTTACGTATTATATATTTCATACGTTCACCAATTGAATAATTGAAAAAAGTAAGCCGTTTAAGAAATTTAGTTGAGTATTTAACGTCAGATTGGAGTCGTATAAAGAGAAATTACTTTTCTCACTAAAAGAAAAATCCTGCCATTCGGTGTAAGCAGGTATGCATTTGAATATTGAAGATAGATTTTTTTCGATCAAGCACAGAAATTTCATAAATCCCAGTCGCAAAGTTTGATGGTTTTCTTTGTTTTTGTTTATTCGCGTCTGTTTAAATTACTGCACATTCCTTGGGAAAAACAAATTACCTTTTACACTGTGTCAATCGAATCCTGAATAGGAGAAACTCATTATTAATGTTATATTAATTAATTAATTGATTAAAAATTCACGACTACAATCTTCCAGGCTCTTGTATACTTCCGAATGAAAAAATGAAAATCCCCAGTTAAATTAACAAAAGTCTATGCAGTATTTATTCTGCTTTTTATTATAATTGGATGCAATTACGTAGATCGTATTAAATCGATACAAAAGTATAATCGTGCGTATGTAAAAAAAAGAAAACAACTTAATTTATTCCTATTTAATGTTAGGTAGATGTTTGAGTTGACGATTCGACGAAAACGCTTGAATCTACCTTTGAGGAAGTACGTTGAATTCCTAAACGGAAAATTCAGGGGTGCAACAGTAAATCGCGGGCAAACGACTGTAGAAAAAAAAACTCCGTGATAACGATGGGTGCAAATTACCAAGTACTCTGAAGTACTTTATCGAGTTTAAGAGTTTTATAATTTGCAGACGCTTTCGCGTTTTTTTTTTTAAAGACGCCCGTGCCTCGAACAATTGGGCTTTCGGACTTGTGTCCGAAATTCGTGTCAACATTCGTGTCCTTTGCCTTAAAAAAACGATAAGAGTATTATTTTATAACGTATACAATATTTTCATATGTAACGACGCATATTGTTGATACATTTATATTGTAGTGGTGACATAGTACTATAACGTGCATATATATTATATATATGCGTATGTGCTTGTCAATTCGAAAAAAAAAAAAATGAAATTTATCCGCTGTTTCGGTGAAGCAAAAGTATGATTAAGCGCGAGGGACCAAGAGCTTAATTCATCGGTCATCATATTTTCCCCCCCAATATGTATAGGGGTCATTCCGCCGATTATTTACCTATCTTGTTTGGTTAAATTTAATCATTAGGCATTTTTGAACATGTTCTGTACGATAAGAGGTGAAGATCTGTAGAATATTCAAACCGTAGAATCTTTTTTTTTTTCGAATTAATATAAATTGATTACTTTTTCGATATTTGCTTGATCATGAATGTTCAATATTTTAAAATAAATACAGGGAAAATTCAAGCGTCTTTTTTTGCTTCCTCATAGAGGAAGCTTTTTTCGTGAACATTTTTTTTCGAGTTTTTCATATCAGGACACTCAGAATGGTCCGAAACGTCGAGAAAAGTTTTTTTTCACTTTACAAATTTTTAATTATTTTAATTTTAAAAGTGATACATTTATATTAATTTGAGAAAAAAATAGAGGATTTAAATATTTAATCGAACTTCATGTGTTGTTTTACTGAATACTCTGTAAAATTGGTAAATATTAAATTCGTCCGAAAATTTAAGTACATAATTGCCGGATTGACCGATAGTGAGAAATCACAAACGTTTAACCAGTATGCCTGTCGCTTGCGGTACTCTTCTCCGTTTTTTTTAATTAGCGTAAAACATTTTTATTTCAATAGAGAAATATGCAGGGATACGTTTTATGCTTTTTTTGTTTAATTTCATTAAGAACTGTTCAACGCAGCAGCACTCGAAGTGCCAACTGGACACACATTATGCTGCGAATGAGAACGAGGGAGAGACGCTGATTAGCAAACTGATAATGGCCTACAAGGCACATATCGAATGTCACTTCGTTATGAAAAAAAAAATATTTTTTAGTAGATAGTAATTTCTTTGAATAAAAAAAAAAAGAAAAAAAACTTTCCATCGATACTTAATCGCATAAGTAGTCGACTTACCTAACGATCATGTGTAGAGAGAATCATTCACATACTTAAATCAGCATTAACTGCGCAAGCGAGTATCGCTTATAAAGTCGGGAGCAGTGAATTTAAAAAAAAAAAAGAAAGAAAAAAACAGAATTATGAAACGTTGAGGTAAAGTATTTTATGTTTTAGACCGAAAGTATATATATTTATTACGATTCGCTGAATTCTATAATAAGCAATATTTATACGTTTTATAATGCTATATACGTGTATTTGTAAACAAAAATGTCACACTGATAAACATACATTCATTCAAAAGTAAAACGAACAGTACTTTGTTAATTCGAAGTCGATCCGTACTTTTATGCTCCTTTTTTTCCACAGTCCCTATTTTTATGAGATATCTTAGGTGATTTATTTCTTGGGCGCAATTATTCCTTCCAATTGAGTCTAGAAAATAGTAAATGCCAAGGATACATTATAGTCAATTGTAAAGCAGGGAATTTCGGTTTTTGATAAATAATTTTTACCTTCAATTGCTGATTCGTCTTTTTTAAGAATTGTATTTCCTCCATATGTTTCTTTTCCTCGGCTTCGCGTAATTCGGCAGCTCGTCTTTCAGCTTGCTCGGATTTTTGTCTTAATTCTGCCACGGTTCGTTCCAATTCGGCTTTCTGAACTTTTAATTCCTCGGCATTTGCTATTAGATCTTCTTTTCCTTGTTCGGCCTACAATAAAATATAAAATATAAAATATAAAATATAAAATATAAAATATAAAATATAAAATATAAAATATAAAATATAAAATATAAAATATAAAATATAAAATATAAAATATAAAATATAAAATATAAAATATAAAATATAAAATATAAAATATAAAATATAAAATATAAAATATAAAATATAAAATATAAAATATAAAATATAAAATATAAAATATAAAATATAAAATATAAAATATAAAATATAAAATATAAAATATAAAATATAAAATATAAAATATAAAATATGTTTTTTTTCTCTTTAAATGTACCTGCAGTGCTTTTCGCATACCAAACGCAATACTGCTCTGATAAAGCGTTTGATAAGCAGCCATCGTCATTGTGATTTCATCTCTGACTCTCAAAAGAAGAAGACCTCGTTCGCCACAATTAACCGTGACTTGTCTAATTATTTCGTCTGTCAAATTTCGTGGTTTTAGTTATTTTTCCATATGAGACACTTATGAACTCTGAAAATAATAAATTACCAAAGCACTGAGTGTAGAGCTGTCGTCGAACCGGGCATATACCAGTCTCTCTCGCTTGTCTCTGTTGCAATCTCATGTCAAGCTGTTCCTGCAAATTTATAACGTCCAATCTAGTGGCTGGTGTACTTGAAACTTGTTGGGTCCACGTTTGACCGTCCTCTTCCCATTCCTTAGGTGGCAAAATTCCATTTAAAATTTCTACAGTCTCACGTCTGATATCCGCAGTCGGGGGAGTTGTCTGAATTTTGCAGGATGTTCCAACTTTGGCGGACGGTGATTCCTTCACTGGCTGATAAATATAATGAAAAAAAAATTGTCAAAAGTTTCATTGAATTTAAATTGCGAAAAATTACACTGAATTTAAATGATCAAAAATTACTTCAATTTAAATTGTCACAAGTTACCTTCGATTTGAATTGTCAAAAATTACCTTCTCGCGATGTTTTGCCACCAATACTGGATTGTCGTATTTAACGAGAGTATTCATTGAAGGAATAGTTCTCTCTTGTACCGCTGTAGCCATTATTATAGTTTATAAGCGCTTAAAATAAAAGGTCGAGGAAAATTCAGTACAAATGATGACCGTCACTCTCCAAAGTTGACGTTTTTTTTAAAGATGCTCCACCCTTGTTTACTGTTACAGCCACAACTTGAAATGCGTTATTCCATTGCTATGGAGATATCGATAAAACAGGCGATCGAGTATCAGAAGTGATAATAAAAAATAGAGAATTCTAGCTATCACAATTTATATTTGATAATAAAATGTTAGAAAAAATAACGCTTACAAGGTAATAATTAATTACAATACATTCTTCACTTTATCGAGATATTTATATAAACTTTGGGATCTCTCTGGCGCATCAGATACGAGTTTGTCATGGGGGGGGGGGGGGGGACATTGAACGTTTGAGATTTCTTCAAGATTTAAAATTCTGTGTGTTTCTGTAAAATTCTCGCTTCGATATCCATGTGTAATTTTTCAACTGTTCGTACGTGCTTCTTAATGCGATGCCCATCGGTAGCGTTTTCTAAATCGTAGGGTTTTCCTTTTCTCGCTGCCTCGAGTGCAGCTTCGGTGTGAAGATGACGAAGTTTCAGTAAACGTGTTTCATAGTGATGAAGTTCCTCCTGAAAAATGATTAATTAAATAAAGCGTTAATGTCACTCGTAGAATAAATGCAGCCATTGATTTTTATCCTGTTTTTATTTTTATAACATTTTAACAAAAACTGGAAAATTGTTACTATATTAATTTTTTTTAAATGTTATACTATGACTAAATGAAAATATGAATCAAAGATAATTTTGTTATAGATTAGTATATTTAGAAAGTAATTCAATTACTGTAATTAATTGTAATTAAAACTGTAATTAATTATTGAAATAGTTCTTGCTGTCCAACATGGCTTTTTCTGATTTTTTTTACCTTCAGAGAAGCGAGTTCTTCTTTTGAAAATGTAGCTTTTTGTGCGGTTCTCCACAGGGCTTCAACTTTTGGTTCTACAAATTCTTTGTGCTCCGGTCCCTGGGCAGTTTGTCCTTCAAGCCTATCGTAACCACTCTTAATCTCCAAATGCTTTTCTCTGTAATATAAAAAAGAGTTTTTCGTCATTTGTGTCTATGAATATTTTGAGGGGAATCAAGATAACGTACCTCAGCAAATTAGCTTTTCCAATTAAATCAATTTTCTTCTTCTTTCCAGGCAGATCATTCTCGTGCTCTTCGGCAGATTCTATCTCGTTCCAGCTTTCGTGTTCTTCGTCCAAGCTATCTGTATAATTTATATAATTGTTTAAATGAAGAAATATGAAATATTCATAATATATGAGGCATTCTGCCCCAATTCGGCTAGTTTTTTTTTACCCTTTCGGATCTGTTCTATAATTGGCCATATTTTTGACCATATCTTTTTGAGGTCGAGAAAAAAAGAAATGTGAGAAAAAAATATGTTTCCCATTATGTATTTAATGCAATATAAATGCAATATACATGTTATATTTTTGACAGCATCAAAAAGGGTAGTTTCAGCGAAAAAAAATGGACAATATATTTTTCTTTCTTTCAATGCAACAAAGTTCAGTTCACTGTAAATTTTATAGGGTATTTGACAGTGTATTGAGAACATATTCAAAAATTGGCATCGTGAAACTCGATATTCTTGCAACGTGAAAAAAAATATTTTACAGCGAAAAATGCATAAGTCAATCTAGTACTATGTAAAAAAAATTCCCCGGCAAGAATGTCGAGCTCCACGATGCCGATTTTTTTGTATGCTCCCCATACACTGCCAAATACCCTGTAAAATTTGCAGCAAAATAAAAGATATCACATTGAAAGAAAAAAATATTTTCGATTTTTTATTGTTGGAAATAGTCTTTTTGATGCCACCAAAGATATAACATATATTGCACCCCTGGTGAAAATTTTCTCTGAAAATAGCTATGAATTTCTATCACTTTCTGCACTTTTAAGAGAAAATCTTTGTTTTCTCTGAAAGTAAATATTCCTAACTGAAAATCTGAAAATCTATGATTTCCGTACCAAATTCTCTGACAAACTATTAACTTAACTGAAATCACGTTATCCGAGAAAAACAGATTTTTTCACAAAATAAATCGTGCTTATTCTGAAAAAGTCTACTCTTCGTACGAGTCACAGATGGGGCAGATCTTAGAGAAAACTCGTAAGTTTTCTGAAATTAACTGAAATCACGTTATCCGAGAAAAACAGAGTTCTGCAGAAAATATCTCGCATTTTCTCTGCGAAAGTTTACTCGGATTGTTTCTGAACATACTTAATCCGAAAAACATCAGATTTTTCTACAATTTTTCAGAAAACACTGAATTTCTCTGATAAATTGTAACTGTGGAGAAAGTTGCAGAGATTTTCAGTAAATATCAGAGAAAATTTGAAAAAAATGTGGGAAAGTTTCTGAAAGTCTTTTTTCAGACGTCTTTTTTCAGAGTTTTTCAGACGAATTATCCAAGAAATTTTTCATCTGGGATGAAATAGTTCACGCAAAACCATAACAATCTTCCATGATATACAGGTTTGAAAAAAAACGCATTTCTGAAACAAGTGAATTAGAAAATCTAGAAAAGTCCACACAGAGTTTTAAGTATCACTACTATATGGCCAATTATGAAACAGAGAATCAGAGAGGGTAACAAAAAAACGTGGAGAATGCCACATACAGAAGATGTTTTACTAACTTTTATGTCTATCTGGATCACCAGCTTCCACATTTTTCAACAAGCTCTTGTATTCATCAACTTTATCCTGATGATGAGTGAATTCCTGCTTGAGAGCTTCCAGTTCTTCGTCTATATGAAAAAAAAAAAACATTTTTTAAAAAATGATGTAAAGTATTTTGGGAAGAAAATAATGAAAAAAAAACTAACGTGTGAATCCAGCTCTCTCAGCTTTAGCCCAAAGCTTGTTAAGTCTCTGATCATCAAAGATATCTTTGGAAACATAGTTGCTGCCATCGTTCAGTGCTTTGTGCTTCTTCAACAGTTCTGGATCATCGGTCTCAGCAAAATGCTCCAATAGACCATAAGTACTCATGATTCCTAGTAAATTCCAAATTTTCATGTACTCAATATTGATGTCTTGAATTTTTGTTTCTCAAATGTTTAAAAAAAGAAGAAAAAAAATGTGAAGCATACCCATGAGCTTTTTTCTGAGTCTAGCTTCTTCCAGACCTTCAGGATCCTTTCCATCAGCTTTTCTGTGTTTATGAGCAAGTTCTTCCTTATCGTGAATTTGCAAATCGCTAAATAACGACTGAAGTTTCGGCTCCGTTAATCGCTAAAAATTCAAAAAATCGTTAAATGCAAATCCTAAAATTTTTTTTTTTAATATTAATTCCAAGACATACGTGTTTTGCTTTCGTCCAGAGAAGATTCAATTTAGCCATACGAAAGAATTTATCCAATTCTCGTAGGGAGGTTGGAAACATTCCAATCGGTTCGCTCTTTACTTTTTTAATCGGTTGTTGTTTATTGGCTGCAGCTGAATATTTGTTCAGAGCCTCAGACTCGTGTAAAATTACCAGCGAAGCCAGAATTACAAATAACACTGGACGTATTATTGAAGACATGTTTCCTTGGAATAATGCTTTGTGCGACGATATTCTACTTGACACTCCTGTGTAAGGCTTCCTAGCTTCTTACGTGGACTCCAAAACCAGAGATGAGTCTACCAACAGCGTCGCGCTCCCAAATTATCCAGACTGGAAATGAAGATATTCTATGTTGACGACTTTATGAAGGCCCCTCTAATTTTTCGAACTCTTTACCATATTTGGGTCGTGGCATTTCTTCTTTTATTGGATTACCATTCGTAGATTATCTTTGTTATCTCTTGTAGGTATTATTACCGATTGTGTACATGTTTGGAAAAGGTTTCGATGATGTCTCCTAGATGGAGACGGTTGAAAATACCCACTCAGCGCTCATATCTAGTGAAATTCTGCAACTCTCGGTCGGTATCTAAAAATGGTTTTTCATATTTACCCCAAAAATTGGGAACTTTTGGGTAAAAGGAAAAAGTTTTATTTCTGCATTTGGCAATTTCGCGGGACTTGACACTTTGCTTTTTCTCGTTATTCTAAAACTGGGTCGTAGAAAATACGGAACTATAAAAAAATAGGCACTACGAAAATTCGTACATAGAGAAAAGATTTATTTGATATAAATAAATAAGGATATTGGAATACCGTTTTATTAGATTTAAAGTTTTATTTTTAGATTCATCAAAAAAATAGTTTTTGAAAATTCCAGCCTTTATATCAGACATTATTAAAATGAGGCAAGTTCTGTATTATTTCAAATTTAAAATAATTTTTTTTTTATAAATGTTGTATTTTGGTATTCATTTTACGTAAAAGTAAAAAGTCTACAGGTAAATGAAAAATACATTTAATAATTGTTTTTTTCTCAGAGTTTTTAAAATTTGTACATTACTCTGTGTTTATATTTTTTTGTATTAAATTTGAAGTGGCAATGAAAATTTATCAAATTAAAAAAAAATTATTTGCCAAATTCGAGGTGATAAAAAAAATTACATAAACAACATTTTTATTTACGTTGTTTAATTTTTCACAAAACGTAATTAAAAAATATGTATTTCGCTGTCTCAGGATTTTTCGAAGCCTAGAATTACTCTCAGTAATATTTTTTTAGTTTTATTAAAATAAGTATTTATTAGATTCCAGTCTATCAGATATTATTAAAATGAGGCAAATTCTGTATTACTTAAAATTAAAAAATAGGAAATGTTTATAAAGCTTTGTATTTTGGTATTCATTTTATATAAAACTAAAAATCCTACAGGAAAATAAAAAATGCATTTAATAGTAGTTTTTTTTTTTAATTATGCTTGAATCATGGTAACAATAAAAATGAGATGATTTATTTTCTGATCAGATAACAAGTTTTCTAAATAAATACCTATTGCACATTGCTACTATTTAATTTTTAACAAAACCTAATTAAAAAAGAGGATTTCGCTATCTCATAGTTTTTAGAATTCGTTCATTAATCTATACTTATATATTTTTTTTGTTAAATTAAAAGTGGAAGTAAAAATTTAACAAATCTAAACATTTTTATTTGTCAAATTGGACGTGATAAAAAAATAAAATTACATAAACAATATTTTTATTGAAACTATTTAATTTTTGACAAAACATTATTAAAGAATTACGTATTTCGCTATCTCTGGATTATCTGAAGCCTGAAATTACTCTCAATAATCAGAAAATTAAAATAATTATATGCTCAATGAATGATGAATGCAATTAGGAGAGTTTATACGGTTTTTAAGTATTTATGTGCAATCATCACCTCAGCAGCATGAAAAATAAACGGCTCGACAGTTTTTCAGGTATAGATCCATCAATATCTCGAATTAATGCGGGGGTGTGGACACCCGAATGGGCGTTACAGGTTCGTTATACCATTGAAGGATATGCCTCTTGAAAATCACTGAAAATATCTGGGATACGGTTAAATACACCCAACCAAAGATATTTAATGGGTGGGGCTTGTCCTTCGGATGAAGAATGAGATCTTTTGGGACAATCCCAAGTTTCAAATGGTTGTCATTACATTTTCAAGAAAACACACCAATACACCAGCAATACCATGAGTACCATTTTTTGCACCTGTTTTTTTTTTTTTTTTTTATTTAGTGTTCCCGTATAAAAATCTATACGAGAACTCTCCGGTTAAAAAAAAATCAACCAGAGAACGATTTTTCACTAGCCTGCTGACCTCGTTTAATCGGCCTAATTTTTTTTCCGCTTTAATTTGCATTCATCCCAGGAGCTTTTGTTACTATATTTTAAAAGTCGTCAATTTGCATGGAGTACAAAAAAAAAAGAATTCTATAAAAAAAAAAGAAGAGCTCACGCAAATTTGGAGGTCTAAAAAAATATCTACGATATTGTTAACATGCAAAATTTTTCTTACAAATTATTAGAATATTTATTATTATACTAACGTTTTGTTCAAATATTCACGTCAGTCTACACTTAAAAAAGAATCTGAGAACAGTGATGCAAGATTTTGCATCGATTCATCAAATATTTTTTTCAATTTAATTTTTTTTGTTTCATGGTAAAATGTTGACATCCATTTTTACATTTAAACAAAAATCTCAGAAATTAAATTATCAATAAAATCTTGCATTTTGTATGCACAAAACATATGAGTCATTCCACGGTATTTCACACACCAAAAAACCCGACCATCTACAATCTACTCCTAATTTTTTTATATCATTTACCATGTCAAACGAAGCATCTATGATTTTTTTTTAAATTTTATTCGGATGTTTGTTCGATCCACAGAATAAAACAAGAAAAAATGAAAAAAAATCTAACGTCAAGTGAAAAAATCATATCCACAAAACCAACCAGGCCAATATTTTCGTAATTCAAGACAGTTTACGATAAAAATATTCCGAATTTTTGAAAACAAGTTTTATTGAAATCAAAGGGGTCCAAAGTAGAGAAATGGTACCTTTTTTAGGTAAAAGGCGTAAATAAAATACTAATTTTTAAAATATTTATTCGGAGTATTTTTATCGTAAACTGATTTTTCCACTTGGAGTACAATTTTTATAATTTTTTTTAATATTTTAAATTTTATAAATAGAATGCATCTATAAATAAAATTATGAAAAAATTCACATATGCTCCGTTTGATATTATCAATAACATAAAAAATTAAGGAGAACATTTAAAGGAAAAAAAAATTCGATCACGAAAAACCGTAAAAAAAGATGGAAGCATTAATTTCTCCATCTTGGGTTTACAATTAAAGTGATTGGCACTGAATGTACTATTTTCGTGATTTTTTTCAATGAAATCGAAGGGGTGAAGTGGTACTTTTTTTAAAGGTAAAATACGTAAATAAAATACAACAGATTAAAAAAAAAAATTGGAGTATTTTTATCGTAAACTGTATTGAATTACGAAAATATTGGCCTAGTTGTTTTTGTCGATATGATTTTTTTCACTTGACGTTAGATTTTTTTCATTTTTTCATGTTTTATTCTATCGATCGAACAAATATCCGAATAAAATTCTAAAAAAATGCATAGATGCTTGGTTTGACATGGTAAACGATATAAAAAAAAATAGGAGGAAATTGGAGATGGTCGGATTTTTTGGCGTGTGAAATACCGTGGAAATTTTCAAGATTGGTTTTAATATTAAAGAACATCTGTTTCTTTGATTAAATTTGATTTATATCGATTGTAAAAATCATGACAACCATTTTTCGATACAAAAAAAAAATTTAAATCCCACAAATCTAAGTAGTGAATAAAAATTTCAATTGTTCACAGAAAATATACACATCGAGGTATTTATCGACATTATAATTTTGTGATTTTCAAAAATGAGCCCTAATATTGATGAAAATTTGAGCTCGTAAATACGAGAAAACAATATTGCAGAGTTGTAAAAAGAAAAGAGTAACGTTTAAGAAGTCGAAGAAGAAGAAGAATAAGAAGGAGGCAAAGAGGTCGTAAGATCGGTGCTCGCCGTTTTGTTCGGGGGGTTCGCCGAGCGCCAGTGGAAGAAAGAGGCGTAGAAAGGGCCAAGATTTTGGCACCCCGCTGAGCCGCCTAATTGCCTTGGCTCTCTCTCTCTCTCGTTGCTCCTCTCTTCGATTTTTCGACCGCACGAGCAAGAGCGCCTTTTGCCCTTGAACCCTCGAGGGTAGCGCATCTCTCTATATACTATATACACCCACCGCGTGTGTCTAGCGCGCGGGTCCCGAAACTCGGTTGCTCCAACGGCGCACTCACCTCCGGGATCGGCTCTCCTCCGGGAGATATCCGCTCTCCGCCCCCGCGTCCTCTGTGGAGAGGCCACCTCGACCCACTGAACAAGCAACGTCATCTATCACACTGCGCGAAACGATATATTTGTTTTTCCTCGACCTCTAATTATTTACAGACTTGAGGATCAAGGCCTAGTAAAACCCAATATATCGACCCTACAAGAGCGCCACTCAAAATGCATTCCTGTTATTCCTGACGGAAAACGAAATTCTGAGCCTTGCACTATTTTTTAAATCACTCTATTTTTAGGAAGCTTTGTTTTTCTGAAATTTTCCTTTTACGACATTTTCATGTCAGCATACTCAGAATGGTTCAAAACGTCGAGAAAAGTGATTTGTTAGAAATGTCTGTATGTGTGTATGTGCAAGTTGCCTTGTTAGCACGATGACTGCCGAAATTTTTCATGTATTTTCCTCAAATTTGGTAGGCAAGAGGGCTATCGTACATCAACTTTTGGGATTGCAGTTGACGCGAATCGGTTGAAAAATTCAAATATTACAGGATTTTGAAAATTTTGAAAAAATCCTTTTTCACTTCTACTTTTCTAAATTCTTGGATAGCCGGCTGCAATTTACCACGTGATTTCACAATTATTGAGTATCGAAGAAGAATTTATTTTAAAGAACGGTCGATATGTTGATAAATTTCGATTTTATTTGAAAAAAAGCAAAACATTGCTGTCGCAAAAAAAAACAATTCGACTTTTTAAAGTAGATTTCAATCATATTTGGCACAAATGTGGATTGTCTTAGAACTAGGTTTGAGTATTTTTTTTTTCGCAACAGCAATGTTTTGCTTTTTTTTTAAAATAAAATCGAAATTTATCGACATAGCGGCCGTTCCTTAAAGTAAATTCATCTTCGATGCACAATAATTGTGAAATAACGTTGTAAATTGCACACACAGACATTTCGTACAAATCACTTTTCTCGACGTTTTGGACCATTCTGAGTGACATCAAAGTCTGGATAAAAAAAAAATCCCCAAAAACATAAGCTTCCTCTATGAGGAAGTAAAAACAGTCGAGTATAGTGTTCTATTTATTTTTCAATAAATTAATTATTAATTTTGTTCTTTCATGAGATTTCCATTTTTCAAAAGCTGCAGATAATTATTGCAATAATAATAATAATTAACTATGCACGATAAATATGTATCTGAAAAAATGGAGGTTTACAATTCTGGTTGAAAAATAATTGGATGGTTGCAACTGTGGCATCTGTACACTAACCGGTGATTAATTCGAAGGGTGCCATTATAGTAGTATATTATCATTATATTATCGCAGTGGAATGCATGAACGAATGTATCGGAATGGCATTCGACTCAATTTAGAAATTAGAAGCACCGGTTAATGAGTAGGAAGTGCCTGGAAGCATTATACAGAGCTGCAACGCTGATTGGTTGTATGTGAAGGAATCCTCCGTATGGGCATCACACGTTAAGGCCCTTCGATCTGCAAAAGATCTCGTACGTTTATTCCTACCGCTTCGGGGCTTGCCGCGCACGTCTTCAACGTGTCCGTAGCGACGCGAGAATCCCAACGGCGCAACGATCCGGCCCGCCACGTTCCCCTTCTCCCGTATTCGCGGTGGGCCCTAAGGCCCCCGCGTATACTTGTCTCTAACTGCGGGCTCTAGCTGGGTGATAAATTACACTTGAGATATCGGTACCTCCTCCTGTCAGTTCGCTAGTACCAGCTTATCCCTACGCCCGAGTCATTTTCCTCCTACAACTATGTGTGCAGAATATTCTTCATCTTCTTCGTTGTCTCGATTTTTCTCCCTTCCTGAAAATCCTTCCGCTTTCATCCTTCCGGAAAGATTTTCGAAAACAAAAAAAATAAGTTAGAAATTTATTTCTTGCTTTTTTGAGACTTCGACTGAAATTTGATTTGACATTGAGAAATAAAGTTTCTTGAATCAAAACTGAAACAGCAGCGATCAAAATAATTCACATTTTTTTTTATAAAATTGTTACGTTTTGCAAAAGAATAATTTTCAGTAAACTCGAAATTCGTTTGGTTTTTTAGACAAAAAGTTATTTTGATATTTACATGATTTTTTTTTAGCTTTTAGAGTAACAAGAAAAATATTGCAATGGTTACAGAGAGCGTGTATTAATAACAATATTTATTTAAATAATCTGTTTTTGTTAGACATTTATACTTTTTTTTTTAGTTTTTAATCAATTTCGAAAAATTGTGGACGTGAAGGTTTTAAGTATCTTTTTCTTGCTTTCGAAAAGCAAGAAAATGCATTTCCCATGATGAGTAAAAAAAGTGGCTTGAATCAACTAAATTAGCAACGAACAAAATATTTATAAACGAAATAATTGTCATGCACAGATGAACACATTTTTTTTTTATTGGAATACAATTTTTTCTATACAATAATAGAAAATAAATAACAAATCGTTTTGTTACTTAAAAAAAAGTCTTTAGTCACTTACGAATATTTAGATAATCCAGTAAAATGACATTTCTTTTTAAATAAAATCGAAGCATCACACGTTTTATAGAAATAATTTTTGAAAACAAGTAACAAACCCGCTTGGCACTTTAATCAAAAGTAAAGAACAATTTGTGGATTTGTAAAATTTACCCATTTTTCACCCACTTTCAATGTCATATATTTTTTGTAGTGGCAATTTTTATTGTACTTTTTCTTTTGTACAAAAAAATAATTTTGTTTCCTCATAGAGGAAGCTCTGTTTACATGAAATTTTTTTTTTTTCGAGTTTTCATGTCAGTATACTCAGAATGGTCCAAAACGTCGAGAAAAGTGATTTAGAAAAAATGTTCGTATGTATGTGTGTGTGCAGGGCTTCGAAAATTTAATCGCCTCTGACTAAGTAACCGTTTGAGCGATCGGGCTCAAATTTGGCACGTAAATTTGCTCCTTTGAATGTTGCAATTTTTGACAAAATATATATAGACATTAAGATTTTATGTAGTTTTTAATTTGTTAAAAAAAGGGCGTGGTGCTCTAACTTTCGTAAAAGTTCGCCGATTTAGGTAAATAGTTCTTCATGACTGGAGATACGTTCAATGTTGTTTGGTATTGAATTTGGATCAGATCGGTAAAGCGGTTTGGATTTTACGGCATTTTGAAATTATCGGAATTTTTTTACAAATTCTACAATTCGAGAACGGTTCAAGTAACTAATTTAAAATTTCGCATAAAATGTAAATAAAATGTGTCGATATTTAATATTAAATTTAGCCGAAATCGATAATGTAGTTAAGATTTCTCGGAATTTGTGTTTTCGTAATTAAAAAAAAATACTATAACTCCAGACCAGTTCAAGCAATTGATCTACATTTTTTGTATAAAACTTAAATAGAGTGAGTCAATGTGTATGACCCTAGAACAGGGTTCCAGTACAAATTTAACGCAAATCGGTCAAGCCGTTAAAATTTGGTGACATTTTGAAAAATGTCGGTCGGGCAGTAGCTCTCGCAAATTGTCGCAAAATATTTTATTTTCTGGTGAAAATGATGTAAAACAAGGCTGCAAAGTCGAACTTTGCAAATTGTTTCCTCATTTTTCCATTTTTGACGAAGCTTCCTCTATGAGGAAGCCAAAATTGATCATCATACTTCCTCATAGAGGTATGAGGAAGCAATTTGCAAAGTTCGACTTTGCAGCCTTGTTTTTTCTTTTTTAATTTATAAAACTAAACTTTTTGTTCATTTAACAAAAAGTTTAGTTTTATTTCAATATATACTGTACAATAAAGACTCATCTCTATTCAATGAAAAATTGGATTCATTGCTGCCAAATATATTATTTTCGCCACCGGTAACCGTTTGACCATTACATTTTTTTGTGTCTCTAAGTAAATTTCTGCTAAATGAAGCAGCACAAAAAGTGCCTTCTCCTATTAAAATTGCGGGTGGTGGTTACACCACCAGTCGTAAAATCACGGGTGGTCTCGTGAGCATTGACAATGGCGAGGAAGAAAAAGAAAAGTTGCCCGAAGAGGTAACGAGAGAAAAACACGTGTCTGCGAACCGACAGTATGACGCTTTTCCTTTTCCTCGGCTGGCGCCGCGGCAGCCTCTAAAATTCGTTACACGTGTTTCGCGCGTGTATCAGTAGTCCAAAATCAGCTTTTTGTTTCTTCTTCTCCTTTTTTTTTTCTCTTCAGTATCCGCAAATATTTCGGTCAATAGGAAGATGGTCCCGACAAATGCGGATGACCATACCTCCAGAGGGGCTAGATGGGTTATATAGCTTAGCTATATATATATTTACGAGAGTAGCGAAAGTCCATGTTGAAGAAGTATTACCCAAAGTTGAAGTAGTGGAGGGAGAAAAAGGACAATGCTCGAAAGGTTGACGCAGCTAGATGCGCCTTATTCTTGAAGAACAATGCCCGAGGTTACTTTCGTGAGCGAATGGAGGGGTACAAAAAACAATAGGGACCCATTAGCATCTACCTGGGCCTTGATGCCCACCAGTGGAGAGTGAGAGTCCAGAAGATGAAACAAAAGAAGTGAGGATATAGTGAGAGCAGAGAGTCAGCTTTTCTCGTCTCTTTTCATTTTTCAATTGTCTCACTCTGTTGCACTTGTGGAAAAAGAAGTTGGATATACACAAGTTGAGTGTGTACCTTTTGGGTTTGTCTTAAGGCACCCGTCTCTACGCCCTTCTGTCTTTTGCTTCTTTTTTTTCTTCTCCTTTTGTTTTTCGCTCTTGGGTCACTCCCAAAGTTCTTTTCATCGAGAAAAGAAACCCCCCAGCGAAGAGGTGTCAGGGCTACAGGTGAAATATTGTTTTTGAGAGGGAGAAAAGGAGAGGACAGAGATGCGAGAGAGAGAGAAATGGTTTTCAAGGTGTCTACGTGGTGTGGCGATGGGTCAGCTATATACCCTCGATTGTTTTCTGAAATTTTAGTCACAGATCTTGTAAGCGCCTCTTGTAGATTGGTTGGACCAAGACACCGTAACAAACCATACCAAAAATGTACACCCTATGTTGACCAGTCACGCGCACTGATCCTCTGACAATGCTAATTCCAAACATTCTAAAACGCCAATTTTCCACCTTTCCGCTAAATTGCGAGATGCATTTTACGGTCGGATAATAAGCGAAAATTTTACGCATCTTTTGGAATGAAATTTACATACAGCAATGGAGAATGGATAATTACACGCTGATAATATAATAACTACAATGTAAGTGATGACAGGAAACATATTGACTCAAATTAATTTAATGCGACAACTACTTTTTGTTTCCGAAATATTATGTTTTTTCAAAGTATTTTTAATTCAACATTTTTTTTTAAATTCGTATACAGATTATTTTAATTGTTCGCATTTTTTACGGTTTTGTTTTAATCACTGATTTTTTTTTTGTGGAATGTATCTAGTTATTTGAATTTGTCTATTATTTGTAATTTCCAAAATATTATTATTTTTCATAGTATTTGTAATTCATACATTTTTTTTCAAACTCGTATACTAATTATTCTAATTGCCTAATTTTAATATTTTCCTAATTATTGTTCTTCAAATTCATCTAATTTTTTCAATTCTACAATTATCTTGATTTTCGAAAATATAATTTCTCAAAATATTTGTAATTCAACATTTTTTTTAAAATTCGTATACAGATTATTTTAATTGTTCGCATTTTTTACGGTTTTTTTTAATCACTGATTTTTTTTTTGTGAAATGTATCTAATGATTTGAATTTGTCTATTATTTGTTGTTTCCAAAATATTATTATTTTTCATAGTGTTTGTAATTCATACATTTTTTTTTAAAACTCGTATACTAATTATTCTAATCGTCTAATTTTAATATTTTCCTAATAATTTTTTTTCAAATTCATCTAATTTTTTCAATTCTGCAATTATCTTGATTTTCGAAAATATAATTTCTCAAAATATTTGTGATTCAACATTTTTTTTAAAATTCGTATACAGATTGTTTTAATTGTACGCATTTTTTACGGGTTTTTTACATCAATGATTTTTTTTTGGTGGAATGTATCTAATGATTTGAATTTGTCTATTACTTTTTATTCCCAAAATATTATTATTTTTCATAGTGTTTGTAATACATAATTTTTTTTTCAATCTCGTATACGAATTATTCTAATTATCTAATTTCAATATTTTCCTAGTTACTGTTTTTCAAATTCACCTAATTTTTTCAATTCTGCAATTATTCTGATTTTCCAAAATATAATTTCTCAAAATATTTGTAATTCACCAGTTTTATTGACTTTTTTTTCAAACTCCTTGTAACCGTCCCAATTGTATGCATTTTCTTATTTCTTTTCCCCAATGATTTTGATTCACTGGAATAGATTGGATGTGAATTTTAAAAATGAATTTTCAAGTCAGCGAGCCACGATTTTTCGGTTCGTCGAGGCGGCACGGTCGAGTCATAAAAATAATGAATCGACAATAGTCGTAGTCGAGATCGCTCGGAGGAATGCAAAGCGTGATTCGCTTATACTCTCTTGGGTTGAAATACACTCTTGTGGAATTCGCGAGGAGAGAAGAGAGGAGCACGATCGTTCCAGGCATTCGGCTTTAATTCGGTTGCCGCGCGCGCGATCTTCCTGAATCTTCTCACGGCCTGCTTGGGCTCCTGTTCCAGTACCGATCAAACCGAGTATAAAATCTTACGCAAACTTCATGATGGAGCCCCCAGGATCGAGGAAAACACGTTGATTCTTTATTAGTTTTCGACTCTCATTCATTCATGTCGATTATCTTGCATTTTATAGATCTATACAGAAAGAAAACATATATCACAGACACGTATGGAAATCGGTATGGGCGTGAACAGCGTTATGTAAAAATTCTCTCTTTCGAGTGTCTCTCGAGCCGCGGCGATAGACAGATTTTCAACATAACTTGTCGCGCCTTCGACACGATCGTTTTTCTCTCGGTGGGGTGCTAAACGCTTTCGAGCCTCAAAAATTTACAGAGGGTGCTAAGTGATACGCGGTGACAAGGCTCTAATCCTCAATAAGAAACTTTCATTGGTTCATTCTCAATTTTTCCAAATATATCTTCACAATTTCACAATTTTTCTAGATCTAGAATTAATTTTTTTTTCTAATCGAAAATCGAGAAAATTTGTCAAGAATTAATAGTTTCTTAACAACTGCTGCAATGATTTTAACAAAAAAAAGAACATTTTATTCGATACCTTATTTTTTTTTAATTGTATTAAAAATTTCCACTGGATGACTTTTTTTTAAAAGACATCCAGTGGAAATCCCCTTTTTTCTGATAATGAATAAAATACCATAACTTTTTTTTTGTTTCGAAAAAATGGAATTCTCCTAGTTTTTAATTATACGATAAAAAAATAAAACAATTTTTTCCCAGTAATCGATGGACTTCATTTTTAAATAATCGGTAATTTATTTCTTGTCCAATATTACGAAAAATCCAATTGCGTACAATTTTTTTTAAATGTGGAAGAATTGAGGTCAAAACGAAATTGTACAAGAAAAGTGTGGCATTTCATTTTTAATGGTGTTCTGATCATGCGAAAAAAAAATCCGAATTTCGAATAAAAACGAATTGTAGATGATGTTTAATTTTTTTCAACATAACATTTTTTTATTTTCTCAAAATTGAACTACTATGATTTTTTATATTCGGACGTGGTGATTATTTTCACCTGATCAAAATAACGTTACGTATGACAAATCGCACGGGATTATTTATACAATTTCGTCTTAACAGATAAATAAGACACGCATTTTTTGCCAGTAATCGGTAGAGTTGACCCTTAAATAATCGGTAAAGCATTTCCTCTCAAATATTATAAAAAATCAAATAATAAATGACTGTCTAACAAAAAAAGCTTGTTCAATATTTTGTCTGTATAAAAATTCCATGCAAGATATTTTTTTAAAACGGTCATATTTAAAAAATCCCAAATTCGAGAATCACAAATTACAAATGAGGTTTAACTTTCTTGAATACAATTTTTTATTACTAAAAAAATGGAAAGCGTGCTATTTTTTTTACACGATAATAAATAGAATAATTTTTGTTGTACATCAATGATTTAGTAAATACCCGATTATTTAATCCCCTTAAAATATATTTTTAAAAGTAGCAAGGTAGAACTTTGCGCATTGCTTCCACGTTAATTTCGATCTTTCACAAAGCCACCTCTATGAGAAAGCTTACTTCACATTTTTGGTTTCCTCATAGTGGAAATAGACGCCTTGTGTAAAATTCGAACTGCTTTACCGATCATCACCAAATTTCGTACGCAGCAGCGCTCAATATTATTTTTCGTCTTTAGAAAATTTCAGTTCATTTAACGAGACTTGGCGTGAGTTAGAGCAATATGAAAATTTTTTCGAAAGAATCAAAATCTCATGAAAACCGAACCTATTTGTCGATTCATTCCAAATTCAATACCGATCTTCCTTTAACTCACCTCTATTTGTAAAAAAAATTATTCAGCTCGATAGCTACAAATTTGCGTAAGCTAGAGAACATACAGACATTTTTCGAAAAATTCAAAATTGAATAAAAATTAATCTTATGTTTGAATTTTTTTGAAAATTATCATAAACAAAAGTGTCCATCTGCCTCGCGTGTGTGTCAAATTTTTTTAGGCTTTATCTAAGTTTGAATTTTGCATGCCGGCCACGCACACTTTTTCTAAACCACTTTTCTCGACGCTTTGTACCATTCTGAGTGTCCTGACATGAAAATCACGAAAAACATGTTTTTCACGAAAACAAAGCTTCTTCTATGAGGAAGCAAAAATTGCATATCATTTTCAGAAACAATGTGTTGATCGGTGACCTATCTTTAATTCCTAGAATCCGATCGAAACGTTCGCCAGGAATAGTTAAAAAAAAAAAAAAAAAAAAACCAACGGTTCATGGACTGTATCGTTGGATCTGAAGTGCGACAGTAGCACGATTTCGGCGGGTGGCGATCGTTCCGTGAACAGCAATAAGTAAGTATCCCCGATGAGTGTGGGATAAGAGTTTTGTAGCATGCAGATCGTGTAGTGCGATAGAATGGCAGTGACCGGATAGAATGGCAGAGTATAGTGTACGCGGGTGAAAAACGAAGAGATTTTGTCGGACGCACTATTCTCGCGCCTTATAGCCTCTACCGGGGCGATGAGTCCGAGGATCAGATAATTCTTTCGTTGACCGGGAAATGTATGTAGATCTTTCCGGAGGTTCCCGTTTTACTTGCGGCTGGTTCCGTTGCATTGCGGACACAGCACCGTTGCACTTGTTAACCATCAGGGTTTTCCGTCTCTCGTCAAGTTGGGTTGCGTTGCGTTCTGACGAGCTCATCTCTCTTCTGTATCATCTAGCCTTGCAACTATACCGTTGTCAAAATCGCAGGTAAACGACGAGACTAAAACTCAACCCCTACAGAGTCTCCTCGACCCTCTGCTTGACAAATAAACTTTCGCCAGACTGCAACGATTTTCAGTCGATACATCTTTTCACTGTAAATTTATGCTGGTAAAAATAATTTGTTGAACCTCCTGGAAAAGGTCAAAAGTATTTTACGTGGCTGATGAAAACTTATTTTGGAGGCAAAAATTAATCTATTAATTAGTCGAGGTGATGACATATGCAAGTTACACTTTTTTTCAGAGCTGTTGGAAAGATGAATATTTTATAATAGCTGATCGATTAATTGTAAGAAATATAAAAATAATAAGTGGTGTGTGGGACACTATACACCGATCGGAACACCTTTTATCACGACCATCGACGATATATTTGATTATTTTTTTTAGTCATTCACTTCTATGGATCATGCTCCGTTTGTTTCAAATTTTTCATCGCATATTTCGTGCACTTGTGAATTTCTAAAAATTGCGTTTAGGAACTTCCGAATGCACGTATCTTCTTGGATATGAGTCGTATTGTAAAAATACCTACATAAAAGTTTTTCATTTTGAAGTATACTTTAATGTAAATTTATTTTACAAATATTTTAAAATAAATTTACATTACAGTAATTTTTAATTGATAAACATAAAAACCGATTTTTCTAAAACTTTTTTATTTTTCCTGAAAAAAATCTCTAAAATACTACTCATAAAGACGAACATTTTAAGCATAGACGGGAAGTCGGACAATCTTTTTTTCGATTCTTTATGAGAATTTAAAAATTAAATAGAAAATTAAAACTCTCATAAAAAATCGGAAAGAAATTGTCCCACTTTGGGACAGAAAATTGGTAGTAGGATATATATATATTTTAATTTTAATGTGAGTTTGAAAAATTATTAAAAAATTGAATCTCTCGTTAAAAAACATTAAAAAATTGTCGCTCTCTCAATTTTTTGTCCCAAAGCCGGACATTTTTTTCCGAAATTTCAAGAGTGTTCTTATTGTTTAGTTATTTTCTTAACTCTCATGAAAAATCGAAAAAAGACTGTCTCATTTCTCGTCTAGGCTTAAAATGTTCGTCTTAATTAGTAGTATCTTTTCGGGGAAAAAAAATGTCCAAGTTTTCGGAATCTCGATTTTTATGTTCATTAATTAAAAACCAATGCTTCGGAGGAGTTGGAGAATTTAAAACATAAATTTGCATAAAATTATACTTCAAAATGAAAAACTTCTATATGCGTTTTGTAAAGATATGACTTACATTCAAGAAGATACGTCCATTCGAATTTTTTTAAACGCAATATCTAGAACAATTTTTAAAAATTCACAAGTGCGCAAAATATGTGATGAAAAATTTGAAAAAAAATGGAGCATGCTTGCATTGGGGTGAATGACTAAAAAAATCAACTATATCGACGATGGTCATAAAAGTAGAAGGTGGTCCGATCGGTGTATATGCCCCGTACATTTTAATCCTCCACATTTTTTACGTTTTTAAAAATTATTAATGTTTTTTAGTGAAATAAAAAAGAAAATTGTGCCAAAAATGGCAGGAATTTATTTTTTCTAAATGTGTTCTGGTCATGTAAAAAAAAAATAAATAAATAACGATTTGTAGACGAAGGTGTAAATTCTTTTTCAATATATTTTCTTTTTATTTTTCAAAAATGAAACTTTTACAATTTTTTCTCTACTTGGACCCACCGATTATTTTCACCTGATAACGATAACGTTACGCTTAATAAATTGCACGAAATTATTTGTGAAATTTCTTTGAAACCGATAAAAAAAAAAAAATAAAAAACACGCACATTATATAAAATATTATTTATTATTTAAAAATATAAAACATTATTTTTAAATATACTAGCTTTTCGTGCGAGACGACGCACTTGTTTAGGGAATTTGCTTATCAATGTCGTGATGTCACGTCACTCCGTTCACTTATATAGCGTAGAATATAAATAAGAAGGAACCGATAGGTGGGCTGTCAACGTTTACTTGTATATATATGTATGCTGTTGACTGGTTGCACGAGGGAAGCTTCTTAAAGATGGATTTATGTATCGCAAGGATCGAGACCGCTGAGCGTTGCGACTTCGATCGTTTCGGAAAATTCGAGTTGCGTTGCGATTTCTGTGTGTCTGTGTCTATACCTCACGGTACGTTTAACGCACTCTCGACCCCTTTGGACGATGTTTTAGCTTCGCTATTGCCACAAAAGCATCAGCAACAGCGTTGAGAGCATTGAGCTCATGACCTGAAGATAGTAATCACGAGCTTCTTGATGCTCGGTTCTTACGCACGTATTCGAAATAGGAATACATGCATATCTGAAATACTAATCTGCGACCAAGATGTTCGATCGATGAATCGATCGAGCACAACATTCAGTCAGTCACGTTCTTCTCTTCAGTGTCCATTTTGGGTAGAATAAAAAAAATATTCATTTATCGTAAAGAATTATTACTTTTCGGGTAAAAATGCCTGTTTAAAAAGATTTTTTTTCTATAAATTATAACAACTTTTTTTTTCTTTTTGCTTCCTCATAGAGGAAGCTTTGTTTTCGTGAAAAATATTTTCTCGACATTTTAATGTCAGTATGCTTCAAATTGTCTAAAAAGTCGAGAAAAGTGGTCGGTAAAGGGATTCGGATTCTATAAGATTTCGAATTTTTTGAAAAATTCATATTTTGCTCTAACTCACGTTAAATATGAACAAATCAACTGAATTTTTCTACAGACGATAAATAATACTCAGCGCTGCTACGTACCAAATTTGGTAATGATCGGTAAAGCGATTAAGATTTTACGTGATTTTGAAATTTTGAAAAAATTATCATTTTCTCATAACTCAGGTCAACTAACAATGAATGTATTAAAACGTTTTCGAAATGAAAAATACAGATGAAAAATGTTCATTGTTGCTATGTACCAAATTTGATGACGATCGGTGAACGGGTTTTGATTTTGGAGCAATTTCAGATTTTTCATGTTTTAACAGATTACATTTCCATTTTTGACCAAAATTAATAAATAAGCTTCCTCATAGAGATCGCTTTGTGAAAAAGAAAATTAATGAGGAAGCAATGTGCAAAGTTCAACTTTGCAACTTTTTTTATTTTGCAAAATGTCACTTAAAAAAATAAGAACGGAAATTGATCCTGCTAACTATTAACGATGCCAATCAATTTATTACTTATGATAATCCACGCGAAGATTAAATATCGTTCAGACTACAGCTTTTCACAAAAAGTGGGCTCTGGTGATGAACTTTAAGGAGTGTCTAATTGAATGATAAACCATTTTGCTTTTATTTAATTTAGTCATTCTTTGAATCATCCTTCGTTACTAATGCCCTCTTTTTTAAGTAGCAGCGGAAAATTATTTATTTATAATTGTTGGTTGAATTAAAAAAAAAATTACTGTATTGAATTTAAAAAATGTGTGAAACAGCTTAATCGCTGTTCCAATTAATATCCAAGACGAAAAAAACGCAAATCTGCGCCGGCCAAGAAAAAAAAAAAAAAATGAATCCTCAATTTTCGTTTAAAATCAATTATCTGAAATCTGTCATCGAAAATATCGTCTGTCTATGAGTTCCGAAAGTTCCTTCATTTTTTAATGACCACCACGACAAATTACGAGAATTATTTCAAAAATAATCTTCGTGACATTTGACCCCAACCTCCCTTTTATTTAATCTCCTCCTCGTCTGTAGATTCCAGAAGATGAATAGCTTTCTATGATAGGTTAGTACAATCATTTTCATCGTCTCCCGTAAACCGAGTAACGAGAAGAAAAAAAAAAAATATCGTTGGATCATATACGAGTCGGCGTAAATCTCTACTGACCGCGTTCGTACGACAAATCCTTGTCGATCGTTCGAAGTACCGTTTTGCTTCGAGCTACTCTTTTATTTTCTATTTTTTTTTCTTTCTTTCCCGGATAGGCCACCGAAATACATCCATTATTCAAGCGTGAAGCGCGAGCATATTATTCGCCGGTAGCACATCGTCGACGTACGATATGGACACGTCGTTATCGTCGAACCGTATCACGTCTCGCACTTTTACGTAAGTCAAACCCGCTTGGTTCGTCGTTACACGATTAGACGAACAAGTCAAAGTGGATGTCGCTTATATATTTATCTCTGTTTCACTCTTTACCTTTTTCTTTTTTTTTTTTCTTGCCCCTTTATTTCGTACCCAGCAGGGTATTTTCTTGCAGTTACTTGCATATATATGCACTTTGTCTTTTAGGCTAGTTGACACCAGGCATGAATGTGGCCTTTCGATAAGAGGCAGGTCGTCAATAAAGATGGATAAGCACTGACTTTGAGGAAATGCTAACACCATTTTGCTCGTGTTGTACATCGCTTTTGTGGCGAAGGCTACACGAGCCAGATTTAGCCTAGAGATAATGAGACTCAACTTGAAATTGTTCCTGGTACAAAATCGAGTAGGATAACAAAAAAAAAAAAAAAAAAAAAAAGGTGAAACAAAAGAGAGAGGATCTTTCGTACAGCCAACGAAAACTCATCAACTACATGACTTCCGTGGTATTCGGACAGAATCTTGAACGCGATCTATGGCGCATCTTGTAGCTTTTGTTTTTTTTTTTTTGTTTCTTCAAATTCGTGACGCGGATCTATCGAAGGGAGGATCTAAAGTGCGTGCGCGGGGTAACAGTTTCTCTTGTAAAACCTGCTCCAGGCTACGAGAAACCTAACGAGAAAGTTGATGGCATTGTAGGGATGTTGGGTCGCTAACAGTACCGACACCCTTATCCTCTCTTGTTCGATCTGTGTTAGAATCACACCAATGCAACTGAGTGACACGGATCAAAATGTTGCCTCACTTGAAAATATCCTTTTATTTTTTTTTCTCGAGGTAAATGGATAAAACAACAATAAAGTACATTTTATAAAAGCGAATCATGCGTTTACTCAGAAAAAAAAGTTGCAAAGCAGAGCTTTGCACATTACTTCCTCGTATACAATTTGTTAAAATTATAAAAGTTGTAAAGATGAACTTTGAGTATTTCCATTTTTCACAAAGCTGCCTGTATGAGGAAGATTATTTATCAATAGAGGAAGGTTTGTGAAAAATGGAAATGCTCAAAGTTCTTTTTCACTGTTTTTATAATTCTAATAAATTCTATATGAGGAAGCAATGTGCAAAGTTCCACTTTGCAATATTTTTCAATTTCAATTGGCAATTTTTGAAATTTCTTACCTCCGTTTTTTGGTAGTTAGAGGTGCAACAACACAAAATGAAGTCACAATAATTAAATATTAGTTTCTGCTCTACTTGCATGCAAAATTTCGTATATATCCATCGTGCCGTTCAGAAGTTATGGACAATTGAATTTTGATACTGACGATCATTAAATATAAAATATGTAGAATCTACAAAAAAAAAAAAAACGACGTTACACACGGCTCCGAAACGCCGTAAAAAATACCATTGCATTATATTTTCATTGCGTACAAAGTTTTGGGTCACCTGCTTAACTTTTGCTGAAGTTAGAGCGGAAATCTACATTTTTTGAAAAATTCAAAATTCTATAAAATCCGAAGCACTTTACAGATTTAGTCGAAATTCAAAACCAAACAACGTTGAACGTGTCTTCAGTTATGAAGAACTATTTGGCTAAATCATCGAACTTTTACGAAAGTTAGAGCGATCACGCCGTTATTTCGAAAAATTTAAAAGGCTGCAATGTCGAATTTTGCAAATTGCTTCCTCATTTTTTACTTTTGACGAAGGTACCTCTATGAGGAATGATGATTTTTCCCGGCGTGATTGAAAAATGTCCGCCCGGCGTACATACACACATCCAGACATGTGGACATTTTTTCTAGATCATTTTTCTCGTCGTTTTACGTGATTTTATGCTGACATGAAGAGCTCGAAAAAAAAAATTTAAAAAAACAAAGCTTCCCCTATGAAGCAATAATTTATTTGTATACGAGGCATTCCATATCAGTTCGAAAAATTATTTTCTCAAAAACCATCTAAAAATCAGGTTATTTAATTCCAACAAATACAATAAATTTGATTTTTCTTTTAAAGGGAATTTTTAGTTTTACAATTTTTTCACTCAACCTGTGATATCTCTGATATTTAATGCCTACACAATGAATTTATTTGTATCTAACTTGGATATTGTAGTTAAAATTCTATTTTTTATATTTTTGTTTTTTTTTTTAACATTTTTATTCGATATTTTTCTTATCCATTTCTTCGTCATGTGTTACAGTCACCATCAAACGCACCTGAATAACGCTTTTACCGTCGTCCTAACAAATTTTATGCACCCTCTCGAAATACGTGAAAGCGTCACAGAATTAAGTGGAGGACAGATCCACCTGGAAAATTGTCACTTGTCGTTGGTGTGATTTTCAGGTTGTTTGCATTCAACGGAAATCATTGGAGAGAGAGAGAGAGCGTTTTTGGAAGATTGCAGCTTATGGGGTGAGAATATCCTAGAAGACTCCACGGATTCTGGCAGATATCTGCCGCATATTTACAACTATCCTTACAGCCAGATATGATTTATATGGCCTTCAGACACGTCTTCTTAAGAAATTCATAGAAACTAATAGCGTAGGATCGGAGAGAGGTCGATACGGGGGTAGCATGAGAGATCGGCGCTTCTTCTTCGACTCTGGAAAGTGTGTCGAAATGATAAAAGAATCGTTAGCTCGTAGTATAATACAAATCGATCCCTCGAAAAATTCGGGGATACATGTCAACTTTTTTCTCACAGGAAGCGAAAGTTACATTTTTGTTTTTTTTTTTCAACAACAACAAAAAATTCTTCATAAACGTCCTAAGGTTTTTTTTTTGGGTAATATATTAAAGTTTTTAGTAAAAAAAAAATATTTTAATTATGAATCCTCACTTTTTGTGAATATCACAAAATTTTCGTTTGTGAAAATGGAAAACGTGTAAATTTAATAAGTGCACAAAATTGCCACAATTTACTGGCTTAACAAAATATTTCACAATAAATTTTGTGTTGAAGTAACAACCGGATTTGTCACTTATAAAGAAAGAAATATTGTCACAAAACGTAGCATTCTGATATTACAAAATATTTTTTTCTTGCGCATCAAATCAGAAGAGTTATGGAAAGAATAAAAATATGACTAGACAACTGTTTTTAGTTACCTTTGCAAAAAATAGTTGGTGAATCTTATTTTTACAAAAAAAAAATAAAACTAAAAAAAATGTCGTTAAACAAATTATAAACCCTGACTCTTTATTAATATTACTATATTTTCCTGGTTACCATTGTTATTTTCCCTTGTAAAATCGAGAGACCTAAAAAAATCGTCACTTTAACAAAGTAATTTTTCACAATAAACGTAGCATTCCGATCTGAGAAAAAAAAATATTTTGATTGTTCAGCGAACCGTTAAAGCCACTAAAAGAAATGGAAAAAGAGAAAATTCTGCGGCTAAAAGCCGCTGATACGTGAATAAAGTTGGAAGATGATAGAGAGAGTATGTGGGATAGGGGGAGGAGGGGGGGGGGGGGGGGGTTGAGAAAAAGAAATTCAAAAGCACATACACATGTTAGCGCGAGAGTGAAAGAGGGAAAATACAGAGAAATGTGAAAAGAAATGAGAGATTCCGACCTGAGGTCATAAATTGTCCAGTTTGGGTATTTAAGCGATAGATCATGTTTTAAACAAAAGTCCGTGGCTATAGGGAGGGCAGTGATCCTGGTTGGAAGAGCAGCAAACGCAGAGAGGCAGCATATTATATACATATATATATATATATATATATTTCGATGCGAGAAGCAGAATGCCCGGTCAGAAAAGCCAGAGGGATCCGGAGAATGGTGAATGTTGTTGGCGTTGGTGGTTGGCACGCCCTCTTTAACACACCCGGGGGTACAAAAGCCCATAAATCCTTCAAACTCTACGCTTCTACGCGGGCGCACCACAAAAATTTTCTAATATTTTGATTTATGCCGCTTTCACTGGGCTAATTTGGTTGAACTGGCTGCGAGAAGACCACGAGGAAAAACCCCTCCTGTGTGCTCCCTTTTAGCCTTTATTTGCGTGTTTAGGGGTGAAAATTTGGTATACATATACCTTTGCCACTTTGGCATAAAGTTTCGCTCGAGAGTTGTGTTTACTATGATTTTCAATAGGCAAACCGACCGCTGGTATCGGTTTCCAAAATATATATACCCGCTTCAATTCTCGCCCAGAGAGGATCAATTGTTGTACGTGACAGTTTTGTGCAACACTGCGCCACAGGATATTCAAAAGAGTTCTATGATATACCTTTCGCGGCAAATGAAACAGACGAAAGCTTTCGGGTAACCTTTGCTTTCGCTGTATTTAAATGGAGAACAAGTTCTTTTTTTTTTGACAAGTGTAAATAAGTGAAAGCACACTTGTTTGAATATTTTTACAATTTTTTTTTATTTAATAAAACTGATATTTTTCTTCGCTAATAAAATAGATGAAAATTCTGGGGATTTTTGCTTTTGCTGTATTTAAATGGAGGGCAACTTTTTTCCAGGTGGAAATGAGTGAAATCACACTTGTTTGAATTTAACATAAACATTTTTTTTTAATTGAATAAAACTGATATTTTTATTCGCAGATGAAAGACACGAAAATTTCATGCAACTTTTGCTTTTGCTGTATTTAAATGAAGAGCATTTTTTTATCAGGTGTAAATTAGTGAAATGGCACTTGCTCGAAAATTATGATAATTTTTTTTCATTGAATAAAACTGATATTTTTATTCGCAGATGAAATACACGGAAATTTCATGCAACTTTTGCTTTTGCTGTATTTAAATGAAGGGCATTTTTTTATCAGGTGTAAATTAGTGAAATTGCACTTGCTTGAAAATTATGATAATTTTTTTTTATTGAATAAAACTGATATTTTTATTCGCAGATGAAATACACGGAAATTTCATGCAACTTTTGCTTTTGCTGTATTTAAATGAAGAGCATTTTTTTATCAGGTGTAAATTAGTGAAATTGCACTTGCTTGAAAATTATGATAATTATTTTTTATTGAATAAAATTGATATTTTTCTTAACAAATGAAATATACAAAAATTCATCAGGCAACTTTCGCTTCCACCTGTGTTTAAATAGGGGACTTTTCTCGTCAGGTGTAAATGAGTGCAGCAGCAAATTATCATTTAAAAATGATAATTTAACATTGAAACTGATCTTTATCACTGGTTGATTTGCAGAAAAGCTATAATGTACCTGGTAACGGATATAGAAGATGTTTGAATAGCTGAAAGGAGCACAGGTGGAGTTTGAAAAGTTCGTTTGAACCAATTCAACCGACAAGAATGCGGATGAATAGCCACAGAAATGCAACGAAATTATGCAAAGTTTGTTTTGCACTTGACTTTTTCGTGGCTTGTAGTATTATTTGTCGATGCAAAGTTATGCATAGTTTGTTTTGCACTTGACTTTAGGTAGCCACGAATTTTTCCCCATCGGTATTTATACAACACGAATTGTGTGCACAAACATTTTACCGTGAAATTCTATTTTATTTTTCGTGTATCCATTTGAATTGGGCTTAAAAAAAATTCCGAAACCGATGACAAATAAAAGAAAAACCGTAGAAATTGTAAATTTATAAGAAATAGTTTTCTTTTAATAGGCATCCACTAATTTCAGCATTATATTGAAATTTTTTTTTTTTTAAATACCTATATTTGGTGAACATTTAAAAAAATGTATATTTTCCGGATTTCTTATTTTACATCTATAGTACAACGACTGTTTTTTTTTAAATCACCTTAAGACACAAAAGTTACGAGAATATAAAAAAATTTACAATAATTTAAACTTATTTTCAAAATGTCTAAAAGACATTAAGAAAGATAAAAAAAATGGCCTATTTTGAAAAAATCCTAATTTCCATTCGATCCAAATATGATTGATTCTCACCAGTCTAATTGCGCCGAATAAGCTGATAATATACTTAGATATAATACACAGCTGGTTCCACAGAGAATGTGCGAAGAAAGTAGCCTATGAACTTATAAGTAATACATGGGATAACTGGCGATAAATCATTTTCTCCTGTATAGGGTTTCAAGTTTCGTTACGGGGTCATTGAGGGGACTCGACAAAATGATAGCTCCGTTGTATGCGTAATATATAATACAGCCCTTGGATTCAGATATCACGGATGTCTCGCACGGAAGTAACAAAAAAGAGAAAAAAAATAGATAGTTTCCTAGCTAAACTTCCTGTAGGGTTTGGATTCTCCGCGCACATTCAGTCTCATTGTGCTCGCTCTAATGATTCGTTCTGATCCGGTGTATACTTGGCGAACAGGGTTCGAGGGTGACTCCCGCGTTCTCCCTCGCATTTTCCTATTGCATGGCTTCCTTACAGCAACGAGACCTTCTCTTTCTCTCTCCTGATGATGATTCCCGCGTGGCGAAATCCGCCCGGAGCGACCAAGAGCAGCTCGAGAGTACTAACTGTGTATCTCGTGATACGCGACAGACGAGGGACGACGACGACGACGAGAGCATCGTGACTCGCTCTTGGGGGTTGATCCTCGAATAAACCAGAGCGACGAGAAGGGAGAGAGAGAGAAAGAGAGAGAGAGAGAGAGAGAGAGAGAGAGAGAGAGAGAGAGAGAGAGAGAGAGAGAGAGAGAGAGAGAGAGAGAGAGAGAGAGAGAGAGAGAGAGAGAGAGAGAGAGAGGGTAATGGCTCGGTAATACGCCAAGGGAAACACGCGTCAACCGGAAACGATTCAATCTCAGTTCGCGAACGTTATACCCATCAGGACGTACTCCCCTAATTTATCGTTCGTTGCATGACGCAGCCTTGCATCCTACACATCAGCCACCTCCGACTGACTCTCTCCATTCTCAATGGCCGAGAGCTTCATCTCAATGGGATAATCATTTTCGCATGACTCTTTATTTGCTCGGACATAAAAAGACCTCTGATATAAATAAATATATATATATATGATATTTATCATGAACAGCCATGATATGATGGTAACAATGATAACGTTTCTATTGACAATCATTTTTATTAGTAATATATAGAAAATTAAATTTGTCAAATAGGAAATGTTTTGTGAGACATTGTTTTGTTGAATTAATAAATTCGTTTATTACTTTAAGGAAAAAAAGTAATTTAGGTTTTTTTTTTGCAAATCAGTTAAGTTACAAGATTTTTCGAAGTTTACTTATTTGATTTTATTTATTTATTTAAATTTACAAAATGTATTGGACAAGAGTGTTTGTCGAATTTAGAAATTTGTTATAAATTTACAATTTACGATTATTTTTTTTGCTATTCAATTAAGTGACAAGATTTTTCGAAGTTTATTTATTTATTTATTTATTTACTTATTTACATTGAGAAAATGTATACAAAAATGTATTCGACAAGAGTGTTTGTTGCATTTAGAAATTTGTAACAAATTTATATTAATTAACGCCTTTAATATAAAATATTTGTCATTTATTAGAAATACAAATTGCCATAGTGATATCAAAAATATCGTAATATTCACAGAAAATCGTGATTAATAAAAATGACTTTGAGTAAAATGTGGAAAAACGGGGCCAAACATTATTTCGTAAGAACCAATTTTTGTGCAAAAATTTAAACTTTCACGACTTTTTTTTAATAATCATGAATAAGTTTACAAAGGAATTCTCTTCCAGTAATGAACAATATTACGTAGGCGTAATAATCCGTATAATTAAAAAAGGTATTTAAAATAATTTTTCATTCGAATGGCACTCTAAGATTTGAATATAAGCAAAAATATGAGATTGTGCAGTGTTGAATTGTATGAAATACTATATTTTCACTTTTCATTCTAGGAAATAAATATATTTTTTTTTATGCGTGTATCTGCTTTTGATTTCCATGAGGATAAGGAGTGAGATTGTTGAAATCAGTTACTCGCTCTAGGCGATATATCAAACGCTCGTTCTTCTTCAAAAAGCCATACGTTCGTTTGGGCCTTAAAGCAAAATCTTCGTACCTGCTCTCCTTATGTCAGCGAAGTCTGATGGCTAAGGGACATCCAAGAGGGTTATACGAGGATCATCCAAAATCCTTGAAAACTGAACGTTCGGCTAAACTGTCACTGCACCGTGGCTCAGGGGACAACTCATTTAAATCCGAATCTTCGTCTCCATTATTGCGGATAGCACAATGAGATATTTGCTCGAGGCCACAAAAATATTCCGCATGCATCTGCCTGTCACAAAACCCATATATGAGGCATTCTTTATCAACTGGGTCACTATTACTTTTACAAGATTTTTTGTTATCCAGGCAAATATGTTTTGTCAACTATGCTAATTTTTCTATAGGTTCTCAACATACCAATGCAGGTTATATAAAATTAAGAGAAACACAAAAAGTGTGGAAGTTAGTGAAAAAATAGATTACACGTAATTGTAGCTTTACATTTTTTTTTATCTAGTTAAAGCAAATTTATCAATGTTTGGAATGTTTGTAAAATAAATTTGATCATACTTGAAAAGTTGGTGAAACAGTTATTTGAAAAAAAAATGTCTACTTTAATTTTAATCTAAATATTAAAAATTAACGATCTAGTGAATAAAGATTTTCGAACAAAATGACATTTTTTTAATTTGAGCATCGAAATTACAAAAAAGTTGATTATACAAAAGTGGCATTAAAAAAAAAACTTCAATAGGAAAAAGTGTCGAGCAGTTGAGACAAAAATTTGGGAGAGTGAAAATAGAATGATTGCGGACAAGATTGTATATTGACTGATGGGACATAATCGAGAAACTCGTCTATTTGACAGACAGAAGTAATGATATACGATTAAGCATTTTTTTTTCACTCCAAGACGCCTGAAGATCCGTCTAGTTAGACAATCGTTAGGCAGACGTTTCTGTTGATCTATTAGCTTGTTCGTTCCGTCAAAATACAAAATGGTATTTGAGCAGGCAGCGCGGGGTCAACAAAGTACCACCCGCCACGAAGGTGCATAGTTTTTTTTTCTTTTTTTTTTTAATTCCTCCCGACGAGTTTTGGATGCCTCTCTAAATAAATTACACAATTAGAACGGTATTTAATCAACAATCGTCTCGCGCGGAGATAAAGTGTATTTATATTTTTCCTTCAGTTCAGCCGATGGTCATCAGCAGATCATCCAAAATCTAGGGGAAAATATACGTTGTCTTAAGGATCATTAAATGGTGGAGGAAAAAAGATTGACGCAAGAAAACGACATGAACGTGATAATACTTTACTAAAGGTAAGATAAGAAAAATATTTTCGGTAAAGGACACACAGAATGAAAGAATGAAGTATAATAGATTATATGAGGTATTCCATGCCAATTCGCCAAACCAATCTAGACTTTGTTTGATGCGAATCGTTTTTTTTTTTATTGTTGTAGTTTAATATTTTTTGTAGTTATTCCCTTTAGGGAATTGAAAAAGGTAAATTTTTTAAAGACCTTTTATGTGTTTTAAAAAAATGTTCAAACATTTCGAATGTCTCCCCAGAAAATAAAAATATGTTTGGTAAATTTGTTTAATTCGTAGATTTTAATAAAAAATATGAGTTCATACTCATTTTCTTTTATTTTTTACATCATTCAAACATTTTTTTCTTTGGAAAGTAAAAAAAAGCTCATAAGTCATAAAGAACTACGTGAATAAATGTGTAAATTGAACAAAAATTAAAAAAACCAAATAAATTTAAAAGATACATTTCCAAAGAAAAAATCCTGATGAATAATTCCTAGATTTTAATAAAAAAAATTAATTCGTACTCTCTTTATCTATTTTTTAGATCATTAAAACATTTTTTTTTCTCGGGAAAGTAAATAAAGCTTCTTTAACAAATGTATAAATTGAACAGAAATTTAAAAAGTAAAATAAAATAATGTAAAAAATATGTATTTTTAAAAGTTTATTCACATAAAAAAATAAGCAAAAATAATGACACTACATGAAGGAGGGTCGGAAGCTATCGAATTTGCATAGAATACCTAATACGACGTATTCTTCATCAACTGGGACACGCTTTTTTAAAAAAAATATAAATTTTTTTCAATAATTCCGATACTTTCAATTTTGTTCTTAATTTTATGTAACCTACACCAAGGATATACAGAAGGAATTTATAAAAAAATTTGCCGGAGCTGGCAAAACATATTTGTAGGGGTAAAAAAAGAGATGTTTTTAGAAAGTTATAATAGCCCAATTGATAAAGAATACCTTATATAGAGAAAGATAGTAACGCAACGAAAGGCTAATATGAAATGCTCGAACGTATATAATGCATCGGAGACCTGAACGGGCCTTGTTTATAATGGGCTGAACAAGGGTGCTAGAAGCCAGTGGGGGGGCTCGAGGCCCCCTATGGCGTTGGGGCCTTGTATGCCGGGCCCACGAACCACAACGGTGTTAAGCGACGTGTGCGCTGCGCTCCGCGCGGGCTCATATGTGTTTGCTCATGAGCCACGACTTTTGCCGGCGACGGCGGCGGCGGCGGTGGCGGCGGCGGCGGCGGCGGCAACGTAGGCATGCCACCGCGCGTATGGTATTTAGGGATAACAAGAGGGCCACTTCATCATCCGACTCTTCTCGTGGTTCCTCTGCGAGATCTATACACCATAGTCTCCCCTTCGTTCTTCGTAATAACTTTTCTCTCGGCGCCCCCTCCACCCTCCTCCACCCCACCAACTTCCTCGGGTTTTGGTCCAGCCACTCCGACGACCATAGGTCTCTGATACTGTGTTCTGCGTTTTTTTTTTTTGTTTACTCTTGAAAGTTTCGCAGAGAAGCAACACAAAATGATTGCAACTTCGAGATTGTCTTCACAAATTACGGATAGTAGGGTGAATTGTATATGGTTGAATTTTTTTTTGAAGACTTTTAATAATGGCTGGAAAATCACAGTATTTAAAAAAATGTTTTTGTTTATAAACTTGATATTATAGTAGTTTTATATATGAATTCTCAAATTTATACAATTTTTGTTTGCTGTACGGTAATTTTACATGAAGTTTAATATTACAGTTTGCGAATAAAAAGTACTGAAAAAGGTACTTTAATTTTCTAATTATTTATTTATTTCATAGTGATGATCTTTGCCAAGCAAATCACCAAATTGGTGCGAAATAAATGCTATGTTTCTACTGATTTTCGGTCCTCTTTAAAATAAATATTTATTAATATTTACGATATTTGTATAATTTACGTTGCGCGTTTTAAATATTTCACAAGGAAGCTTTGGTTATCTGAATATTTATATGATATATTTTGCCTATTAATTTTGTAGTTATTTGTTAACCTTTTAATTGACCCTTTAATGACCACAAACCTTTCCCATTGAAAAAAGAAATTCTCAAATGTCGGAGAGTTCTCTAAATCAGATTTTACATCTGCATGCATTTCTTGTTTCATGAAATAAAAAATGTAGATAAAAATGCATCCCAAATGAAATTTAACTGTTTGTCCATTTTTTTCCAGCATACTTGCATCAAAATTGAAAAAAAGCTATTCCTACAAGTCAGGTCAATTAATCAAAAATTTATCGATTATATCTCATAGTATTATTTTTTTTATATATTAATATTTTATTATTGCCAAAAAAACACATTGTACCGAAAAAAGTATTCCAATTTAAAAAAATGATTAAAAAAATGGTAATATAACGAATTTTATTAAATACCGGAAATCGCCTCTTCAAAACTTAATTCGTCAAAAATTTAGAAAACAGCATTTTTCAAATAAGTTATTTCACAGTATAACATTCTTTGTATCAATTTTTTAAATTAAAAAATAACTAAAGTCACTTGCAACAGAAGAAATATAAATCTAACAAAACGTAGTGCAAAGGAGTAGAAAAAAATCAGAAAAATCACCTTATCGTAGAAAAATTCATGAGATTGACATATGATATATATATATTCGTTGTCTACCAGCAGTCTCGTAAATGCCAACGATGACTCGAAATTCTTACACAGAATTACGAATGCCTCCGCTGTACGAAATATACCCACGCTACTCTTGACCCCGGAAATGTAGATTTTTATTTTTTTTTTTTTTTCAAACTCCCGCCGCTATGACACAATGCAAATTGAGGCGGACTTTTGCGCCGGTTTACACAACTGATCGCTGCAACCGAAGATCCGATCGACGACACACTCGGTTTCGAAGCTTCGAAGCTGCTAGGACCGAATTCAAATTTTGTGTCCTGTTTACGTAGTCAAAATAATCAGTAGCATTCAGTAGTCTAAGCGATAGAGATCTTTGTTTTTGCCTTACGACGACAACGAGAGACAATCTTTTTCAGCCTGATTTCCTTCAAAGAGCAATATTAATAAAAATCGTGAAAAATCGTCGTGACAATATCGACGAAAAATAAAATTACCCCATGATTATTCATATACCGACTACCGATTTCGTCACGCTTTCCCCACATTCTCGTAGGAGAACATTCGAATTTTTAATGCCACTCGTTTAGTCAAATCCTCTGGTGCGATAGCGAGATCGGTAGTCCTGACGATCACGATACCGATCAGAAAAAAGGACCTTCGCCGAGGAGCTAAAATAATAATACACAGGAAATCTTAGAATTGTCAAAATGTTATGCTTCTCTTTGGCTAATATTACCGATACAGTTGCGATTTTTCATTAATGAGATTTAAAAAAATCGTCTGTACACGTTTTCACCGAAAAGTAGTATAGACGAAGATACGGAACCAACAATTTTCGAAATTTCGGTACACGAAATGACGCGACTTTGCTGTTGGTAGTCTCCATAATAAAAACTGTGACAAATCGGTAGCAGTAAATCGGACGAAAACCACCCAGAAAAATGTCATAAACCTTTGGCGCCCTTTGCCAAAAGATCCCTTTTGACAAAAGGGACCAGAGTGCAGTCGATATATTTTCACGTTTTAGCCACCGGCGGAACGGCGCGCTTGACCGGTAAAGCGTTATCTCCGATATCTAGGGTTGTAAGATACTTGACGAGCGGACGAGAGACGACAGCAGATCGTCAACAAGGGTTAGATATATTTACACGAGTCGACCTGGCCTCAAAGTCTTGACCTAGAAGGTATTGATGACCCCTTTGGCCCTTTGACGAGCTTACCGATCGACCGGCGATCGGCACTTCTCACGGTCAAATATATGCGATCTCTCGGTCAAACCGTCCACCGATCTTATACGACAAAAAACCCAACGTTTTCGTTTGTTAAATCACCGTGTCCTCCAGTGCTGCCGATCATTAGTTCCACTGCTCCCTATTGCTTCTCATTAGTGAACATTCGAACTCTTATTGACACGCGTTTTTCACGTTTTTTTTCCCCCCTACTTTCTTTGTAGAATACAGCAACGACATTCGTGGATACAAGATTGACATCGAGATCAATACTGATGGCGATCGTCTAGACGAATACTAAAATAACGAATTTACATCGCGGTGGTGCGATAAGTTGAATCTTCGAGTTAGTGAAACGGTATCTATGATGACGGTAGGGAAAATTATTTTGCTTTCAAATAGAGGAAGCTTTAGGCGGTTCAATTTTATGGAAAATTGTTTTTTTTTTTAATTCATGGGCGCTGATTTTATCGGGTATTGAATTTTTATTATATATTTTTGTATATTTTTTTCATGATGCCTGGAGTTTGGAAAAATAAGAGGCTGTTACGAATTAACCGATACGTTCTTGTTATTGGCTGTAGAATGATCGGTAAAATATATTATTAATGCTCTATGATTTTTTAGAACACTTTGAATATTTGTATTTCTTCACCACGAACATTTCATTATACTTTGTTTTTAATTTAATTTTGTATAATAGTAATCATAATAAGCATTATTATGATGATTTGGTTAAAAAGATAATATATTTAAGGTTTTCCATGCCCATTAAGCGGTAAACAGGGTGGTAGCCTAAACACCCTTTTTTATTTTTTGTTTATCGACAGAAAACCACCACAAATTTTTTTCAGAACTAAACAAAAAAAACTTAGAATGGTTCTTAAGCCCTTTAAGAGGTAAGTTTAAGTTTAAGTTTAACCCTTTAAGGTAAATTACCGATGAAAAAAAATTGTACATTTTTTCTGAATGCTATTTTGTGTCTTGGAAAACATAACATATTGTCGACAAACTGCAAAAAACAAAACTGCTTTATTGAAATTTTTCAGTGACTGAGATATCGGAGTGATGAATAGAGAGTGTGAAATAATTTTCATAAAAAAATATTCGGAAATATGAAATTTACTAATGGCTAAATGAAAAAATAAACTTTTGTCGGTCGAGTATCCATATTTGATTGTATGTATAGAGCTTGATGTCAATTTCGAAGAGGTCTAAAAGGTTACCAAAATCCTTGGTCACTGGTTGGTTCGTGCTTCGCAACCGGAAGTCATCGAGCCGGTTAGCGTATATAACGACAACGCGCGACATTTCACCAAAGCCTCGGGCAGTTCCTTCCTGTGGCGTTTGAACCGAAAGGTCAGGAGATCTCTCACGAAGCTAGGCGCTCTCGGTATGCGACCGTTAACATTGCCGCTGCTGGAGAAGTCAAGAGTTCCTTCGGCCCGGCGAACTCGTTGCATATTAAAAGAGGAAGCAAAGAACCATGGTGCTATCGAGCTGGCTTATACCTCGTCTGGCTTAAAATTTGTCTTGAAACGTCACGCGAAAAAAGGCTGCGAAGTATAGAACATTGCACATAAATTTCTCATTATTTTTCACCTTGCACAAAATTCCCTCTCTGTGGAAATATGCCGATCAGTCTTTACTTTCTCATAGAGGAAGCTTTGTCAAAAAAGATATACATATACTATATGAGGTATTTTTGGCCAATTCAGTAAGAGTGAGACCTTGAACCCTCCCAATTCGCTCCATAATTTTGCTACCTCATAGAGGAAGCTTTGCTTTTGTGAAATTTTTTTTTTCGAGATTTTAATGTCAACATACTTCAGTCTAAAACGTCGAGAAAAGCAATTTTTAGCCGGCGTGTGTGTGTTTGACGAAAAGGACGTTAAGAGAATAACTGCCCCGATTTTTGGGCTATCGAGCTGAAACTTTGCACGCGAGACGAGTTACCACTCGGGTTGTTTGGTATTGAATTTGCCTCAAATCGGTTGAGGGATTCAAAAGTTATGAATAATTACTTTTAAAAAAAAAATTTGAAGATACTATAACTCGAGAACTGTTCAAGTAACTGATCTAAAATTTTGCACAAAGCTTGAATAACATCAGCTGTTGTTGTTTTTTTTTTTTTTGGTGTTCTTGCACCTGTATCTACCAAAGATATAAACATAGAGCATTGAAAAAACTGTTTATTCCAATAAAAAAGTTGCAAAGTTGAACTTTGCACATTGCTGCCTCATTGATTTCCATTTTTCACACAGATTCCTCTATGAGGAAGCCAAAAATAACAAATAAGCAGAGGTAGCTTTGTGAAAAATGTAGATTAATTTGGAAGCAATGTGCAAAGTTCTACTTTGCAACTTTTTATACTATTCTATATGCTCGAAAGAACACTTTTAATTTTTTTTAGATTTTTTTTACTAAACCTTTTTTATTTCATGGATTTTCTAAATTTAAGTTTATTGCACAAATTTGAAAATTTGAAAATTTTCTCAAAAATTCTATAGTAGATATAAAGAATTTTCAGCTTTGATCCAGAATGGGTGAAAGTTATTTAAAAAAAAAAACAAACTTGCGAATTTCTATATCTGAACTACTTTATCGAGTTCACTTAAATTCAATACCCAACATTTTTCTAAACAACTTTTCTTATCGTTTTACACAATTTTGAGTATACTGACATGAAAATCTCGAAAAACAAATTTTTCATTAAAGCCTCTATGAGGAAGTAAAAAAAATTTCAAATTACAGAACCAGCCACTTTTGGTGTCGAAAGGTTATCGTTTTTTTTATCTTTAGTCGTCGAAACGACAAGCCAAAAATTCTCAACGACTAATATATATTCTATCGCTGACCAAACCCGAAATGTATATACAAAATAAATTCAATCTTTGACTTTGAGAAAATTTGCATATTTTCCTAACCAAAACATTCACAGGGGTCTCCCGTGGTATGTGTGTGTGTGTATATATCGAAAGCGCCACGAACTGTCAACGCATAAACACAATATTAGCATAAAGGGCCGAGGGCTGGTAGGGAATCGATCCCCAATGTTGTTCTCTTGGGTTCTATCTTGTGATATGCGTGAAGCGAGGGAGGTCGAAGACCAAGAGGAAGTTGCTTCGCAACGAACTTTGATGCTTTGCTACGTTTGTTACGTGATTCTAAGCGAAGGGATATGAAGGAAATAACGATCGAAGGTCTATTGTGGAGATCGGGGCTAGATGAGTCATTTTTTGCTTTTCATTTTATTGTTAATATAGTTGAATCAAATTACAAATATGAGGTATTCTTCATCAACAAGATCACTTTTTCTTCTATATACTTTTTTTAAATGAATTCCGCCACTTTTTATTTTCCTCTTAATTTCATTTTACATACAATGGTATGTACAGAACTTATAGAAAAATTGCCAAAGCAAGAAAAATCTATTTGGACACGTAAAAAAAAGTTAAATAAAAGATATGTACTCAGAACAATGGATGAAAAAATATATAATAAAAAGAGTGGCCGAGTTGATAAAGAATGCTTAATATATAAAACAAGGCTGTAAAGTCTAACTTTGCAAATTGCTTCCTCATTTTTTCACTTTTGACGAAGGTACCTCTATGAGGAAGTATGATGATCAATTTTGGAAAATTTTGACGTCAAATGTGGAAAAATGAAGAAGCAATTTGCATAGTTCGACTTTGTAGCCTAGTTTTACTTCTTTTTCACTAGAAAATAAAATATCCCGTAATTTGCGAGAGCTACTGTCCCATCGACATTTTTTAAAATGCCACCAAATTTTAACTGCTTGACCGATTTGCGTCAAATTTGTACTGGAACCCTGTTCTAGAGTGATAGACATTGACTCACTCTATTTAAGTTTTATGAAAAAAATGTAGATCAGTTGCTTCAACTATTCTGGAGTTACAGTATTTTTTTTTAAATTACGAAACTACAAATTCCGACAAAATCTTAACTACATTATCGATTTCAGCTTAATTTAATATTAAACATCGACACATTTTATTTAACTTTTATGCAAAACTTTACATCAGATACTCGAACCGTTCTCGAGTTACAGAATTTTCAAAATAATTCCGAAAATTCCGACGAACTATTTAGTTAAATCTAAAAAGCTACATAAAATCTTAATGACTATATATATTTTGTCAAGAATCGCAACATTCAAAGGGGGATAAATACTCCACTTGCGTGATAAATATGAGCCTGATCGCTCAAACGGTTGCTGAATGAGAGGCGATTGAATTTGATAAGTCCTGCACACAGACACGTACATACGGGAATTTTTTCTAAATCACTTTTCTCGACGTTTTGGACCATTCTGAGTATACTGACATGAAAATCTCGAAAAAAGAAAATGTTCATGGAAACAAAGCTTCCTCTATGAGGAAGCAAAAATGAACTTGATTTCTTTTTACTGGTGATTCAACTAACCCCGATCTCGCCAATGTGCACTGTGAAAAGCTAGCGAGGCGCCAACTAAGTAAAGTTGAGAGGCACACCGAGCAAAAAGGACACGCTTGGGTGTAAAATGGAAAGAGACGATATATCGACTATTGTGAAGAGCGAGAATCCTTTGGCTCACTGATGTCGAAGCATATGTCAGACACGCCGAGTCACATAACGAAACACACATTTTACGACGTCGATGATATCATCTTCAATTTGGAAGTCGATGGAAATCGATGAACTTCGCTTTGCTTTGACGGTCAACTGATGTCCGCTAATGGATCGTCCAGAGAGTGCTTGATGGCTATGCTTCGTCCTGTCGCTCCAATGTTTCTTATTTTTTTTTTTTTCAACAAGAACGCGCGACCGGTAAGCCTTTTTACCAGGTAGCTTCAGTTTGGTTTCGGAGATCGAATCTCTTGACCGATTCAACTCGATCGAAACTCGATAACTCGGAACCAATGTTGGAGAACTATCCCCTCTCACTGGGTTGTGTATACAACATGCTTTAACATCGTTTGACATGAAATCAAGTGTTTGACTACGTCTTGGAAAAACTATTGTTAACACAATCGGTGTACATTGGAACTCAATCATGAAGCTTTATTTATATTGGCTGTTTTATAGAGACTTAAGAAATGAACAAAAAAATGTCTGTAGCCTAGATTTTTTTTCGATCGTATAAAAGTATTTTTGTTCCATGAAAGTCTTTTTTTTCATTTTATTCTTTTGCCTGTAATATATGTTTTCATTAGAGACTATAAGTGTTTTTTAGAAAGCAATTTATTTAATTTAAAAAAAATGTATTACAGAGTTAAAAATTACGCGGCAGGTGATGTAATCAGTAAAATATTGTGAAAACATTACATTTTTCTGAATAAAATATTTAGCAAAGTTTGAACAGTGAAATATTAATATTTAATTTTTTTAACCTTTGCTGATGCAAGTAACAGGTGCGGGGAAACACATTCGACTTTCGGTAAATGGCATAAATAGCCTCTGCGGGCATTTGTTTCAGAGAAAAAAAAAATATATATATATGACACATAACCGCATATTAAGGAAGTTTCAGCGGTACAGTCAGTTCAATCAAATACGAAAAATTGGAAACATTGTATGTACACATTTTCAAAAGGAAAACAGGTGAAAATTGAGAAATTTTTGCTGAATTTGTAAAACATTTGTATCAATGAATTTACAGAAAAATAACTCATTTTACATTGAGATTCTATGAAAATTTTGGTACGCGAATGTCCTCCGACTGTACTGCTGAAACCTCTTTAAAGCCGGGTAGCTCAAAGTGTACACTATAAAGTTTCGCATGTTTCTTTAGAATGAAATAACATTTGGTTACTCTCGTCGGTGAGTTGGGTATGTAACCTTATGTTGATCGGTTTGCGGTCCTCGTGACGCGCTCGTGATTCCCTTTAGGCTAGTACATCGACGATCCGCACGAGGTCCAGCCGCGAGAGGCGCGCACGCAGAGAGGGCGCGCACCGTACACATCTCACGTTATATCGGTGGTCCTACCGAAAGGAGAGGGATAATAACCAATTATTTTCGAGTATATAATTAGAAAATTACGGAGTCACGTCCCGACACAACGCCGTGCGGTGAGAGAGAGAGAAAGAGAGAAAAAAAAGAGAGAGAGAGAGAGAGAGAGAGAGAGAGACCAGAGAGGAGAACTTTGTGCTTATTCCTCTTTCTTCATCTTCCTACTGTTCCTCTTTGCCTGTACTTTGATTCTTCTCTCCTTTTCTCTCTTGTATGAAGCGGTGGCGGCGTCAGGATTGAGATACAGATACCAGCAGGACGCGCAAAGTATAGGCCGCCGCATAAGCGTAAGTCGCCTTCGTACGTGGACCTTCCTTTACTTTCTCTTTCTCTCTTCGTTCTTCGTTCTTTTCCACCTCTTTTATATATAACCAATCTATCTTTCTTTCCTTCTCTTTCTTTCACTTTTTTTTTTCTTCCTTGCAAGTGAGCAAGCTTCTCTCGCTCTCTTTCTGCCTTTTGCTCCTGATGCTTCGGTGCTTTAGATATTTTTATTTTGTTCTTCCGTGCAGTGTGTGTGTGTGTGTGTAGGTGAGGGTGTAGAGGAGGGCCGACCTTATGGCCCTGGGCTACCGGGCTTCGAACCGTCCTAAGCTGCTCTTTCCATACAGGGTGTCTCGATACTAAATCCAACCACAAACTCATCTTTTTTTTATCATATCTAGATTTTTTAAATAAATTTAAATATTATTCAAGAAAATGTTTTACTATATTTATCATTGAAATTTGTGAATTTTTACGAAAATTCTTGATGTAGGAGAACTAAAATATCGATATAGGGTATGAAAATAGAATTGTTTATTTGAATTTGTATCCGATACTCGGTATCTTGTTCAGTATTTTTACAGAGCTTTTTGGTGACAATTTATTTGAGTGTCCGTCTGTTTTTCAATTTTTTTTTTGTGGATATTTAAGGACGAAAAATCAATCTTTTGGATACAATTTTACGAAGAAAGTAAGTAAGTAGATCCTGTCTTCGAATTTTGTAATCATTATTAATAAAAATAATAACAACATTTATGTAGATATTGAATTGAAAGAAATGAATATTTAACCAATGAACCAACATTTTATTTACGGGAACTAATATTTTTTTAACTGTATCATTTTATTTGATAAATTTCAGTAATTTTGTCTCTCAGATAACACTAATAAAAATGAGATTTACAGCTCCAAAATAACTGACTTTTTTTTAACTGACTTTATTGTGTGCTTTCGCGTAAATTCGGAAACCATGGAGAAAAATACATCGATATAGGGTCCGAAAATAAAATTCAAATAATAATTTGTTTATTTACAGTAGGGTTTATTATAGTGGTTGTAACTTTTGGCTCCAATGAAATATCGAGTATATGCGATACTCATTTTGTTTCGAATTGATAGAGCTTTAAAATGGCAATAAATTTGTATGTCTGCGACGATTTTATAATTTTTTATAAATTTTTCAAGTGGAAAATCAAATATTGAAAATTTTTTCCGTTTTTTTTCCTTTTTTGACAATTTAAAAAGTTGTGGTCAGGATCACGAAAAACGAAGGTGTTTGGATTATTTAGAGGGTATAGTGAGTCTTGGAGCGTGTTTTGTTAAAACCGGTCAATCGATTCGGATTGGCGCGGATGTGAGAGACTGGGAAATACGCGAAGAAGCAGCCGAAGGCACTGCAGGGTACACCCGGTACCATCGCACCACCCACTCGACTCTCTCGACAGGACCAGACCCAAGCGGATCGTGATACCCCGCGGACTAATGCCGATAATTGCATTTTGCAGTTCGTGAATTCCTGCTTCTTTCCTTCAAGCCGCGCGCGGCAGCCACCGCTTCGTTTCTGTGGCATCCTCATCCTCTTCCCTCCCTCGCGATCTCCTTCTTCACGTTTCTCCGGGATTCGCACCAAGCCTCTCCACTTCATCATGTTCTGGACCTTTCTCATCTCTCGTAGTTACAAACGACACAAAACAGTTTCGATATACAAACACTCGCTTCATTATCCGCAGCTTTTTATTCCTTATCAAATCGATTACATATTTCTATTGTAATTAAATTAATATATCTTTTTTTTATTAAATGTTTAGTACAATTCAGACTGTGGGCGAAGAATCAAAGCAAAAATATCAAAGTTTTACGGTAGGGTTAATTACATTTTTTTAATAACGTATTATTAATAAAGAAATGTTTAATATAAATAAGATTGACTGAGAATAAAAAAGTAACAAAGATGTAACAGTTTTATGGTAGATTTGCTTATATTTTAAAGGTTCCACGTCAAAATAATGATTTGAAAATAACACCCGTCAAAATAACACGTTTTAAAAATTACACACGTCAACATAACACAATAAAAATAATACATCGAAATAAGACAACGTGCTTAAAGTGCCCGGAAAACCTTATGATAATAAATTATCACTGAAATGAAATTAGTTTTATATATATTACAAGATTATCTAATAATGGATTATTTTATTACAATTTATGTTATAATAATCTACATGATAATAAAGGATATACTTTTGAGACCCATTGGACAATCACACAGGCACTCACAGATATTCACGGGCACTCACAGATACTCACACAGACACTCATAGGCACTCACATAGCACATCATACAGACACAAACATAGGCACTGATACAGACGCTTCCCATATCTATGTTATTTGATTTAAAGATTGCATCACCATCAATGAGTTTGATTGAAACTGAAAGAATGTTCAAGTACTAATTCTGATTTTATATTGTTGAAGATAAAATTCTAACTGAATGTCTGAAGGCATTGTGCCTCTATACGAGAAAGCTACAAGGGAAAGAAATGTGCATTCCTTGAATTTACGTTGGCTACGCGAGGGAACGAAGCGCCCGAGCTACTATAACCTTCTAGTAATTTATATAATTGAAATAATTCAAATTCAATTTTTTATTTAAATCTAAGTTATCCTAAAAAAAATTAATTTTAATGAAATAAACGCTATTTATTATTAATAACAACACATTATTTATTATAGACTGTTTATTTTGCTTCCTCATATAGGAAGCTTTGTTTTCGTGAAATAGATTTTTTTTCGAGATTTTCATGTCAGCATACTCAGAATGGTCCAAAATTTTTTTACATTTAAAAAAAATGTTTACATGTATCCAAAGTTCTACTTTTTATTCAATAATTTGTATTATAAATAATTGTTATAAATTTTAAACAACGCTTCGTCAATTATGTTTTCAATGACTAAACTTCAATAAGAAAATCCATTTACAAAACTTATTAATAATTCAATTGTAAATTTACCAACCCCAGTAAATATTTCAATTTGATGAAATTTTGATTCACTATTAGGTTTATGTTTAATAATAGAAATCGAATAAGGTTAAATAAAAAAATTGGCAAAAATATAAAAATTTCAGGATACATTTTCTTATATTTTTATGCTACTTAAATAACTTTCTATTTAAGTAAAAAATTTCAAATACAATATATTGAGTGTCAAAGAAGTTACAAAAATATGGATATGTTTTACAGCAGGAAATTATTATATTTTAAATATAATTTCTAAAAAAAATATAATTGAGATTGTCAGAGGAGGGGGTCAAAGAAGTAGCAAAAATATGAAAGTTTAGGGTAGGAACGTTGGGATTTTCGTGGAAGATGAGTGCCGAGGGCAAGGAGCATCAGCAGCGAAGGCTAAAAAAGAAAATCAGGAATAAGAAACGATGAGGTCGACAGGAGAAAGAAAGGATAAGAGCGAGACACGAGCTCAGGTATCCCCCCCCCCTATCCCCACCCCCAGCCAGTGCTGAGCGCAAGAAAGCCGCAAACTCGTGTACGTGCGTGACGTCAATATGTCGGGAGTAATAAGATGGCCAGCGATAAAGTGGTGGGTGTAGATACAAGATAACAATCAGGCTGCAGTAGCTCCTGGCAATCTCGTGATTACAGGCTTAGCCCTCGAGAGTCTCTCCTGTATTTCCTCTCTCGCCTCCCACCACATTCTCTTTTATGTGGCTCTCTCTCTCTATCTCTCTTTCTGTCTCTCTTACACTTTATGATATATTTCATAAGCGGTATTATAGATCGTCCTCTACTGTACTGATATTATTACAGAGCTTATAGATGCTCCCATGTACTTTGTGTTCATTTTAAAAAGAATTTATTTTACATCCACATTTTAATTTATAACATTTTCTACTGTGTGTTTAACATTTTTAAGCTCATTTGTTTGAAATAATCGAGCCACCGTGATATTGAAATTTTTTTTTTTTGAGTTTACTAGAAAAGCAAATACTGGTTGTTTGTGAGTGTTACAATATTTTTCTTGTTATCACGACAATTTTCGTTCCTCTATAAATATAACATGCGATTTTTTTTGTAACTTTATTAATTGAACAAAAAAAGAAATCATAAATGACAAAATGACGCTCGTTACAATTTCTAAATAGTTCGATACTAATTTAATAAAATTATTTTTACAAAATATTGTCAAAAATAAAAATATAGATTTGAAGAAAAATAAAAATTTGTAAATCTAGAAACTTACAAACGATTTTTTGTTTTTTTTTGTAAATTTAATAAAATATAATTTGTGGATAAAAACCCTATGTTAGAGGTATGAAAAATGTAACTTTTACTGTATATACTATAATGATATTTGACCGCAGATAAAATATACGAAATAGCCGAGGTTAATTAACCGACTTGCAACACTCTCGATATTATGGTTGAATTTGAGTGTAGATCGGTTGCCGGCGCTGAAAATGGTAGCAGAAAGGTACGAAAAGGGTTTCTTTTAGGCGCGCCCGATTGGAAAGGGGGTGTGCAACCCATGAAATTTCTCTCTTCTACCCGAGGCGCGCACACACAGCTACTACGTACCTGAATCTCTACCTACCTCTTAATAATAATTTTGATCGGCAAATTGGCGATGGTTGCATATTTCGCAGAGGGATCGATCGTTATCTTCGCCGAAAGTTTCAGACCCTTCGAGTATGTTATACAGTATACATATACATATATACACACATATATATATATATATATGTATATATATATATATAGATATATACCGGCTTCGTCGCGGCATCACCTACTACTATACAACAGTCGCTATAGGGTAAGACACTGAAAAAGCCTGAGGCTGCTGCTGCTGCTGCAAAGAAGATTCGTCTCTCATCGCGGTGGCTACCACCCAATCTACCTGTTTTCTTCGTTGCCTTTCTTCGATCTAGAACCTTCTCGGCCATACTCCACAAATTTTTCTAACAAGTGCAATTACTATATATTTGCCGCAGAGAAATAAAATAACTGCTGACGTTCACAGTCTGCTATACGAATTAAGGCAACGTAGACATATGAATAATAATAACAAATTTTTTTTTTCATTAGAATAATCGTGGCGCGAAAAAAAAATTATACTTTTGTCGATTAAATTCGTAATTAATATGATCTCATTTTACTATATAAAACGAGCCTGCACAGTAGAACCTTGCAAATTGCTTCCTCATTGTTTTACATTTTTTTTTTAATGTTTACATGTGTGCAAAGTAGAACTTTGCAAATCGTTTTCTCTACAAAGCTTCCTACTATGAGGAAATACGTTTATCTACTTTGGCTTCCTCATAGTGGAAGCTTAGTAGGGAAAACAATTTGCAAAGTTTTACTTTGCATACATGTAAACATTTTTTTTTAAATGTAAAAACATGAGAAAGGAATTTGCAAGATTCTACTTTACAGGCTTGTTTGTGCATGAAAAAATTTGTCTACTATAAAAATCGCATACACAAGCTTTTTGAAATTTTTAAATCGTCATGAAATTCAAACCTCTCAACTGATTTTCTTCAAATTTGTACGCGAACCTTGATTCAAGGTGCTCAATACGTGAAATAAATTTGAAGTCAGTATCTTTTTATTTGTGCAAGCCACTGTGCAAACGAGATTTTTGAAAAAATAAAAAATGTTTTTAAATTCGAACTACTCGACCGATTTGTGCCAAATTTGAATAAAAACCTTGTTTTATCATAGTCTAGAAGTAAAACAAATTTAAGCCCGATATCTCAGAATTTGCGCGAGTGAATGCTCGAACGACATTTTTCAAAAGTTAAAAAACGTTATAAATTTCGAACCGCTCCGATTTGCGTAAAATTTATACCCAGACCTAGTTCTAGGATAATCAACATGTGTGCCAAATTTGATTGAAATCTGCCTAAAAAAGTCCAACATTTTTTTTTCGCGACAGCAATGTTTTCTTTTTTATGGAGTAAAATCGAAATTTATCAACATAGCGACCGTTCCTTAAAATAAATTCATCTTCGATACTCAATAATTGTGAAATCACGTGGTAAATTGCAGCCGGTCATTCCAGAATTTAGAAAAGTAAAAGTGTTAACGGGCGTTTAAAAAAAAATTTGAATTGCAATAAAGTTTGAACCACTCTATCAATTCTCGCCAAACTTGGCACCAATCATGGTTCACTGTAAGTTCGTTTGTGTTCAAAATTTCAGCCTGATATATTGTAATTTACAAAAGTTATAGCGTGAAAATAATTTTTTCAAAATTTTCAAAATCCTGTAAAATTTGAATTTTTCAAGCGATTCGCGTCAACTGCAATCCCAAAAGTTATTGTGTGATAGCCCACTTGACAATCAAATTTGAGGAAAATACATGAAAAATTGCGGCGGTTATCGTGTTAACAAGGCAATTTGCACATACACACACATACAGACATTTTGAACAAAGCACTTTTCTCGACGTTTTGGATCATTCTGAGTATGCTGAACTTTTTTTATTTTTAATTGGTAAGGACAGGAATAAAAATTCCCGAATTTACAATTTAAAAAGAAATTAAACTGATAGTGACAAAACTTGTAACAAAATTGAAAATAACGTTTCATATTATAAGAAATGTGACCTGGATGAAAAAAAAATTATTGTGCGATCGTTGATTAAAGCTGTGATTAATATGAACTCGGTTTTTTAAAAATGTAAATAGAAAGTGGAACTTATTTATGGAAGCGATGAGAAAATAAAAACTTGCCGAATTTACAATTTTTAATTCAATGAAAACAATCGTACAATATTCTGTACTATATGAAATATTCAAATAAAATGAACAAGAAAAATTATACATATTTCTAAGCATTATTTTTTTGTTGTTAAAAGTACAAAAAACTAAATTTCATTTTGAATGAACGTTGATAGCACTAAGAAGATTCGTCTCTCATCGCCGTGTGGTTATCTCTACCTGATGCTGGTCTTCAAACTTCGCTGTTACTTCGTTCTAAGAACCTTTTTGTCTTTACACCACAAATTTCTGTAACGAGTGCAGTACTATACATATCTGCCGCAGAGAAATAAGATACATTACAGCTGACGTCTACAGTCTGCTAAGAGAATTAGAGCAACGTGGACAAAGTTACGTGGGACAGAGTTAAGCACAAGGGTTACATAGTTTCCACTACAGTTTCGGTTCTCTCTCTCTCTTTCTCTCTCTCTCTCCCTCTCTCTCTCTCTCTCTCTCTCTTGGCTGAAATTTAGCGACGTTAACCTGTAGTAGAGACTGTGGTGGAGAACGAGGCGTGAGCGATTTCAAACGCAAATTACGTCGACGACGTGTAAGAGACAATGTACGTCACAGCCACTATAAGCTATAGAAAGCTAGGCGGCATTGGCCTTTCTCACACTGCGCGCACGAGAGTTTAGACGATGCGTCTTTACCAAGCGATTGCGGTTCGGAAAGTTAGTCAGAAGCCGTTCGTCGATTCGATCGCTAACGCGCGTGGGACTATAATGCGCCAATTCCACAGTTGAACATCCAGTTGGTTGGTGCATCACTTCGTCGATCACCCCAATTTCCCGTTCCATCACGACGCCGCAACCACTCGAACTGCGGCTTATACTACTGAGGTTATGTGTCTGATGGAGATCAGTCGAACCCTCACGACCGCTCTTGTACATATCTAACACCCGGGGACTAAGAGTTTCGACTATTTCCTAAGGATTACCCTAATAATGTTACGCAATACCACTCGGATCGAGTTAAGAGAGAGTTCTGGAGTTTGGGTTATCCTTTGCACATCATTATGTCGTAGGAATTATTAATTAAACGGGATCGAATTGTCTAAAGATCATGATAATTCAAAGTTGCAGCGATCCCACATATAAATACGTTTTTGTCATATAAAAATAACTACTGAGGAACTAAAACAAATTTTTTAAAATTCCAATGGCAATTTTTTTGTGGTTAATTTTGTCGATACAAATATTTTTTATTTCACTCAGTGCGAGAATGTCCGCATTTTCGCATTGACCCCCATTTCACACGATGTAGAATAAAATTTTGTTCGATACTCGTGCGAAAAACGTTTTCTGAAAAAAGTTTTTTCGCACTAGTATCGAAATGGACTCTTATGCCACTCGGTGGGAGAAGTAGCCACTTCTCGCACTCGTGAAATAAAGTTAATAAAGTGGATAATGTTTTTTTCAACTCGCATGTATAGACACTCGCCAGAAAAAGTTTAATCGCACTCGTATCGTAATATACTATTATGCAACGTGGGGAGAGAAGTGCCCAGTTCTCGTACTAGTGAGATAACAGTACATTACGATACTAGTGCGATTGAGAAAAAGTTTCTCGCACGAGTTTCGTATACAACTTTATCGCACTAGTGCGAGAAGCAGGCACTTTTCGCACCGCGTGGCATAAAGTGTTATACGAAACTCTTGCGAGAAACTTTTTGAAACACTCATCAGAAAAAGTTTCATCGCACTCGTATCGTAATATACTATTATTTGACTCCGTCCGTAGAATACCGCTTTACACACCTAGCAAAATTAAATTTTGTTCGATACTCGTGCGAACAACGTTTTCTTCACTCGTGTGATAGCAACACTTGCCTTTGGCTTGTGCTGCTAACTCACACAGTGTCGTAATGTAATATTATGGGTCATTCTTCCGAAATCCAATACCCTTTGCGGATTTCGTAGTCTTCGATCGGCTTGTAACTTCGACATTCGTTTAGATATGTCAAGCAGAGAATACACAATTTTTGCATATTTTTAAATAGCCATTTCTGTCTCTGGTCTACTCATTGATTTTTGTCAGCTTTTCAAAATTTTATTAACAAACTAATTTTTTCAGCATGTAAATGTTGATAAAAGAAATGTTGGATACAATACTTTTTTACGTGAAACATTCTCAGCTTTTCAATAGAAATATTGCCGATCCAATTCGTCTTCAGGAAAACACTGAAAAACACGAAAAAATATTCCAAAGCCGTTTTTCGTGATGAGCCTATAATTTCAGACTGACAAAAATCTTTTTTCGGATTTTTTGTTACGAAAGAAAAAATTAATATTTATTTGATTGACGTCTAAGAAAAAAAATCAATGAAAAAGTTATTCGCAAGAAGTCTTAAAATATTTGGTCAACTGTTGGAAAAAATCGATTTGACTTAAAAATTAAATATTAGACAGGTTCCAGTATTATTTACTATCAGTGAATAACAATAATAAAAAGACATTAAAAATATATATATTCCTTTGCCAATAATTAACCATTAATGTTTAAAATATCACATGTGGTGTATTCAAGACATTATTATTGACAAACGTTAATCGCAGTTTCCCTGAAAAAAAAGCTGCTTTTACAAATGCAGTGCTAATTGCAACAGCCTCGAAGAAACGGAAGCGGTGCATTCGCAACAAAGTAAAAAAAAAAAAAAAAACAAAAAACATGCACTAGTGTCGGAAACTCGTTCCGATAATCTGACAATCGTTCAAGCCAGCTCCACTCGTAATTCACCTAATCTGGTATGGAAGCGATAGTGAATTCACGGCGCAGTGGATTTACAATCCGAAACGAGTTAAACAACATACGTTTCGCTCTACAAAGACCATTAAATCTCCATTTATTTCCCGAACCCCAGAATCATTTTTTTTTTATTCTCCCAATCAATTACAAGCACCAAAAGAAAAAGTAGGGTCAAAAAAAAAAAAAAACAATGCTCAGCCGAAATTTATACAATTCTTCAATATCCCGAAAGTGCATTTTAGCTCAGCAAAAAAAGCGCCAGTATCTAAAATTTGCTTAGTAAGACCGTCATGTAAGACGATAATTCAATTTCATTCTCATATATCATTCGTAAAAATCGATAAGCCGGAAATGCAATTTCCACCAATTTATCATTTACCAGGGAAATCGCAGAGTGTGACCCTTCTCGGCAATAACACTTCACCGTAGAGCTCAGAGATAGCAGCACCGGTATTTCTCTCGACTCTCTCGGGGAGTCAATACTTTTCCCAGTTTAGCCTCTGAACGAACTTGAAGCTGTAGTCATAGGCTCGTCGTTTTGGCTGCAAAAGTATCGTTTAAGCCAACGAGTGTGTCGTTTCGTTGGCGAAGAAAGCCACACGCCGCTGCCCTCTAGTGTAACTTTTCGAAACTACTCTTCACTTGGTATCTCTCCCCCCACCTGAATTTACCCCCACTCCGTGAACCTGACTACCCCGAAAGACTCTCCCCACTCTAGATATAACTTGCACGTTTTTCCCCACCATTCAGGCACATGACGAGCGTCACGTTCGTCGTACGGACGTCCACTCGGTGGCGCATCGAAGGAATCGCTTGCGGTGTATCCGTTCTGGGCTTCTCGTTTTCGAGCTCTCGCGCGACGCTGATCGCACGAGGGCGCCCTCCCCAGATCGAGAGAAACGAGAGGGAAAGCGCGGCTCCGCAAGGATAAAAAAGAGCGTGACAGAGATAGGAAGAAAGAGATACACCTACAATAGAGAGAATGAAAAAGGAAGAAAAAAAAAAAAAAAAACGAGAGCTATAGCGGCACACCGTGAAATCCCTCATAGCGTATTTCGTATTAAAATATTAAAATATTCATTCCTGGCATAAAGGCGGTCAAATTACGACGGTTAACTCACCATTCACGTACGTTCTAGCGTATACTATGCTGTACTATACGAGTACTATATATATATATGTATATACCCGCGTGGAAAAAAAAAGTATCGCGGAGACTCTCTGCGAGACTCACTGCGAGATCTCGCAGAGAGTCTCGCCGAGCGTCTGACGGGTCTCGCCGAGAGTCTCGCTGAGAGTCAAGCATGGTTCCCGGAGCTTGACTCTCGGCGAGACTTTTGGCGAGATTAAAAAAATTTTTTTTTTACTTGAATAATTTCTCAAAAGTCTCGCAGAGAGTATCGCCGAGACTATCGGCGATACTCTCGACGAGACTTTTGGCGATAGTCTCTGCGAGACTTTTGGCGAGATTTAAAAAAAAAAATTTATTTTATAATAAATTATCAAAAGTCTCGCAGAGAGTATCGCCGAGACTATCGGCGATACTCTCCGCCGAGAGAAAAGTGTCTCGCGGGTCGGGAGACGATGTTCGTTCGTCTTCACTACAAAATGTAATCTTACTTTCATGGTTGCAGAGTTCCTCTTCCATTCCGATATCGTCCGTTACCGAAAACGGCAATGTCGGGAATTGTGGCGAAGACACTTTTTTTTATTCATGTCTTTCCGCTCCTTTTTTTCCGTTCACAGCAATTTGTAACATTTTTCCGATCTTTAAGCCTACGGGCAGTGCACACTTTTAATATTTTACTGCTACCGCTTTTCAAAAAAGAATTTGAGCAAACATGTAACCTTTCCACAGATGTCATACGCGTAAACTTCAGTTGTCAACTGCTTTCACGATGTGAATTCGGCCACGAAACAGAATCACATCGTAACAGCAGTTGAAACCCGAAGTTTACGCGTATGACATCTGTGGAAGGGGTTATAATGTTTGCTCTAATCTTTTTTTAAAGCGGAAGCACTAAAATATTAATAAAGAATGCACTGCCGGATGGCGTAAAGATCGGAAAAATGTTGCGAATTGCAATCAACGGAAAAAAGAAGAGGAAAAATAAAAAAGTGTCGTCGGCTCAATTTTCGGCATTTCCGTCTTCGGTAACGGACGATATCGAAATGGGGGAAGAACTCTGCAACCATGAAAGTGAGATTACATTTTGTAGTGAAGTGAAATTATTACCGCGGACATCATTACCGACGAACATCGTCTCCCGTTGAGAATTTATTCGAAAAGAAATGTTTTTTTTTAAATCTCGCCAAAAGTCTCGCAGAGACTATCGCCAAAAGTCTCGTCGAGAGTATCGCCGATAGTCTCGGCGATACTCTCTGCGAGACTTTTGAGAATTTATTATAAAATAAATTTTTTTTTTAAATCTCGCCAAAAGTCTCGCAGAGACTATCGCCAAAAGTCTCGTCGAGAGTATCGCCGATAGTCTCGGCGATACTCTCTGCGAGACTTTTGAGAATTTAATATAAAATAAATTTTTTTTTTTAAATCTCGCCAAAAGTCTCGCAGAGACTATCGCCAAAAGTCTCGTCGAGAGTATCGCCGATAGTCTCGGCGATACTCTCTGCGAGACTTTTGAGAATTTATTCAAGTAAAAAAAAAATTTTTTTGATCTCGCCAAAAGTCTCGCCGAGAGTCAAGCTCCGGGAACCATGCTTGACTCTCAGCGAGACTCTCGGCGAGACCCGTCAGACGCTCGGCGAGACTCTCTGCGAGATCTCGCAGTGAGTCTCGCAGAGAGTCTCCGCGATACTTTTTTTTTCCACGCGGGTATATATACACATGTGTGTGTATATTGCAGCTCATTCTCGTCTCTTCTGACGATTTTGTTTCTTTTTAGTACCAGGGGAACCCCTCGTTTTTCCGACCTACGACACGTTCTAAATACCAGACTTTTATGTCTACTAAAGTTTTCGTGTAACTTTTGGGACTTTGTTAATATAATGCGATGTTTTTTTTTTTTTTTTTAGTTTCTGTCTTTTTTGGTTCTTTATGATTTGCTGAGAAAGTTTGATTGTCTTTGCGTGCGAGTAAATAAAAATAATGTAGTTGTATTGTTAACTCCTATTGTTGAAATCAAATGATTTTTTTTTTCAAATATCAGACTTTTGTGTCTACAAAATATTTCATGTAACTTCTGGGACTTTGTTAATGACAAATAAAAATAATGTAGTTGCAATATTAATTTCTGATAGCAGAAATCTAATGTTAAAAAAAAGAAGCCAAACTTTTGTGGCTAGAAACGTTTTTATTTAAGTTTTAGGATTTTGTTAAAACAATGCGATGTTTCTTTTACAGTTTCTCGTTCCTCTTTTTGATTGGCGCAAGCTTTTTTTCCTAGTTTCCGTTGCGCAAATGAATCGCTTGCCGAATTTCGAAAGGTCGCGTGAAAGCAAGGACGACATAGCGCAATGTTGACGAGTTATCGAGCTCAGGAAAAAAAAAAGAAAGATTCATCTTTAATGTTGTCGAGTTGTTGTTTTTTTTTTTTTTTTTTTTTTGAGGTAAATTCTGTACGATTCAAATTTCGTAACGGATACGTGTGTCCAGAGTCGTTTTATGAGCGCGGGCTCATATACTCCACAGAATCACCTCGCACTCTGAAATTCTCTGCGTTTCAGTTTATTTCCATATATCCAATGAAAACTGGTGATATTATGATTTCGTAACAGTGCGAATATCGCTGAATTCGCGATACTGATTTCGTGCTGCCGGGCAAAATGTTGACGATACTGTAACCACAATTTCGAAATTACAGAAGGTGGCGGATTTTCGTATTTTACAGTTTATGAAATGTAGATATTTTTATCATCATTTGAGGTACTAAAAATATTACGCATAAATCGGTACGTTAACAATTACAGAATAATATTAATATTCTTTAATATTAAACATAATTTTTTAAAAAATCATTCTCATTTCTCTTAAAACCGTCTTTTAACAAATTTTAGATTTTTTTTTTATCAAATACAAGATATCGACCGATTTCTCACACTTCTTATGCTTAAGAAAAATATCTGAATACAGTAAAATATTTATTTCTAAGAAACATGTCTATACATTTCTCAAAGTCCATTTTTACAGTCACTAAAAAATAATATTTTATTAAAAAAAAATTCACACATAAAATCCTCTATCTGCAATTAAACAGTGTTCCTAATTTTTTTTTATACATCACCAAAATTACAATAAATAAATAAACAATTGTTGGAGTAATAAAAAATATTAAGAATTAATAGTGTTGTTATTGATAGAACGTAAGCTTTTTGTTTGCCAGGTTTCGAGAGACACTTTGGAAAAAAAGTACAAGCGAAAGAAAAAATATTTATAAGTGGCGGAGAATCCGATGGGCCAGCTTTGGGATCGAGCGATCAGAGTAAAGCGCAGAGTCTCGATGCGGTTAGAGTCTCTGTATAATGTAAGAGGAAGAGGCGCTTTGGCTCGCGGGCGAAGCCCACAGTTACCTGAACTGTCGGCCCTAAGCAAATATTTCACAGCCTGTTCAATCCAATTTGACACAATGGGGGAAGGCAAAATCGAATTAACGCCGCATTACGTACGAACGAGGTATAGGAGCGACCGCGCGAGGCCGATGCCAGTGCGATCGATCGATCCTCATTCCCGGGCTGCATCAGGCGTAGCACCAATTTTCGATGCTGCTACACATACCGATATATATATATATATATATATATATATATATATGTATACACTATTCTCGCCACAAACCGAGAATAATCCACATACAAATTACTCCTTCTTTTTTTCAATCAAAGTGAATTGCACCATCTATATATTTCGTAGTTTAATAAGCAAAAGCGTCTCACTGTAACGAATCGCGACAGTTCGCATCCCACTTTCGAGATATATTTTCAGGCAAACCTGCTGCAGAGATTTTTTTTTTTGTAACAGATAAAATATTGTTTGAACAAATAATTATTATTTATGTATGAGTCTTGAAGCATTTTATGAATAGTGCAATTTTTTATTTAGCTACATATTAAAATGTCTGTTGAGTGAATTTACTTGTGTACTAGATATTTTAGTTGTAATACGTTTTTTTCTTATAAATAAGTAAGTAAAGAAATAAATTTAAAAAATTTTCGATTGCAATGAAAATTGTCTAAAAAAATAATTTTGCAAAAATAAAAAAACTCGAGTGATTAAAAGTTCAATAAACAAAAAATTGTTAAATAATAAATAATCCTTAGCATATTGTAGTGTGGTGATTTGTTCGTCATTGGTTATGTGGAAAAATCTCCCGACTGTAATTTAATTAAATATTTTGCTTCTCACAAATAAAAATATATTACATTGTGATAAATGGTTATACTCCAATATACCGATTTATTAAAAATTAATAAATCTTTTTCAATGATTGTGGGCATTTTGCCACGATCGCTCGCGCTGTTTGCCATGTCAGAGAGAAGGAATAGCGTTCGAGTGTATATCGTATATATATTTTTATATATGTGCACAGCTTGCCTTGGCACTTCGTCACACATTGCGAGAGTGAAGCTATTATCGTTCTTTAAATATTTTTTTCAGCGAAATTTACGGCGAGCAAATCGTAGTGCAGAAATATAACAGCCTCTAGTGAAGGAAGAACATTATCTGGCTTGCCAAGATTATAAACTGATGTTATATTATAAATCACAATGAATCTGTAGCTGTGAAATAGATGAGAGCTGGAAAGTTTTTTTTTCTTTCTTTCTTTTTTTTTTTTTTTTGCGATTGAATGAGTCGAATAATAAAATATGTTGAGAGCTGTGGAAAGGACGTCCAGCAAGCGTATAGTACTCTACTCTACTTGTGTGCATGCTATATATACTCTCTTGCGATTATCTAACTCTCACCCCTCTTTGGAGGGTGTTGGCTGGCGCGTGGTGCAAGGCGGCTCACTCGCTGGCACGTACCGCATAATGCTCTGCTCTGCTGCTACCTGTGGCTCTCATTTAAATGTACCGAACCTTTTCAGTCCCGTACACAGTGAAACAGGCGTACTATTGTTTTTTTCTTTTTTTTTTTTTTTTCTTGTAATTTGTATCACTCTGCAGCTACGTTTTCGTATTGATAATACAGAGCCAGAGTGGCAACGATCCATTATTTTCAAAGTTACTCTATATTTGCTTCACAAATAATATGATATTAATCATTTGCTTTAGAATATAGTATCATACTAATAACAAAACGTGTAAAGATTTTATTAAAATGAAATAACGACTTTTCAATGAAAAATTTCATAAAAAGAAAAGAGGAAAAATGTCTTTCTTCATTACCTCGATTTTCGTGTCATTCTTTAATGAATTTTGTGGTGAAATGTTTGTATTAGTCACTCGAAATCACTGCAATGTGACTGTTGCCTTGTTCTGGTGGGCAAATCCTGATTTTTTTTTCTTAAGCAAGTTTTAAAAAATTATCTGAAAGTTATTTTTAATTAAATTAATTAAATCTTGTAATAAAAATAATTTTTAATCTAAAATAGGGTCACTGATTTTAGACAAAAAGATCGTTTTTAATGAAAAAAAATCTTATGAAATCGTGAAGGTGTTCTGATCATGCAGAAAAAATTCAGATAAAAGTTGAAGCAGCATTAAAAAAAAATAAAATAAAAAACAACTTATCAAAAAAAAAACCCCATAGTTTTTTAGTTTTTCGACTTAGGCTAATTTTGTAAGTCAAAAGTTTACTTGTCAAAATCATCGAGTTAATTTTCTACTCGGTATAAAAAATGTTAATCATTAAATTATTTTCATCTTCCTGTCCATAAAAAAAAAATTGCCTTCGAATAATAAATATTACCGACAATCCATATAAAAAAAAACATACGAATCGACGTTACTTTTTTTTTTTAGGAAAAAGAGTGAACCAAAATATGCATTTAATTGCAACAATCAATTGACACATTTATCGTTATTATTTTATATTTATGCTACACATAGTCGTTATTTCCAACTGCTGTTTTATTAAGTCAGATTTGCTTTTAAGTGTTAATACAGAATCGAGAATGATAATCATTTCTATGTTATGCGTAATGTAAATAAACAGAGCGAGAGAGAGAGAGAGAGAGAAAGAGAGTTTGTAAACATTATTTGCCTATATAATCGATTGCCATTAGAATATGTAAAACACGAATCGAAATTCGCATTTTTCATACATGCAATCGAGAGCATCATCGGAAACGTGGGTGAGTGTATACTATTATTGTTGTACACATTGCCACGCAAACAATTTGCATTGCATCAGTATGAAAATCCGTTACAATAAATTATTAAAATTCTTTCTAATGATGTATAGCACGCGTCGACGTTAAACCACACCGAGTGTTGTCAGCCGATCGACGGCAAAGACGGGAGGTTGCGACGGTTTGAGACAGTCGGAGATTGCGATCGAACGCGAGAGCACACGCACCGCGGCATATAGTTTAACCGGCATCAGCTTTTGGCACTGATGCAGATAGTTACATCGCTCTTAACCTCCCTCGATCTCTCTTTCCAGAGAGAGAGAGACAGAGAGAGAGAGAAGAGAAGAGTCAAAACGACAAGCTACAACTGTCTCGCTACCTGTGGCTTGTCCGCGATTTACTACACGATGAAACCGCGCGTATAACTTCGGTAATTAGTCGTCGAAATTAGTACCTGTTGCATGTTACGATTGTGCGATGAAAAAAGAAAAAAAAAATATTGTGTCATCATCGAATTACGCAGCTTGTGTCATAGAGTATCCATTTTTTGTCACTTATGACGAACTTTACGATCATCATAATCCAACTTTGTAATACTTTGAAATGTCACACACACACGATAAGCTCATCGACCAATTCAAGTAACTTGTGGGAATTATATATTTTATTTTCGATACAAATACTTCACGTTAAAATTAAACAATTAAAAAATAACGTCAAACAAACTGGTGTATTTTTTTTAGTACACAAAATAGCTAATTTACCAGTTTGGAATGCTCTCGTTGTTCGTAAATTCGTGATTGGAATAGACAGTGTTAATGAATTATAATTAATAAAAATTAATTACTAAATTTCTTTTTCAATACGTTCTACTATTTGTCAATTTTTTTTTTTTTTACTAAAAGAGGATTAAAAAAATATCAAAATTCGTACTCATTGCGTATAACAGTTATGTGATGCAAAATAAAAGAAACAATAATAACCTGTTGAAAGGACAAACTAGAAAAAGGATCCGAGTGAAAAAAAGGGGTTAGTGAAAAGTGCGAAAAGGAAAAAAAGTTCTAACTGGCAAAAGCCACTTGGTAAGTAATTGTGTACACTCTGGTATGATTTTTTTTTTGGTTGCTCGATGTTTGTTATAGGGGCCCTTAGTACAAAAATAGTCAATATAAAGGTAAATGGCCCAGTTTTGGTCACCTTTGGAGCCCAGGCCCCAGAGTTCTACTATTCATATTGGGATTTTATCGTGATATCGAAAACAAACTGCTTTAATGTATGCAATGAAGCCTTCTGAATACGATTCACACATTATTTATGTTAAATTATGAGGATATAATATTCACGTTGCCAAACAAGACAGTCGCCCCATCAATAAAAAAATCACTAACAAAAATTTTTTTTTATTTTACAGTTGTACATAAATTAGTTAATTGACATCGATTTTGTTGTGTACCTGAACTTTTAATATTTTGGTCGTACGTAAATTCGTCATTGGAATAGACAGTGTCAATGAATAACCATAAATTATAATTTATCGATAATTAAAAAAAAAAAAAAAAATTCGTTCTACTTTATGTTTATATTTTTATATAAATTTAAAGACGATCAATTAAATACAGAAACGCTTTAAGCTATGGTACGTGCAACAAGTGGCTGAAACTACAACTTAACTTAATTTGCGTGACCCAGTTACCATTTTCAAAAGATTGATAGAATTATTAATAGCAAAAGAAATGATTATTTATCTAATCGACAGTATGATTTAGTCTGATACGCTATTGATATAACTCTTGTACCTTTTAATACTTTAAAATTGATAAGATCCGATGACTCCAGTAAGTATTTTCAATTAATGCGCCCAAACAACAATTGCTCCTCGAAAGCACTGAAATTCGCGTTGCGCCACTGACATTGATATTTTAAAAACAAATAAATATTATGAACAGTATAGTAATTCGATAATAATTAAGGGTTTAAAAAAACGCTCTTTATTATGCTCTTGATTGTTTTTATATTTGACGAAAACATTGATTAATACAACTGCACGTTCAATGTCCAAAACTAGGACGGTGAGCGAAACTAGGCAGTTTACCTGAACAATAACAGTTTAATAAATTTAAAAACAATAAAAATTGTTACCAGAGAGCAATAATTAAAAAACGCAAGCTCAAAAGTTTTATGTGACAAAGTAAAAAAAAAAAAAAGAACAACGGTATGAATGTCTAGTGCAAGAGAGAAAGAGAAATAAGTGCACCGGTAGTGAAGTTACCGCACCGGATCCATGCTCTCTGCGCTGTCGCACGCGCGCTCGATCTTCGGGTCGGTCCTACTCGAGCAGCTCCACCAGCATCTATCGGCGTACCGAGTAGGATCGCCGAGAGCCCGAAGGATCGTCGTCGTCGTCGTCGCTCGTCTCTTTCATGGCTTGAACGGAAGAAAAGCGCGAGAGGGGTAAAAGGAACGTGAAGCGGCGCGCGGCTACGGCCACCAATGGGCGGTCGTTTCTACAGGTACCTCCTATTCGTGACGTAGCGCCGACGGCCACCTTGCCACTCGGGCCAATGGTACGGGTGTTGTATCGGAGTGGGGGGGGATCGTGGCTCGAGGGTCGCGCGCATGACGAGAGATCGCTCGAGCTGGAACCTCGGGAAGCTCGGGCGAGCCGCGAGGCAAGCCAGTCAGTCGCTCTCAGCTACGACATGCATAACGCATGAGAGCTAGCCAGATCTTTCTCTCACTCCCCGTTTCTTTTTCCTCTCTTGATTGCTCTCTCTCTCTCTTGCACACGCGTGTAACACGCGCGGCACGTTATAGAGCAACGGGCAACGAGAGTATAACGCGCGCCGGTAAAACCATCGTCTCGGTTCTCTTACCTTCGGGTCCTACCGTAGTCGTCGTCGTGTTTAGTGGAGTCCGAGTCGGTGAAGTCGCATCTACCGTGTTCCGCGATCACGAGGCAAACCGTGCGACGAACAAGTCTGCCGGAGGCACCGAGGAAACAGATCTGACGTTTTGATCTTTTTGTTTTTTTTTTTTCATCAATAAAACAGTTCTCGATCCTTACGCGAATACGAGAAAAATAAATACACGCATATACTTATATATACATATATATATATATATATACACATATATATATACATACATACAGTGCGGAATAAAAAGTTGCTTATATACGGGGTGTGTATAAAAGTGTTGTTCGGCGGAATCAAATTCAGGACATTGTGCACCGTGCGGATGTAACGCAGGTGTCTTACCGTCGCAAGTGCGCGAGATTTTTTTTCCAAGACGGATTAGAGAGCGGTGCGTAAAGTAACATTGCACCGCTCCTTTATAATCCCGGAGAAACGTCTCCGGGATATTTGGGATTCGGCGATATCGTCATCGGGACTGATAGATAAGTTTCTCTTTATCCCTGGATTTAGTTTGTATAATCGACGATTATCCACGGTGGGTTTGCAGACGCTAAGTGTGTGTGTACGCAAAATGCGAGAAAACACGAACAGAGATGTAGTGAGAAGCGTGACATCGTGGAATCTACCGCCCAACATACACAGTGACTGAGACAATTGTTTTAGTTAAACAACTAGCTGTGAAATCAAAGAAAAAAACTTTACGAAATCGATTTTAGACAGCAAGCAAAGAGGACCCGCTTTTACATTGCGGGATAACATTAATTGACGAAGATTCTCTAAATTAAAAACGCTATTTCTCTAGTCTGTGAAGGAGCTTGCCATAGAGTAGAATTTTCCTAAATTTTCAATTGAACATACCAGATAAATTAGTTTGAAAAATTCATAGAAATTGAAAGTGTGCAGGGTTTACGAAAGCAAAGAAGAAGTGGAAGCTATAACGACGTGTCGATAAGCGTTGTTGAAGCTGCCAGGATAAGTAGCTGTGTCGGTGGTAAAAGATAGTAAGGGTGACAGAGGAACAAGTGGTCTAACACGAGTGGGTAGGCCGTGTCAGTGATTTTCTGCGGTGAACGTAGACGTCATAGTGTACGGTAAACCGAGGGCGAGGGCGACGGTGAATCCGTCGCGGCAGTGCCCATTGGCAACTGCTGGTTGTTGTGGATAGAGAGACACACAGGGTAGATAGGGTCAGTAGATGGCCGCTACGACGTACATGCCGGTTAGTAGCGCAGTATCGGCCGACCTGGACGGTGGTTCGGGTGCAGCTATCGGTATGAATATCGCGGTGGGTGGCTATTCGTCGGGTTCGCCCCGTAGCGCCGCGGACGCCGGTGAGATGAAGTACATGCCGGCGCCCCAGCATCATCATCATCATCATCATCACCATCAAGCGTCGCCGTCGCCGAACGGTCTGTCGCATCCGGCGAGTCTATCATCGGCGAATCCATGGGTCAGCTTACAACCGGGGAGCGATCCCTGGGCGGCGAGTATGGGAATGCATCATACGAGCCATCATCCACATCACCATCCTCACGCACAGGGTAACTCGAGCCTGGATGTGAAACCACTTGCTGCAGCGGCTACCGCGACAGACTCCGTCCAGGGTATGCATCATCGGGGACCTCACCAATCGCCAGGTATGGGCTCGCCGCATTCGTGGCACGCGCCCGTTGTACCATCGGCGCATTACAATCCAAGCGGCGGTGCAGCGTCGCCTACGGCACTTCAACAATACCACGCGGCTATGAACGGAATGCTTCATCAGCATCCACATCAGCATCCCCACCAGTTGCACAATCATCAAACAGGCCTGCCGCATCATCTTAGGGATGCGCACAATCACAGTCCACCGTCGGGTCATCCACTTCATCCGGGCCATCCGCTGGATAGGGATCATAGCGCTGGCGAAGAAGATACACCGACGTCCGATGATCTTGAGGCATTCGCCAAGCAATTCAAGCAGCGACGGATCAAACTCGGTTTTACCCAGGCCGACGTTGGTCTCGCGCTTGGCACCCTTTACGGCAATGTTTTCTCGCAAACGACGATATGCAGGTTCGAGGCGTTGCAACTGAGCTTCAAAAATATGTGCAAGCTGAAGCCTCTGTTGCAAAAGTGGCTGGAGGAGGCGGATTCGACGACGGGATCGCCCACGAGTATCGACAAAATCGCGGCTCAGGGTAGAAAGAGAAAAAAGCGCACGTCAATCGAGGTGTCGGTGAAGGGAGCGTTAGAGCAACATTTTCACAAACAGCCGAAGCCCTCCGCTCAGGAGATCACGTCTCTAGCGGATAGTCTACAGCTCGAGAAAGAAGTTGTTAGAGTGTGGTTTTGCAATCGGCGCCAGAAGGAAAAGAGAATGACGCCACCGAATACACTCGGGGACGGTATGATGGAGGGTATGCCACCGGGACATCAAGGACAGGGTGGCCTTCATCAGGGATATCATCCGCAGGATCATCTACACGGCTCCCCAATGGGTCACAGCCACAGTCCACCAATGCTCAGTCCTCAGAGTATCACGGCACATTCGCTTGCGGCTCACTAGCGTTCGCCGGGGCCTCCCCCGCTTGGACTCTCAATAACCTCGCAATCGAACGTCTCTGCGGCAAGCCCCGAGGGCTTGCCACCTTTCTATCACCACTACCTTCAGGCTCGCACGAGCAGCTATGGTACCTCGTAGCTGCTGATGCACCATCATCATCAGCAACAGCCGCAGCAGCTTCAACATCAGCTTCCTCACCTCGGTAACGGGGTGGTGACGGCAGGCTGTCAACAGCTGTGGCACAGCGATGATCTGGAGGAACAATTTCGTGATGATGCCGCGACGATGATACAACAACAGCAGAATCATCATCATCGCGCGGTACAACAACAACGAATTCACCAAGTTGTAAGAGGAGAGGAGACTTTTAATGCGAGGAGATATGAGACCGAGCCGGAGCTAAACCGGGGAGGCCGACAGCCGTATGTCCGGATCGACGATAGTCGAGCCGCGATCTAGCGAAAAATCCAAGTTGTTTAATCCTGTCTCGTTCGTTTTTATCTCGTGAGAAGATACGAGAAACGTTACGAGAGGATCCAGCATCTTGAAGACGAAGAGGATATGATTGCCGAGGAATAGAAGAAGAAGCCCCCCCAGGAATATTTGGCGACGGGACCGCTACGTTGACGTTTCCGTCGCCCACCCGCCATCCTATCTACAACATCGTCGACAACGGCGTGTGATATATATATACGTATATATATATATGTTTCTCAGCGATCTATCCGAACGTTATTGTTAATTGTTGTTTGTTTGTTGTTGTGACGTGTGTCTCTCGCGCTCGGTGAAGTGATATAATAACATAAGGGCGATGCGGGACCGGTTAGGACTAATCGGTGATTGCCATGCTTTTCTCCGTAATCGAATGATAATGCGGGATTTCGCCGGCGAGGAGGAACAAACGATACATTTCGGCGTTACTTCCTACGTACGTTTTGTTTAACGAGTGTTGTTCTTCGCCGCGTTGAAATTTACGTCTCGTCGACTCTGGACTCTCTACTCAAATGTGTTACGCATTTCTTTCATTGCCGTCGGACAAAAATCCGTGGTTGACGATACGAACTCGCGTGTGCCAACTCTTCAATTCGGGAACACTATGGACGGAAATACAAAGAGCCTGAAATGGTGCAGGATTCTCCATATCTGTTAGGTACATTCAACGTACAAACCCGCGACGGTCCCAACTGTTTACACCTACATGCAAAGTTGCAATATGACGGACACTGCCAACAACAAGCGAAGAATGGAATCCGCTTGCCTCTCAATGACGAGCGAGCGTATGAATAATTACAGCGACAGATAAACTAACCGTCGCGGGACATTGGTCGCGCGCGTCGCCCTCGGAAATCAGTGGTTACTACTCGCCTACTGTTGTTGTAATCGAAGAGTGTGGCGGAAAATGAAAAAAAAAAACAAAAAAAAACATAAAAACGCGCGCGACGCGTAACTGACGGGAAGAACAAGAGCAAAAGCTCACGCAAATTTATGTAGATAGTATATAAATATATACTTAGACACATTGTAACACACACGCACACACAAAGCGAGAGCGTGAGAGAGAGAGAAAGAGAGAGAGAGAGAGTGTGAGTGAAAGATATGCGTTACGACGAGAGAAGAGCAAAGAAAATATATGTGGGAGGAATCGAGAAGAGAGACGAAAGCGCGCTCACAAGCAAATTCAAGTACGTAGAGACAGAGAGAGAGAGTGAGAAGGGAGTGTTGCTCGGGCGGAATTTGCCTCGCGCAAACCGGCCGCCGCGAATGATGTAACATAAGTAAATATGGACTGTAAATAATGTACCAGATAAAGAGCTAGTAAGTTAAGTGAGCATGCTACGTTCGCGCGTCGCACTGAGTACATCTCCCGATGCCCGTTCGGCTGGCGCAGAAAAAAAAAATAGAGAGAATAAATATTAAATAAAAGAAAGAAAAAGGGTGCAAGAAGATAAACGCGAGACAGGAGAAGCGAGAGATAATAAATAAAAATAAAAAAATACGCGCGCGCACCCGTCAACGGGCCACTCGGGGATGATCCCGCAGGAAGACGAGAGGATAACGGCGAGCGATCCTCACGCAGCTCCCTCGCAAATTATAATGCCCCGACCTGTATAAAGAGTAAGTATGATGCATACGTGAGAAAGAGAGAATTATGTTGCAAGTATATGAGAAAATTCTACCCATAACACCGAATGAAAAAAAAATGATAAATTATAAAATAGTAAATCGCCCCGTAACGAAAAATAAAACACGAGCTACCGAATGCCCGGTTCAAAGATTTCTAGATAATATTGCATTGTCTGTCTATTGATTATAAAACAAACAAAAAAACATCGATTTTATTTTTACTATGACGTAAATATTATTTTTCCCCCGAAAGAAGCCCCCCGCCCACCCCCATGAAAAAAAATGATAATAATGAAAAACCCGAATTTTATTGTAGTGTGCGACGATAAACTTCGATTCTGTTGTCACCTATTATTACGATTTATTATTGTCTATCTTTATTAATTAATATTATTATTATTATTATTGTCATTATTATTATTATTATTATTATTATTATATTATTATTATTATTATTATTATTATTATTGTATTGCTCGTGGCCAGGTGCACAACGAACGCGCCTCGTATATGTCTCGTTCCTCCGCAAAGCCGGAGGTGGCGTTATACGCCTGTCGTTACGATGACAAAAAAATAGATATATAAAAACTCTACCACTACCATTCGCAATTTGCAAATAAATTGAATTCTATTTTTACTCGATATATTGTGTACTTGTTATTTCTTTTCATTGTTCCGATATGCGTTAACCTATCAAAACGCGCAAGCTTAACCTATATACAATCCATTAAAACCGGCTGTTTCCATATTCGTGTGCGCGTGTTCTGGAAATTAATTTCTGCGTGCCGTCCGCGACTAATTTTATTTGTAAGCTGAAGTTTTTTTTTTTTTTTAGTTTTGTTTGGGCTTTATGGGATTCGCTCGGTTTGCAACTGGCCTACGGTGCATACGTGTATTCATATTATATTTGTGTAATACTAGTATTACTCGCGTTGTTTGATCTTGGGTTTTTTGCGCGTTGCGTGAATCTCGAGCTTTTTTTCTTTCTTTTTTTTTGTAAATACTAGGATCTTAATTGTCGTTCTAAAACGAAAGCTGTGCGGTTCAGGGTGGGAATTCACCGCAAATACCGACGGGAGAAATAGTTGTGGAAGTCGCGTTGACGCGGTAGACTAGTTAGCGGAAAAACGAGGGGATTTTTTTTTTTTTTAGATAAATGGAAAGAAAGTGGTGCATCTATTTTAATTAATTTCTTATAACGCATCTTGTCGGATTTATTCTCACTGCGATCGTATTCTCTGTCCTGGATTTTACATTTTCCGCGGCTGTCGAATCGCTTTTGTTTATTTATATTTCTACCTTTGCATTTTAATCTGACTATTAGTAAAAACTATGAACATTATAATAGAAAAATTAACTTCTGGCTCTCTGTTTTCTTGATCTATTTACTTCGTTAAAAAATCTTGTTATTAACATTATTGCAACTATTGTTCGATATTTCTCTAGTCGATTTTTTAATTTCTGACAACAAAATGTAATTATTAAATTTTGTGAACAAGCAGAAACGCATATAATCGCTTTCAACGAAACCAGTTTGACATCCGTCGGCACCTAGAGAAATTGGAGAATTTGAAACGGCGGGAATAAATCAGTTTGTGTTCGTTACTTTATTGCATATTTTGGTTTTTTTTTTGTTTTTATTTTTTAAAAGTGTATAAGGTGAGGAGTGGAGAAAATTATTTGACGTTGTGATTTGATGGGTAAAAAGAGTCTAAAAGGGAATAAACTAATGCGGTCGCGTTTAGTCAATATGGTTTCGTACCTATATTTTTATTTGTAAATAAAACTGCCCGGAAGTCTTTTTTTTTTGCGGTAAATAAAAAGGACAACGGGAACATTTAATGAGAGAGGAATGCCCGCGTATTGTGTCGGTGGATTTTGAAGGGCCAATTTGTTGTCAACGAAGAGTGTTATGTCAAAGTATCAGCTAAAAGTAAAAAAAAGTAAAAAAAAAACAAGGAAACAAATTCAAGATCGTTAATTTTAGCACGCTGACTGCCAACGAATCTCTTCAATTTCCTCAGAGTCCTCGACCAAACACTAGTCGACACGAAAACAAAAAAAAAAAACGAAAAACCACAAAAAACAAATAATTGATAGGTCGATGAATGAAAGTTGCGCGTGCGAATGATAAGTATGTACGATTGTTGGGAATGCGAAAGCGAGCGAGAGAGAATGAAAGTGAGTCATGCACCACGAAAAATCTGATGAAAAGTGAACGACACCTCCGATTCCCCCACACTGTATATTATTATATTAAATATTAATTATTATAAAACGTAAAATTAAAAAAAAAAACGAAATAAAGAAATACAAAAAAAAAACATCCTGGCGAGTGGTAAAAAGTTTTGTTAGAATGGCAGAAACTAAATTACTACGGAATTTTAATTAATAAACGAGATGAAAGTATACAAAAAATAATCCATCTTGCCTCGGCTACATTTCTTTTCTATAGTACACACTGCTTCTCCACCTCGAATAACATATCCATGCTCCTTTCAAAATTCGCCCAAAAAAAATATATATATATATATATATATATTCATCTACCATACTAATTATAATATATTACGAAATTTTTAAATAACATCTGGCGATTTCGTAATTCGGCGAATTTCCATCATCTTTGTATACGGGTTCTTTAAAAAAAAAAAAAAAATTCCTTCCGCTTCGTGGAGCAAACTCGTTCCACCTGTGACTTAAACTTGCGGTATTTGTAGATCACTCAATCGGCGAAGCTTCTCACCTCGACCGAGTTGACGACAAGACGTGTCCTTCGCTAATTATCGCATGAAACTCGCCCCCTTCCCGATTGGACGACTATAAGGCATGGCTTTTAAACCTGTGAAAATAATTGAAATAACCGAACGAAATAATGAGACACCGTCTCGTTTTCCATTTTTGCGCAAAATGAAACACGTCTAGGTACGCTTTCGTCACGGTTCGCACGCAAGGTTCGCCGCGGCACGAGAATTTGTCACGTAAATCTTTACCGAGCTCTATTAAGAAACTATTTGCTACTTCGCATTTCTTCTTTCGGGACTCCGCTAACGTATTCTACCTTGCATGACATTGTTAAGAATGAACTCTACGCGGTTTTCATACAAAACCACACCGACGACCGTGTCGATGGTCGGTGTTCAACAGCTGGTGTGGATTTGCATTCTAGCCTCATTAGTTTAAACACACTTTACTTCAAAATTAATTAATAAAATTCAATAATTCTTTTTTCGAGCTTATTCTTGCCACGAAGCTGATTTGGTTCCCAGCGATTAATGCTTTTCAATTTTTGACGTGGGAGCTAAATTAGTTTTAAAATCTCGTCTGTGTTAATTTAACAATGACAAATAAAATGTTACCATTGGTAACACGCTGGGTTTTTAACAGTATGCCTTTACCCTTGAAATCTGAGAAGGATAATATTAATATTTTCACATGTTATAGTGAAAAAAGAAATGAATTTTCAAAAATTGAACTGTCGTGAAATATTACAATCGCTTCTTGGTCGATGAAAATCGTCGCAAAGTTTTGCTCGTACGACTTGGTCAAAGCGGGAGAGCCTCGTGGCAATGAATAATGATAGTCGTGCATCGATAGCCTTGCGCGCGCAAGAACCTCTATAGAGTAAAACGAAGGAACGCACGAACGAACGAACAAACCAGTCGTGGATAGTGCGACTCGCATACCTGCGAGCACCGGTCATCTCCGATTCCGTGAGCTCCAGCATGGAGCACCGCGCACATGCGATCGACGCTAGAGAGCTTAGCAGTGGCGCGTGCGCTTCCGGCTCGGCCCCTCGAACCGATCTTTTATATATATATATATATATATATATGTATACATGCATGCTAAACTCTGCGAGGAGAAGTCCTTGCATATGCGCTTCTCTGTAATGTCTTTATGTTTATCCGGCACGTAGACAGTCGCGAATTTGGGACTTGGGTCTTATGAGGGGGAAACGGAAAGTCTAAATAACAACGTGACATTTCTTTGCGCTTGACAATCTGATCACAGATCTTCCCATTAAGGTTGAAGCTTCGCATTAGTTAGAACCCCTTCTGTACAGTTTTATGCATTGACTAAAGAGTGCAGAAGATGATTTTTTTTATTGTAGTATGTGAATTTAATGCAGAGGACAATTAACAGTGATGGATTTACCAAAGTTATCAACTTATTGACATCAATTTTCAAGGCGTAATTCGTAGTTCTTTCCCGATTTCAGTGCATGTCGGATCCAAAACGTTCTGGTTCCAAAACGACGGTTTTCAAATTAGGCATCTACATATTGCATAATTTTAATTTTTTGATAATTGCAGCTTGCTGTTTATCCCTTATAACAAATTTTCAATTCGCATTTCCAAATATCATCTCCCAAATTATTAGTTAGCTCAGGTCGACAGAGGGATGTTCTCAAATAAAAATAATATAACAGACCCTCCCCCATGTCGTGTAACTTTCAACACGTTCGTTTGACCCGTTGACCAACAAACCTCGGAGTATTCTTGTTTTCCCGCTATGAATCCTTCAGTGAAAAAAAAACCAAGCCTGTAATAACGATGCTCCGAAGAGAGGGTCTCATACCATTGGAACAAGGGTTAAAAAAAGAGCGCTCACGCTGGTGAAACCAGGTGCCGTGAGGAAATCGTTGAATTGTTTCCCTCGGCGGTGCGTGACACGCGTACGAACAATGAGAACTCAATCCATAACTGCGTACATTGCGGCGAAAGGGGTGACAGTACATACACACACACACACAGGGGAAAATAACTACATTGGTCGAGAACGAATGCGAGGGCGTCTAAAGCCGATCCAAAAACGCCAGCCAAATGAAATTCACCGGATTCGAAACAATCCAATCCAGTCTAGTGTTACTATCGTGTGAAATGAGGCAATAAAATGTATAGCTGGAAGCAAAGCTTTCATAGAAATTATTGAAGCCATGTAAAATGGTGGATGACGAAAACAAACCATACGAGGGTTGTAAAAGACAGAAAGAGAAAGAGAGTGGGGGGGAGTTGAAAGAGTGAGAGAGAAAGCGTTTCGCGTGTCGAGTGGGTGTAACGCAAGAGGGTGAGAAGAGCCGAGTAAAAGTGAATCGGCGCTTGCGCCGCCGAACAACCCCATAGCTTTCTCTCCCTCTCTCTCTCTCTCTTTCTCTCTCCTTCTCTCTCTCTCTCTCTCTCTCTTTTGGGACATGCGCGCACCTTGCGTCGACAGCCTTCCTTGTTTTCCTCGCGTATCTTTGTTCGCGGTGAACACCTCGCTCGTTCTCCGTTGCACCAGTGATTTTCAAGGCTTCGTTCACACCTACCGAAATTATTGTTATAGGCGTCGTGACGCCTGCGTACACGCACGCTAGAGGGCCAACTCACGCTGAACGCTCTCTCGTCCACGCAACGACGGTTTATGCGACAGCTCACGAGAGTGGGTTACGTAGGCAGGTATTTATCACGTCCGATCGTTTCCAACTATCTCTCCCTGCTGCTGCTACATGCACAATCACGGTGTGTCTGTCGCGACTGCGATATACTCATACACGACATGCAGCTTCATACACACGTGCATACACGCACTTATATACGTCTATAGTCGTCTTTCAGTCACGATAAATTTTGCTTAACGCCCTATGGGCCTTTCGTATACAACGTAAATTGTTATGTTTGAATCGACGCACGTGATTGACTCGATTGAAGGTGTCTTGTACTTGTCGGATTTTTTGTTTTTTTTATTCGATAAATATAACTCAATGTCGGGACGACGAAACCGCATTCGAGGAGAACTTTAAGATGGTATTTCAGAATCGGGATATGTGGAAAGTCGCATGTGTAAAAGTCTTTTTTTTAGACATTGAATATTGTAGTAGAATTATTAATCACAGTAATTTGCGGTAATGACTTTTCAATTATTATTTCACGGTGAAACTAAGATTTAATCTTCTCGGACAACTGGCGAAGTAAATTGTGCTTTTTAATTCAATGAATATATGATGTTCACAAACATTTGCTAATGAGAATTGAATAATCCTCGACTTAATCAAATATTCATTTTCAAAAGTACGACTTTCTCATGAGTGACTGTGATTTAATCCATTTTTCCAGGCATCTTTCTCACAGGAGTAGAGTGAATTGATTCAATTATGCGTTTATGATCAAGAACAATTTCGGTAATCTTTCGTGGTTTAATTTCAGATTGAATCAAAATAATCGATAAACGCTTATTTTCAAAAAGGTGTCTTTTTTTCTCATGTCATTTTAAAAAATAAATGAATCGCAATATTGATCCGATTAATTTTGTGTATTCCATGAATCTTTCTACTAAATTGGAACTTACACAATAATAATGTAAAAAGAAAATTACACATTTTTAATCTCAACTTGTCTTAAAATTACAGTAAAATGAAAATACACAATTTTTTTAAAACATTATTTATATTAAACTAGAAACTGGCAAAAAAAAATCATAAATCAACACAAATTTGTCTGCACGTCTGTGGACACAAATTTTCTGACAAAACTGCACAATGCACAATTAACTTTTTTTTTTTCATCTACAAAAGCGTTCCGACTTGAAATCAAGCTCGATAATTCCACCTAAAAAAAAAAGTACCAACAAAAATTCATTTCTATACAAAACACCAAGTCAATCAGCTTGACGTCCCACACGATTAAGAAATTCCCGTTTCCATGGATTGCCCCGCGTTTCCGGCATCGTGCGAGTCCGGTGTCTTATCCGCTGATATAGCTAGCACAGTGTTGGAAGCTTGAATGCGCGGGGAACGCGCGTATTAGCGAGGCGCGAACAGATCCCGACAGCGGCGCATTGATTTAATAGTCGATGCCCACACTTGGTGCGTGGCCCGGTAGCACCAGTATATATATATATATATTTATATATACATTCATATATATATGTATACATATTATATATATATGTGTACATACACAAATATAAAGGCTGCTTTACCACTACAATTACACATATCTATGTAACTTACAAATACACACGAGCGACGAGTTACCAGCGACAATCCACCGACATATACGAACATAAACATAGCAAACGGACGTAGGTAAAGCTAAAGCACGTATGTATGTAGTACGTGCGTGGCACTTGCGGCACGCGTGTGCGGAGGAAACAATTGAACGCCATCCTCTTCTGCTGTCGTGTTCTTCGCTTCGAGTTCTCCATCTCACTTTGTTCAAACTCCCTCGCCACCTTCGTTACCTCGTGCCTCTCTCTCTCTCTCACTCATTCTAGGCCCCAAAGCTTAATAAGCACTGCTACCTACATTCCATTTCCGGTGAGGCTGACGTCACTCGTACGATCCGCAGTGCGCAGAGAGTGTTAGACACTCCGGCTGTGCATATATACAGCACAGCCAAAAGCATCAACGGGATGGACACTCATTGTGTACGCAACGTTGAAACTTTTGATGCTTGCTTGTGGCTATATAGATGTATGCTATATACGTCATATTCCCTGAGCAGATTTTTTTTCTTATCTTTTTCTTTTTTTTTTTTTTTTTTTTGTTATGCACGCGAAGGTAGAAGCAGGTTCCTAGTTCAGAGAATTCCGGCGGGACGAGCTTTAGGCGGGACTTCTGTGAGGTATATTAGCTGGGAATTTTGTTAAGGAGGAAAACTGTGAAGGTTTTTTGAAAAATTGATTTTTTAAAAAGTTTCTTAATAATTTGGGGGATTAGGTTTGGAATCCGGTGTATTTGAGCGAAATATAAGGAAGAATGGTTTGTTTATTAAATTACGAATATGAATACATTTGATCTTGTAAATGTGTCACTAAAATATTATATTCGAATATTGTAATGCAGTTTTGGTAGAACGATTTATAAGATGTAATTTTTTTTTTAGTTTTTCTGTATGACTTAAAGGTTTAACGAAATGTTGATACTAAAATTATGCTAAGTCAAGCGTAGGATTATTTTCATTGGTAAATTTGATGAGGAAATTAAAAACGTGTGCAGTTTAGAAAACAATTATTTTCCAACTGCATTTGAAAGTCATATTAAATAGAATTAAAAAAATATGTAACTAATAAATACTGTGGAAAAAAAAAACAAATTAAATACAGAAAAAATGTATTTCTACGAAACAATTTTTTTTTCAAAGCTGAAAAAATCTGGATTAGCGAATATTGAATTAAAAAAAAAAAATTTTAATTGGATTTTCGGTCAAAAGTCTCTACACGCGGTTAAAAAAAAGTGTTTGATAGGAGAGTTATTTTTTTATTAATAAACATCGTTAAGTTAATTTGATAAAAGTTTTGGATATTGTTCGTATCGTTCTATTAAGGAAACACAAAGATTATGCGAAATTGATTAATTGTTATATGTTAAATTGAAAATGACACAAAAAATACGTCAGGTTAACAGAAATAATTCAATTAAATCAGCACTAACATAATAATTCTGTAAGAAGGAAATTATACATTTTTTACGTCAAAATTACATAAAATTTGTGTAAAATAAAAAAAACACATTATCAATGTAAAAGTAGAAACCCACAGAAAAAATGGTGTCAATTTAATACAAATATTTTTGTGAACGCCCGTGAAGATGTTTCATTTAAAACTACCCAATGTTCAATCAACTTTTTACTGCCACATAAACCTCCTCTTAATTCGGGACATGGTTCCTGATTTAAAACACAAGTTTTTCCCATATACAAATTATCCCAGAATCGAAAGAAGACCTTGGTTCATGTATCCTCAGATAGAAAATCGTTGGGATAAATCTCAGCAAGGTCGTTCCAACTTGTTTGTAACGACGAGACGCCAATCGAGAAAAGAAAAGCGGTAGCGTACGTCACGAATACAGCAGTATACCAAGGCATTGGATTATGTTCGCACTTACTGTCTTAGTATAGAGACGGCATCAGGGCGTATATATTTTTCTCGCAGCAAGTTCCGTGGGCATTTTTCCTTTTTTTTTTCCTTTTTTTTTTTTTTCATCACTTTGCACCTCGTATTGCGTAGTCGCCAATCGTGCTGTCCAACTAACCAGGTAGAGGCCTTGAAGCAAAACTGACGGTGGGGACCCACGCGTTTATATATTTCTCTAGGAGTGCGAGAGCTCTCTGGCACAGTCCTCGTTGGTCGTACGTGTGCGCTATGCCCTGGCTCTTTATATACAGGCTCCGTCGGGAAAAAGACAGATAAATAACTCAAGTATAGCGCGGAGAGACGTTGCTTGAGTAAATGAGTAAACGAGTGAGACCAGGCACGCAGCCCGATCGTTTGCAGAGACATATATACTCTTTTATTCGCTCGAGCTTAGGACGTACACATCGTATGGATAAATACGTATATGCTGTGTGTATCCTCACCGTCAGTATGTATATTCATGGCTGTCCACATTTTCATGCACCTTTGCACTCTCTTCGTTTATCCTCAGTGCACCGGGCGGTGTAACAGAAACTTGACGCTCACACGTCTCAATCGATAACGGGCGTTATGCCTCAATTAATAGACGATGATTCGCCAATGATTATTATTTAATCAAATGATTATCAAGCGATTGAGACACAGAAGATATTGCACACGTGTAGTAATCGTTTATTTCATTTGACATTGAATTTTTAGTTTATGGTGTGATTTCTTTTTTTAAGTTGTAGAGAAGGTAGAATGAATAATTCGTAGACATGGTGGTAGATGTGTTTTTGTTTCGGGAGCTTAGAAAAATGTTTTTAAAGAAACTTGATTTTTTTTTGTCATTTTTGTAATATTATATTTATTAAATTTGACAATCGAAGTTGAAATCAAATATCTAGTGAAATGTTCTTTTAGTTGTAGAGAAAGTAAATAAAATAATTTATTTTTATTTTGTGAGTGTAAAAAAAATTGTCCTACGTTTTAAAATTAAGTAGAATCTGCAATTTACTGCTCATTCAATCAAGTTTCAGTTGGTCATAAAAAGAAAATTCTACACGGAACGTATGATTGATGTCTTATCATTAAATTCATTAAAGAATTTACATTATCCGAACGCGTGACTACCAAAGTATTGCAAACTATCAATAGCCAATTTACTGACAATCGAAACAATTTATCAGCAGAATATAGTACTTTAATCGTATAAACATTGTGAACACGAGTTGAAACCTCGTCGAAGGTCAAAAGCAATCTCGTATCACGGGCAAATCTACAATACTGCAGCATAGGTTGAACATACTCGTTGGCTCGTTTAATTTCCATCTCGTAGCAGCACGAGATAACGTGAGAACTATCGACTTGGATAGATTTATCCTCGTAAGACGTCTGCTTGTATCCATACACCTTAGGCGAGCGCGCGCGCCGCGGTTAATACCTGATCGTACCGCCCAAGCCTTCCTATCCAACCGACGATCGAACGTTGACTTACGTAAACGCATATAGGAGAGACGCGGGGTTATGTTGCTTCTATCTTCAGTACGTACCGAGGGATCAGCTGCGGTTAACCAGTTAAATGCGAAACGTTGCGATACCTTGTAGCGCACGCCTTCTGTCCGCATATCGCCGCAGACCGGGAAAGACATAATGTTTATACACACGCAAATTGCATATTAGCGACAAGGAAGCACCGGAGATTTCGTTTGACGTTAAACATGAAGGATTATTTCCCGATTAGCCGGCAAAAGTGACGTACATCTAGGAAAAACGATTCAGCTGAAGCCAACTGAATTCAGCTCTGACACGAAGTTGATTTAATTGGTGAACATTACTATGGTAGACTTAAATTCAACTCTCGAGGTTGGGATATGGCAAAAATCACGGTAAGTTTCCAACCAAAGCAACCAGTTCATAGTAAAATTCAACTGAAAGTACAATTAATTGAGGAAATTGAATATTACAAAAATATGTTAATTTAGTTCTGTTTACTTATACGATACGGTATGCCCAATTGAAGTCAGTCAGTTTCTGAGATGGATATTATGAGGTGGATATTCCGAGGTGAATATTCCGAGATGGATATTCCGAGGTGGACATTCAGAGTTGGATATTCCGAAGTGGATGTTCCAAGGTGGATATTGCGAGGTGAATCTTCTGAGGTGGATATTCCGAGGTGGATCTTCTGAGGTGGATATTCTAAGGTAGATATTCAGAGGTGAATATTCCGAGGTGTATATTTTAAGGTAGATATTCAGAGCTGAATATTCCGAGGTGGATATTCTAAAGTAGATATTCAGAGGTGAATATTCCGAGGTGTTTATTCTAACGTGGATATTCTAAGGTAGACATTCAGAGGTGAATATTCTGAGGTGGATATTCTAAGGTAGATATTCAGAGCTGAATATTCCGAGGTGGATATTCTAAGGTAGATATTCAGAGTTGAATATTCCGAGGTGGATATTCTAAGGTAGATATTCAGAGCTGAATATTCCGAGGTGGATATTCTAAGGTAGATATTCAGAGGTGAATATTCCGAGGTGTATATTATGAGGGAGACATTCTGAGCTGGACATTCTGAGGGATATAGTGCTGTGGATATTTTAACGAGGATATTCTGTCGTGGATATTTTGAGACAGGATATTATGGCTGTGTTCCCTTTTCTTTCCTGAGTGTATAAATGAAAACATGCGCGCAGCAAGCATATCATTTTCGCTGAATCTCGGCGCCTGGCTTTAAAATCGTGTGCGGTCGCAGATTTGTCCGCAGGTGCAACCTGTTTCATGTATATAGTCGTATAGTGTCAGCTCGGAGGTTACGGTCGTTGGGTTCCGAGCCCGCATTAGAGACGTAAACATTCGGCAAAGTGATGTCAGAGTGTGATCGCGTGGATGATGGCAGTAGTAGCAGTAGCAACAGCAGCAGCAACAACAGCAGACACCGCAGTAGTGAAGGAGCGAAGAAGTCAGACCGCAGTCGCAAGCGAGATTTGGCACTTACTCGCCAAGCACGCGGGCACAGGCAGAGGCAATGAGCCATTACGCGCGTAGACGCGCGCGGACAGACCTTAAAGACGTACGGGCGCACGCCTCCTTACTCACTTATAAAGTTAATTGAGGGCAAACGTCCACCGCGTGTGCTACTGCCTAATCCGAAAACATGTGCGCCTCCCGTATCACCGTTTTGTCTGCTTATACCATGTCGTGCTTAATCCAACCAACTGTATCCTATTTGCATTTTTTTTTTGCATTAATCGCCTCTACAATTTTTCACAAGAAACTGTTTTTTTTTTAATTCCAACTTTATTTTTTAAGTCATGTGATTTAGTGGTTCCTTAATAATAGTATGCTTTATCCTGCTTTCATTGTAAATGTCGTTACGCTCGACTGGTGGTTAAATATATACTTAAATATGCTTTTACGTGCAGATAATTTACAGTTGCAAATAGCCATAAATGATATTAAAAATGCTCGTTTCCTGCGTTTATACGTGACAAAATATTACAAAGTATCAAATTGACATTAACGGCACTGAGGATTGCAAAAATTTCACGACACCTTCTAGTATTTTATTCACATAATATGCGTTAATACCGGGTTGAATTGAAATAACTCTTTATACAATTTGTAATTTTTGTATTAATTGTATTTGTCGAATATTTAATAATATATTCTTCGGACCCTTAATGATGATATAGCTTATCTTGCCTTTTTCTTTTAATTGGGGTTTTCACTTGACTGGTGAGTAAATATGATCGATATACAGGTGTTATTGAAAAGCTGCGTGCAGGTAAATCGTAGTTGCAAACCCATGCTGGTCGTACTAATGAGTGAAGAAGGAGAGGCTGAAGTGTTGTCGACGGTGTGAGCGTGATATACAACACACGGCGTGCATTATATCCTATATGCTTACGGCCCGTATTTTCACCATCCATCGTCCATCGCTCTTTTCCTACTCTTCGCTCGTAGACTCACCTCACGACGTGCACTTACTTTTACGTTTCCCCTTCACCGCTTTAACTGACAAATTGACGAATAGATCAGTCTTTCGACCCTGATAAATTATAGTTGTGTCGTGACAAGCTACAAATATTGAATTTTATTAAGATAATAAGCCGAATTAATCTGTTTGCTTTGCTATACGCGAATAATTAGGGCAATAACCTGAAAAAAAGAGAAAAAAATTTATTAATTAGGAGCCAACTGAGTGTTGTTAATTAAAAACAGGTTTTCCTTTATAATTAGTAAGATGACCAAAAAAAAATCTCGGAATTTGTTGTACTTGCAGATTTATTCTTTTTAACTGAGTGAGAGAAAAAATAATTGAAGTAGCGAATTCTTGCATTTAACTAATAGAGAGTAAATTTGTAAGTTTAACGAATTTACTTTTTTTTTGTAAAAATTACAGAAAGTAATGAGTGAAAGAAAATAAAATTGGCAGGAAAAATTTATTTTCTGAATTTTTTTGTCTCGACGTTGAGATAATTAGCCGTTAAATATTAGTCGGCTTAGTTTTTTTTTTTATCTGTGGATGAAAAAAATATGGGTAATTAAGTTGCCGACTATTAATGATTATATATTAGAATAATTGTATAGATATGTTATAAATTGGTTGAACACACAACAACAAAAATCAATTGTTAATTCCGGAATGATAAATCCATAGTTCATTTTTAAAGCCATTTTAACAATTTATATAAAAAAAGCTGGTTTAAAAAAATCGCAGATTACTGAATTAAAAAAAAAAAGAAGAATTTTTTTTTCCTGTCGTAGCTACCAATGTTCTGTGTCACCAAAAAATGTGTTATCCCACCGTGATCATTTCTTTTTCCATGCCACTAAAAACTCTACTAATTAAATCTTTGCCCTCAAAATTCAATATAAAAAATAAAGGCATGTTGCACAATAACTGCCTGAATAAAAATTCCAAATATAAATGCATATGCATCTTTAAATACTCTTAACTGTAACTAAGCAGTTTAGTTCGTCTGATAGTGCAGTTTGCGCCGTTTATAGACGAAAAAAATTGGGAGATTGTATTTTAAGGGGATTGCAGGTTGTGTCGATAGCACGTGCCGTGGCTTCGTGTGGTGAAGCATGCGTGTCGCAAAGTGGCTTCTCGCGAGTGTGCACACACTGCACGCATAGCCGGTGTATATTATAGCAAGCGCCGCGACACTACGCCAGTGAGAGTCCATACATATACATATACATAAATATATACATATATATATATTTATATATGAATATATATATATATATATATATATGTACATGCATATATATAGAGACAGGAGTGCGAGCGAGAGGGATTGCCGTCTAGCAGCAAGCGTGAGCGCGCGCGCGCGTCTGTAACGTGTCTCGTGCCGCATGCACATTCCGCATGCCGCGAGAGGGCGATAAAACGTATGCAGATTAAAACATTTTATTTGAATGATAATATAACACTTGTTGATGCAAGCGCGTTGGCCTAGGTTAGCATAATAAACATTATGTAGATCTCTCACCACCGGCTACACTCGGGCCCTCTATACTATGCTATTTTACACACCATTATAATATCTACACTAACAGCAAACCAGCTACCAACTCTACTCATCCTATCCCATGCTGCAGCTTTTATACGCATCCATTCTGCGCTACATTGTATGTATATATACATTTATAGGTTGTGTGCGCGCCTGTCTATAGCACATTGCTATATATGGGGCATTATACACCGATCGGACCAGCATTCAGCATGACCATCGTCGGTATGGTTGATTATTTTTTTAGTCATTCACCTCTATCAATGGAGCATGCTCCATTTTTTTTTTAAATTTTTCATCGCATATTTCGCACACTTGTGAATTTCTCGAAATTTCTCGAAATATGGTGTTAATTAAAAACTTTCGAATGCACGTATCTTCTTGGATATTAGTCGTATGTCGAAATAACGTATCTAGAAGTTTTTGATTTTGAAGTATAATTTTATGCAATTTTTTTACAACTCCTGGGAAGCGTTGATTTTTAATTAATAAATACGAAAATCGTTTTTTCAACAATTTGGAGATTTTTTATTTTTTCCGAAGAAATCTCTAAAATACTAATAATTAAAACGAACATTTTAAGCTAAACCGGAAGGGGGATCTTTTTTTTAAATTTTTATGAGAGTTTAAAAAATAAATAAAAAAGAAAAACACTCATAAAATTTCGGAAAAAATTGTCCCACTTCAGGAGAAAAAATTGGGAATGGAAGAATTTTTTAATGTTCTTTTACGAGAGTTTTAATTTTTTTCTAATTTTTGAAAATTCATTAAAAAATGTAAAAAATATATCCTGCTCCTAATTTTTCGTCCCAAAGTGGGACAATCTTTGTCCGATATTTTATGAGAGTTTAAATTTTTTATTTAACTTTTAAACTCTCATAAAGAATTGAAAAAAAGATTATCCCCTGATTTGTGTAAAGATTGTAAAATTGACATTTTTTCTTATCTTCAATTTAACAAATACCATTTTTTTTAATTACATTTAACTTTATAAATAAAAACTTGAATACTTAATACAATTTTTTTCGACACTTTTAAATTAACACAGTGATTTTTGTTAATTTAAGTTTTTTTTTGTCACTTCGTTTTACACTTTTCTTTTTCGTAAATTCAAAAAAATGTATAAAACTTATTGTTACTCTTAATTGAATAAAAACAAATTGTAGATTTAATACATTCCTTGTCATTGTTTATTTTACAAAAACATATCTGAAAATTTTCTGAATTTACAGAAGGCTAGTACCACTTTTCAAATTTCATAGAAAAATCCGCAGAATATAAGAAATAATTTGGACTTTGGTTTTACAAAAAAAGATTTTCCAACGTCCCGTCTATGCTTAAATTGTTCGTCTTTATTAGTAATGTTTCAGAGATTCTTTCAGAAAAAATAAAAAATATCCAAGTTTTTGAAAAATCAATTTTTATGTTTATTAATTAAAAATCAATGCTTCGGGCGAGTTAAAGAAAAACTTTTATGTAAGTTTTTTTTTCGAAACGACTCATATCCAAGAAGATACGTGGATTCGAAAATTTTTAAACGCAATGTTAAGAGCAATTTTTAGAAATTCACAAGTGCGCGAAATATGCGATGAAAAATTTGAAAAAAATTGAGCATGCTCCATCCATCGAATTGAATGACTAAAAAAATAATCAACTATATCGACGATGGTCGTGGTAAAAGGTGGTCCGATCGGTGTATAATGCCCCATATATATATGTATATCTTTCACACCGAGAGCTGCAAGTAGTTGTCGTGTCGTGTCTCTCATTCGAAAGAGTTCGTACGCACGGACGCTACGTTTGAGCTATATAAATATGTCGGTTATCACGATTCTTAACAATGTGCAATGTAGCCACTGCGTGGATAGCACTTGGAGCACGTGTAACACGTGTTGACACTTCAAACGAAAGTTCTTGACAAAGTTTTGTGGCATTATAGGATTTTGGGATTTGATTACCGTGGAATGAAAATATAAATTACACGTGATTTAATTAGTGAATGGGATCAAAAATAATTTGAATGTTGTGTAGTTTTCAACACAAAGTTTGTGTATCTATAAACGCCGATAGAAACTTTGTGTTAATTTGACGCAATATATTTTTGACATGAAAAAAAAATTATTGTCATGTTTACATTTATAAAGTATTTTCTGTCGTTTTACACACGTATTTCACAAATATTTCCAATTTCCTAATGCAAAATAATTTAAATTCCACAATTGAAAAAAAAACAATTGCTCACTTCTAATTTATCACAATTATTATTGTTAATTTTCACTTTTTTGTCACTGCTGATTTGATAAAACCAATTTTTTATATTACACACGTTTTTTTGCCAATTCTAATTTTACAAAAAAAATATTTGCACATTCGCCGAATTTGGAGAATATTTGTACTACTTTTACAATTGAAATGAAAATTCGGTAGAGTACAAAAAAAAATTGGCACCTTGTTTTTACACAAAAAGATACTGTGCGGGAGTTGGTGAATTGATGTGTGAAATGTATTTGATACTTTAAAAACCTTATAATAATAATAATAATAAAATGCAAAAACCGATCATTTTTGTAAAATTACAGTCCCACTTTTCGTTAAAAAACTAACAAACACTTTTTCATTTTACGATTTTTTTATGCTATAGAAGTGATAAAAAATACATAGTGTATAAAATCTGATTACATTTTGTCAAAAACGTGACAATAAAGAAATTAGAAAATGCATACATAATATATTTTTTTTCGATCCCTGTTGTGTAATTTTGTTCTATTTTTCTAAAACTACAAACTTTTTCTAATCAACAAAAAAAAAAAAAAAAATAGTGTTTTGTGACCAAAAAAATGTCCTTAAAAGTGTAAAAAAATGTTAGTTACGTTTTTGCTTGATCAGCATGAAGTTCTCCAAAAACTTAATCAATCTCAAAGAATTGAGTTCAAAAAACGTCATCCTCAGTGTCAAGGTCGTCCTGTTATGATTTACAGTGAAATTGAACATATTTTTAACACCCAGTCGTCTGGTCTCCCGGTGTGTGTGTGTGTGTGTGTGTGTGTGTGTGTGTGTGTGTGTGTAATATTTTGTATTGGTACGAACCACCATCAGTCTCGTGCACTATACAACACACTGTGCTTCGTGGGTGCGTGCTGAGGTCCGATTATCGCGTCCACTTGTGGTCAAGTGACGGAATCGGTTCCGAGCTGCCCCCATACGGAGAGTCAAGGAGGGTCACGGAGAGGTCGCGAATGCGATTCGCCCGGGAAGAATGTTCAGTCTCTCGACCTTGACTGAGGTCATATAATCCTCTCTTCAGAGAGGGGTTTCCGACCTCATTGCGCTCGCTCGAATGCTTCGAATGAGCCATATAGCAAACCTGTGATCCAACAGACGAGAGCGTTTCTCATCGTACATTAGTTTAGTGGTTTAAAGCCGACCTTGACATACATCCAATCTAAAGTGGCTGCCAGCAGAAATCCAGCTTGACTCTCTGGACTCTTCCAATTTTTTAAATATTTTTTTTATTGACTGATGAACGATAATCTCACGTCTTTTTTTTTTTTTTTCTTCTTTTTTTTTTTATTATCGGCTCCCGACTTTGGCATTAATGTGAATATCGATGTGTAGTACCTGATTCCTTGCACGTAACGTGTGGTTAACTCAACACATATACACATCAGCTTGCGGGCGGTATGTAAATATCATTCTCCTCCACATCTGTCCAGTACAGTAGCCCAGTACCTGTCAGACGTTACGAGTATAGGCGATAACGATCGATAGAAGGCAAATACCTGTATAACACTGCTGCAGCAGGTTTATAAACTCTATGTCGTATATAGCGTTTTGTATTTGGACAAGCTGAGCCTGGAGACCGAAGTTAAATTTACTTTGTGATGGTTTATGGTTCAACCGTCTCTGCTTTTGCTTGTTTTTTTTTTTTTTTTTCTTTTTTTTTTTTTTTTTTTCGTACACCGAGTTACGCCGCTAATCTTTTGCCAGGTTTTAATCGTTACAAACGACTTCCGCACCTATAAGCCTCTAGATCCATTCTCACAGGCAGACTTTTGACAAAGCTTTTTTATTACTGCTTGACTTGACAATTTTAGGTGTTGTTGTTAATTTGAGATTTTTTTTTGCATCTTCTAATTTAGTAAAAGATGTGTAAACTTGACAATATTTTTTTATGTTTCTATTTAACAAATATCATTTTTTTTAAATTACTTTTACCTTTAGAAATAAAAACTTGTACATTTAATACAATTTTTTCGATACTTTTTATTTAACACAACGATTTTTCTTAATTTAACTTTTTTTTTGTCTCTTCGTTTTACACTTTTTTTTTTCGTGAATTCAAAAAATTTTTACAACTTTTTGTGACTTTTAATTGAATGAAAACAAATTGTAGATTTAATACATTACTTGTTATTTTTTATTTTACAAAAACATATTTGGAAATTTTCCGAATTTACAGAATGCTTGTGACTCTTTTCAAATTTCACAGAAAAATTCGTAGAATATAAGAAATAATTTGACAAAAAAATGTTACAACTTTTTGTTACTCTTAATTGAATAAAAATAAATTGTAGATTTAATACATTACTTGTTATTTTTTATTTAACAAAAATATAATTGAAAATTTTCCGAATTTACAGAATGCTTGTGACACTTTTCAAATTTCACAGAAAAATTCGTAGAATATAAGAAATAATTTGAACTTTGGTTTTATATAAAAAGATGTTGTATAAAGCTACTAGACACTAGTAATAGCAATAATAATAATAATAACAGTAATTCATTCATATTTATATATAATATTTTTGATTTATCGTTTTCTAATTCAACAAAAATATTGTAAAGTTGACAATACTTTTTCGCCACTCCTGATTAAAAAAACAACATATATTTGTGTATATTTCGAGCTTCTGAATCACACAAAAAAATAATGTTCCTTTTAATCCAATGTTTTAACTAAATTTTCTGAAAAAGTGGAAGGCTCATTTATTTATGTATGATTTATTTACAACAGCCATTGCTTTTCGTTCTTTATTTTTTGTGCACCGTGTTACGCCTCTAATCTCGCAAGATTGAAATGATTACAAATAACATCCGGTACCTACAGGCTCTCAGATAAATTCTGACTTTATGAACTTTTGTGTCTGCACCGAGCGAATCAGTGTCTCGATCTCGAGTAATTCGATCAGTGCGCAACGGGTGCCTGCGGCATGTTCGGCAACCCAGCACTGTTATGTAAATTTTGTTTTCTCGTTATCGCTTCGATAGTTATGATTTATCCGAATTTAATGTCGGTTTTAATAACACTGCGGGGGCGTTTTGGTCACAGCGACTATAGCTTTGTTGTTTTGTAGGTTTGTATCGGTCCGAACTGGTTTGCACGACGATTTGTGGGTCCCCGGACTTGAGACAAGCCTACTTGGCACGAATTGTGAGGTGCATTTGTGCGTGAAGAAGGAAATATTTGCGGATAAACGAGAACCATGTACGGAGAGACGCAATGAGACTCAGGGATAAATGGCATATATAAACGTGTGCTCCTAATCTCGAGCCAAGCGACAATCCAATTAGGCGTACTGGCGTTCCCGTTCACCTTAACGCCGGGCAATTAACTGGGAGTTGCCGCAAGCCACGCGGCAACGCTCTTAGCTATATATATATGTATATATGTATATAAGCTAGGTAGAAGAGATCGGGGTTAGTTGAATCAGGTGCAAGTAGAGTTTTGAGTCTCCTTTAAAATTTAACGCGGTTCTAACGAAATTGACATTTTTGTATATTTAACAAAAAGTATTTTCCTACAAATGTTTACAACTTTTTTTCGGTAATTTGACGCAATACTATTCGGTAATTTTTTTAATTTTACAAATAAAGTTCGAAAATAATTTGTCAAAAAAAAGTTATTTTTAATTTACTGCTTTTACTTCCTCATAGAGGAAGCTTTGTCTTCGTGAAAAATTAAATTTTCCGGGATATTCATGTCAGTATACTCAGAATGGTCCAAAACGTTGAGAAAATGGGTTTAGAAAAAATTTCCGGATGTGTGTATGTCATAGAGGGGCTAAAATTCATATTGCCAAAACTCGGGAACTACTCAACCGAATCATTTCAAAATTTTGTGCCATATACAGTACAGTCAAGTGTCTCATTGGTATACATTTTATAAAAATCCATTGAAGAATTTTGATTTCATGGAATTTTTAAGATTTTGAAAAATGTCTGTGAACACTCTAACTCGAATAAATTTCCAGCTGTCGGGCTGAAACCTGGAACAAAACTTCATCTTTTGGGCGAATTTGAGCGAAATCGATAAAGTAATTCAAATTTTATAGAAATTCCCATTTTCGTAATTTTTTTGAAAATGCTATAACTCGAGAACGGAATAAGCAACTGATCTAAAATTTTGCATAAATCTTAAAAAAGAGTATTTCAATAATTCATACTGAATTTGGGCAACATCGATAAAACAGTTAAGATTTTATAGAAATTTGCATTTTCATCATTTTTTTTCAAAACATTTGCAAAGTCGAACCATGCACATACGAACCTTGCTACATAATTTTTTTTTATCCGCCATCAGCAAAGCTTCCTCTATGAGGAAGCCAAATTAAACAACGTACTGTATCATAGAGTAGAATTTGTGACAAATAAAAAAAAATGAGCAAGCAATGTGTAAGTTTCGACTTTGCACCCTTTTTTCTTATGTAAAGAACGAAAAAAGTATAATCATTTAACCATTTTTCTGTTTTAATCATATTCTTTTCTAAATTCGATAAAGGAACAAATTTTTTCGTGTATTCTACTTTAAAGAATGTTGAAAATGTGTCTTTTAACTAATAATTTAACAAATAAAAAATGTCACATTTTATACTTTTTTTTTTGTCACTGCTAATTGAACAGAGAAATATTTTAGTTACTTTTCAAATTTTTTTTTTTTTCTCGATCGTAAAATACAAAAATTATGCAGCGTCAGAACCAGAAAAAAAACCTATTGCTTTTAAATATGTACTCAGGCAAATTTTCCAAAGGAAAAAATCAAGAAAAAAATAGTGAACCAACTAGCCCCGTTCACCCTTATATGTATACCAGAGAGCAAGATACGAGAACTGGAGTCCATGGACTTAACGATAAAGCGAGAATCTGATGTAGATAAAAATCGTGCGTTTGTAGTTATTTATAGCTATAAATTATTGGAACGATATTTTTCGACTGCGAGGGTGCCCGCGAGAAACAGGTATAACGAAATTCGTTTTTGCCATACCACACACACGCATCTTTCGCACCCGTTTGATAACGAGCCATGAATTTATAAAACAAAAAAGGGTAAGATTGAGATGATAATTAGCCGATTCTCCGGGACCACGTGCGGGAATGAGACACGCTGTATATATGTATAGCGGTGGCTCGAGCGGCAATGAGAGTCGATCGTTGAATCGATAAAATTGAGAATGCATGGGGTTCCCTCTCTTTCACTTTCTCCATTTAATGAATGAACGTGTGGGCCTCGTGTAAATATGGAAAGCTGGTAGAACGATTTTACTGTAGTGGGGATAAACGTGAGACTGGACATTGGAGTGGAAGCGAAGTGTAATCAAATATTTTGCATGTATGTCGAATAGAGAGGGAGGCTGATGCTTTAATATTAAACATAAACGGTTTAAAATTTATGTGTAATATTCAAGTATCACATTATGAAGTAACAAACTCCATTTGACAGAAATGCTGTATTTCACGGATTTTTCTGGGAGATTTGAAAAGTAAGACAATAATTCGGGGCGACACAAAAAATATGTAAAAAGGAAATTATTATTATTATTATTATTATTATGTAATGAAATAAAAATGCAATATGTGTTCTTAATTATTCGTCAAACTTTTTTCGGATATATTATATTGAAAATCAATAATTTAATCAATAATAAACTTTTAGTAAAAATCGAAAATAAGTAAGCCCATTAATTTGTTTTTTTTTTGGGTAATTTAAAAGATTATACATTTTTAATTAATGGTACAAAAACAATTTTTTTCAAAAATCATATACTACAAAATATAGATTTTATCACCTTTTTGTCAATTAAAAAATGTAACGCAAAACCGCAAAATAAAAGCAATTAATTGCCTATTTAAACAAAATGATTTTTTACAACAACAACAAAAAACGCTCTCTGATTCCTCAGAATTGTCTCTTGCTATGCATGTACAGTGAGAAAAAAAATGTGTATATTATTCGAAATTGCAAACATAGTTAATAAATGTCGACAGCTCAATTAATAATTAGGCTTTAAGAATTGACCATGAAGCTATACTTAGACTCTAATCTAAGATCACTAAGGTCACAATTTTCACCTCAGCTACATGGATATAAATAATTTTATTAGTAGTCATCTTATCCTACTCGTTATCGTACTCATAAAATTCATAACAACTATCAATTAATTACATTAAATGTCACAATTCTAAAAAGAACTTGTTATAAAAAACTACCACACTTTAACAACTATCCTAACATTATATCTTTCAAGTAAAATCTTGAGTGTAATATCACACGATATCAGAAGCACTCGAGTCCAAGTCTCAATTCATATTCTATTTTATGGCTTTTTCATTGATTACACTCTCTCAAAGGCCAACGAGAATTTTCAGTAAAAAAGACAAATCGTTGCCAGACGTAAAATGCACTCGAAAAAGAGTCGAGAAATAAAGTTTCGTTGGGTGGAAAATAGTGGTTGCAAAAAAAGAAAAAAAGGAAAACTATGTTGCCCCGCGGGGGTTTCCTGAAATCCAATTCCGTGGTACGGCGATCCGTGGGGATGCTGGCGAAAGCCAGGAAGCTCCAGCATAGTGGCAGCCTGCTGGATTGTCACGAAACGCAGGGGCGTAGGGGGGAGAAAAACGTGAAGAATTAGCGGTAGGACGCGTGCAATGTGGACGTGGTTGCATTGTTGTTCGAAAGCATTAGCAAAGGCCGCTTGCAACTGGCGCGACAGAGCGAAAGACACATCAGAGAAAAACGAACGCACGAGGGTCGAAGTGAGAAAAACGAGGAGCAAACGAGAATTTCTCTTCTACCCCTGCCATACACCAGATTTTTTTCTTTTTTGTTTGTACTTAGCGGGGTGCGTGCGGATCGCAGCGCGCGTGGATCACCGGCGGCCAACGGATGATCGAGCGCTTTCCCGGTTTCCCGATGTTTCACGCCACACGGGACTTTTGCCAATACGCTCTCTGTTGTTACGTGTTCACTATACGAGGGGAATGAGTAGTGAAAAAAAAAAGGAAATAGTAACGCGACCTCAATAATCTAGAGGTGTTGCTTTTATCTCGGGTATCAATTTATGTGTGTTTGTTGTAGAGCTTTACTTGTAATATTTTTTTTTTTTTTTTTTTTTGATTACATGTGAACGTTCGTCGGTAGAGATAACGGGGTAATATGGTACTTTTTGTTTTAAGAAAAAATGTGATTTTACGTTATTAGTGTTTAGATGTTAATTTTCATTATTTAAGAAATTGAATGTAGATTGTAATTAGCTGGAAATTACGTGTCAGTTATAGGGTCCTAAAATTTGTCAAAACGCAAATTGAAATGTTTAGAAATATTAGAGTAGATTTATTTACACAAAACCGTATGAAATAATTATTTCATATGGAGAGTAACACAATGTTTCAATAAAACAATTTGAAATTATTTCTGAAGCAGTATTTTTTGCTTCCCTATAGAGGAAGCTTTGTTAAAAAAAAAAAAATGTTTTCGAAATTTTTATCTCAGGATACTTAAAATGCTCCAAAATGTCGATCTTGTGTGCACGATAGCGATCGCAATTTTTAAGATATCTTCTCCAAATTTGATACACAAGTGGACTGTCAAATAACAACGTTTGGGAAAAAAGTTTTCTGAAAAAAGTCTTTTTACGCTATAACTTTTGTAAATTACAAGATATCAGGTTGAATTTTGTTAAAAAATTGACCAACATTAAACCATGATCAGTGCTAAACTTGACGAAAATCGATAGAGTGGTTCAAATTTTATTGCAGTTTCAATTTTTTTAAAAATCTCTTCAAACATTCCAACTCCTGTAAATTCTAAGATATATGGCTGCTATTTACCACGTAAATTCACGATTATTGATTATCAAAGATGAATTTAGTCCAAGGAACGGTCGCTATGTTGATAAATTTCGATGTTACTCCGAAAAAATCAGAACATTGCTGTCACGAAAAAAAAAAATTCCAAATTTTCCGGCAAATTTTAATCAAAGTTGGTACTCATCTGCATTGCCCTAGAACAAGATTTACGTACAAATTTCATGCAAATCGGTCGAACGGTTTAAATTTTAAAACATTTTTTACGTTTTGAAAAATGTCCTACGCGCATTGACTCCCACAAATTGCGAGATATCGGTCTTAATTTTGTTTTACTTCTGGAAAATAAATAAATAAAAAAAATAAATAAATAAAACAAGGTTAATTCTAGTTAATTAATTTTATAACAATTTAATTTTTTTACAATATTTCAGTAAGTAGTCTAATTCTTGGTTTTAACGGGATTACAGATATGCAATTGGAATATTAATTTAAATTAATGTTTCCCAGTGACCAATATTATTAGAATTTGTATGAAAAAAAAGATAACAGCGGGTAAACAATGTCGCAATTCCAACCGCCGCCTTTTTTAAATTTCGTTTTCAACAATATTTTACGAACCAAACTTTTTATGCAATATTCAACAACAAAGTTGCAAAAATTTAGCAAATATTCCCACATCATTTATGCCACATTTTATGCTATGTTTCTACTATAATCTATTAAAATTCCAGAACACAGAATAACAATGTAAAAAAAAAAAAAAGATGAAGAATTCTTCTCTGCCTTGAGGCTAAAAAACTCTCATTAAAAAAAAGACATCAGAAGTTCATCGCGTGGACTACAAATAAATAAGGCGCAAAACACGGAACAACGATAAAATAAAAAATGTAAAATTGTGACAGGCTTAATTAAAAGGAATGATTGAAAACTAACAATATTTTACAATTTTAAATATTTTCAATAATTATTTTTATGTAATTTAAAACATATTGTAAGATATTGGAGATGGGACACTTGAATGACTGGACGGACGTGGAATATAGATAGCACGAGATATATATGAGATATTGACAGAGTGATGGAGGTGGAATGAACAAACGCCGAGGTCGTTATGCAGCTCCTCCCCCGATCGAGATGCCCCCACGATGATCGAGTAGATATTTTTCATCGTCGTGGCAAACACGCGAGTTTGACTGTTAAACGTGAGCAACAAACACCCTCTCTCAGTTGAGATCACGAGCTCTCTCGCTATGGTAGCACGTCGACGGGGCTTTTGTGGAGATTCGTCACAATGTATGGCATTGTTGTACGTGCGGCATAGTCTTGTCGCGAGAGCAAAACGTTTTGTTCGGCTCCTCTCTCGCTCTCCGCGTGATCCGAGAGCAAAACCCTGTACCGGCGAGTCGAGGCGTACGTAGAATATGTGCGCGCGATGCTCAGGGGGCTTTGTACCAGAAGGGGCCCTGCAAAATCGTCCAGGACAAACGTGCGTGGGCCTTACAGAACCGAGGTTATATACTAGGGGAGATGTGGGGCACAATGAGTCATAGTGCACAGTCAGGCGAATATGTATATTTTTTATTTGGCTCATTTTACTGATTATTTAATGACGACAAAGTGATGCATCGTAAAATCATGTAAAAATGTTGTCTGCAACGTTCGAATTTTGGTTACGTGGAAATAAATATATACCAAATAATTTTTGTGGTCTCAGCTTTGGAGAAAAAGAATTATAATAATAAATCATTTTTATCTTTACTTTCTTAAATTGTTTTTGTTATTAATTTTCTTTTTGCTTTCATCGACAGAATTTTTATTCTTACACAGAGTTCCTGATATTGTGAAATAATTTTGCAATTTTTTTTTTTCGCATTGTTTATTAAGAATGTTTCAAAATAAGTTTGCATTGATTTTTATTAATTAATGAAAGATAGCTGTGTGAATTGTGATGCTCAATTTTTTAATAATTTTTTACGACATTTATATGTGACTTACGAATTAAAAATGGACATTTTGAATATAATTTCTGGGCGAAAATGTGAAAAATTTGTGTGTCACTCAATAATGGCGTAATAAATATTGCAAAATTGAGCACACACTTTATTAAGTGACTAATTGAAGACTTGAATTGAATTGAAGATAATGGACCACATCAAATAGGGCCAGGGTCGAGAGCTGGCAAATAGATCTGGAATTTTTCGCTGTATAAAAAAAAATCTCACACGTTTGGATCACTTAGCATGTTGCGTCATTTTTGGATAAAAATATTAAGAATTAAAAATTATGAGTTTACGTTGATTCCGAAAATGATTTAAAAGTGATACAAAGTATCTTTAAATTATTCAAAAATTATTTTCAATTTAGATAAAACGAGAGTCTTACAAATAAGCGGGTCATTATGCCCCACTTTTCTCTACGGCTCGAAAACAGGCCCCGAGACTGTGTAAAGTCAGTAGGGTCCGTCACTCCGGCTTTCCGACAGAGATTGCAAGCGGAATCATAGTATACTCTAGGGTGGATGGAGTCCGAGTAACGCCAGCTGGTCACGAGCGTGTCACCGACTCGGATTCACGCTTTCCTATGTTCAAAGCCCATTTTGCAAGGGGACAATCGAGCTCCCGTATATGATTTTTGGCTGTGAAATAAAAAGGCACGCGACAACTGTCTGACTCAAATATTTCACTTTCTCTGAACGTCATTTTTCCTGATAAAATTTGTATCGTTGACATTATCTGGGAAGTACATTTTCTAAAAGTCCTCGGGGGAAAAAAAAATTCCAAAGATCCTCGAAATTTTTTTTTTTCTAAAAACTTTGAAAACTATACATTTTCTAAAAATGTTGAAAAAATAAATTTTCCAAAAACTTTGAGAAAATATTTTTTTTCTAAATTTTGGAAAAAATAAATTTGTCAATATTTTTGCCAATAATTTCTAATATAACGGTGAATTATTATTATTTTTTTTTCAAACATAAAATTGGCTTAGGTGAAAAAAGATGTTCATCAGAAAATCGATCTTTTGTAAGTTCTATTTGTATTTAATTTTTTTTTTTCTAAATTTAATCCAACGATGATGAGAACGTTCGGAAATGGTTTAACCGACGCAACGAGTACTCAAATCACGGTCGAACGAGGCCGAAGATGGATCTCCCAGCAGGAATTCCAACTCACATTAGAGATTTCTCAGCGCGGCGTTACTATAGTCGCTATTCTATTGCAAGGGTAGCGCACAGAGAGAGCGAGAGATTGCCGAGAGTCTGCCAGCACGTGGGCTACTATAGCAAATAAGAAACAGTTTATAATCCGTAGAAGTTAAGATCGTCCGACAATGGAACCTGCGGAGCGTAATAAGGGGCGTTCAGAGGATTATCGCTCGAGAGCCGAGCATCAGGTATATTCGAGAGTGCATTTGGAGCATGAGATGCCGGCAGCTACTGTCGAATAGTTCCACTTTCGACAAGCATCGATGCTTTTATAGTGCCTATTCGATATCCCGTGAATCTACGCAGCTTAAAAGTTATTTTATCAAGAAACAGAAGAAAAAAAAATTCACAATTACACTGTCGTAGTGCTTCCTCTCTTTGGTTTGTCACAGTCTACCCAGCTCCGTTTGTGTTGAAGTACGTTTTATCTCATTTGGCTTCCTCAAGAAGCTTTCTTCTGTGACTAGTTACTTTTTTAATGTCAGTTTTTACGTAAACATGTCATCAGACATTTTAGAAAAAATTGAAAATCGCATAAAATCCGAACGACTGAATGAATATTGCCCAAATTTAATACCGATCATAGGTCTATAACAGTTCATTCTTGTACCAATTTTCAGCCCGGTATCTGAAAATTTGTGAGAGCTAGAGAGCATACAGACATTTTCGAAAACATTCAAAATCGTGTAAAAACAAAAGCACTGCGTATATTTCGCCAAAAATTGGAGAGACCATAGGACATCGACCGCTCAACATGTGTGCCAAATTACAGTTTCATCGCTCAAGCCGTTATCATCCGGGCATTTTTTCTAAATGTGATTTCTCGAAGTTTTGAAACATCCTGAACACGTTTACATGAAAATCTGCAAAAAAAAAATCCACGTAAACAAAGCTTCTTGAGGAATGAAAACTTCTTATATTCAAAATGTCTTCACATTCTAACAAACATATTTCCGATTAAAATCCAAAATTACAAATGACTTAAGAATGTCCAACAAGACGAACATATTTTATTAAAGACCATATTTCCAATTTTCCAAATGATTTAAATCCTTACGAATTAAAGTGTGTTTAAAAAATGGTCATTCATCGTGAAATAACAAACCGATCTTTGGTAGAATGAACAATTAATTGATCCTAGATCGGCATATCAACGACGCAGATAACTGGTCTCGTCAATCATATAAAACCGGGATTACTCCGTTGCATATAACATCGTTGAGATTCCACTAACGCTCACAGTTTTTTTTTCTTTTACGTACAATTGTGGGATCACTGGCGATCGTCGCTATGAAAATGCTACGAGCTTGTAATCAAGCACGTGCTGGTTAGATCGGCAACGATTTTTCTAGATTGTAATACCGATCGCGATCCGGCATTCGACATTGATTTGCAATTGAGACGCACTTGTTAGTTGACTTTATACTATTGGTGAACGCTCGCGAAGTGTCCACGATTAGTAGGCGAATGTCGTTCAGAAGTTAAATACCGACGTTTGCGGACGTACCTAATAGCCGCAATTATCGCGTTAGTAAATACATGCGACTGTAGTATTCCGAAGAAGCAACGATACCTAACCTTCCTCCTTTTCCACATCTCTCGCACGCTGTTTATATACCTTTCCCCGTGTATATATATATATAATTACACACTGCTGCACCGGACAGTCTTTACGTCTCTCCTCCGGATCCCACTTCTCGAGTCAGCAACCAAACCGGAACATATTTATCGCGCCCCACTCGACAATCACGTTCTCGCTGTTTCATCTCAGTTCGATTACGTCACGATCGAAGAATTATACCTATTTTGTAATTGTGGACGCTTTTTTTGTTCTTCGACTATCGGATGTTTGTTTGTTTTTTTCTTAGCATTTTTTTTTTATTTAGAGGAAGAAAGACTTTGTAGTTTTAATTGCGTTCCGTTGGAGCAATTATGGCATCACAAGATAGTTAAATTACTGTTACATTTTTTTAAAATCGATGTTACAGGATTTTTTAATTGACATAATTACGCGATTATCTTGATTGCGAATTGTGTTTTTAGAGTAGAAAATAAATAATGAATTTATTATTAAATATTTCTTTATACAATATCTAAAATAGTGCGATTTTGATCAAATTTTTTATAAAACAATAATTCCGGTTGGTCGAATTTTTTATTTTTATTGCTAAAATAAAGGCTTTATGATTGTCATTTTGTTTTTCCCATGATTTGGAGGAAAAAGAAAATTATTTTTTTCAATCACGTCCTATTGGAACAATTAGAACATGATGCGCTAGTTATATTAATGTTACGTTTTCTCTCAATCGATATTACAGGATTTTGTAGATTCAATTTGAAATTTCTGTGTCATCATTATGGACTACATTTTTTTTCTATTCACTTTGAAAATTAATAATGAATTTATTATTCAATATTTTGTGCACGATTCGTAAAATGTGAGCTTTTTGTCTATTTTTTTAAAAGAATAATTCCGGTGGACCACATTTTTTTAAACTCGATCATTTACACAAACAAACAAAAAGTTTCGATAAAATAAAAAACAGTGGTTTTTTTCTTACATACAATTTAAAAATTGAGCAGACAAGCAATAAATTATTTTCGATATCTGTTCCTTCAGGAAAAAAATAAAAAATTAGGAAAAGTGAAAATTCTGACTACTGGAAGTTTCACAAAGTATATGACACAGGCTTCTTATAACCTCGTACTTTAGTTGAAAGGTAAAGGAAAGTTTAAAAACTCTTACACGCACGAATAGCAGATAAAAAGAAAAAGGAAGTGTTTTTCAGAAAGGAAGCCAGCTTGTCGCGGGTGCCGTCGTAAAATTCCACAATTGGGTCCAGAAGCAAAGTATCTCGGAGAAGACGACAGCGGATCCGACTCGGCGGGATTCACGCCGCCCAGCATCCGAGAAGAATCGTGCTGGGCAACGTGCTCGAAGGATTACGTATACCCCCGCCCTGACATCACCTGAGTTTTGGCCTCGGTTATATATTCCCTCACTCTTAACATTTTTCTCTCTCTTCACTGTTCCACGTCTATTCGCTATAGCTCAACTTGTCTCGCAGCGAGCATCTTAGGTGCTCCATACATCCGTTTCACGTCCTTTCAGTATTTTTGTTAGATGTTTCGCCTAGCTATTCGTTTCGAAACCCCTTCACTCTCCTTTCTTTCTTTTTCTCACTGTTACGGGGGAAGAGTCGCCTTAATACCGATCCTTGATGTAAGTTCTTCGAAAACGAAACGAAACTCACATACATTTTGATTAAGCTGTTTTTTTTGCTAGACTCATGCGTTCATTGCATTTTTTTTTTTGGAGAAAATTGAATTTTTCTGAGGTTTTCATTTTTCATTAAATCACGAGAAAAAAAGAACTTCACCAAGAGACCGAAAGCACTCTTTTAGAAATTGCGTGTGAAACGATTGATAATAAATATGAAATAAAAAATGCATACTTGCAGAGTATTTTTGGTAGATTTTTTAATAATATATATATATATTTTTTTAATTTTTGATTTTCGGTTTCAATATTTATATTGGCTCTTCATTAAATATTCTTTTATTGTGAATCTTCTTTCAAATAGGTAAATTTAAAACGAGGATAAACAATTAAATAACAATAATAATATTATTTCGTAAATCACAACATTTCCAAGATGAACATCTCCCGTAAATATCAAAAAAATTAATATATTCAATATTTTTTTTTTAACAAAATAAAAGGTCCTCTTCGTGTCCAAATCTGGAAAAGCATCTAAGCTGGATTTCTTCTTACACATTAACAAATATTGCACATTCCTTCATTATTGCCAGTATAATACTTAAATACAACAAAAAATGTCGCCACATAATTAAACAAAATGAAAAATATGACTTTTTAGCCGTAAATATACAGATAAAGGTATATACGTCGAATGTCAATATCTGTCTCACGCCTCAAAGCAGATTTTCGCACCATCGAGGGGGGTACAAAATGTTCTGTAGTGAGTATAAGAGAGCGATCTAATGGTGACAGATCGATCGGCCGCGTAGGATCGATCATGCACAGGGGAGTTTCTGTAGGGTCAGGTCAGGGGTTGAGAAATCTGGCAAATCAATGAGTCTGTGGTTGCAGGGCAATATATATGACACAAAAACCTCCAAGGAAGGCTGCGCTAGATCGTCGATCTAATTATGCGATACGTCATAATCTCGGCAGAGACCCAACATCATTTCCGTTTGATGGACGTGCGTTACATTTTTTTTTTCGTTCCTTCCTCCACCAAAAGTCATTCATCCAACGATTGATTACAACGCAACTAGAAATACGCCTCTGGGTAATATTTGTTTTCGCGATGAAGTTTTTTTGAGGGAATGCGGAGAATGTTTTTTTTTTTTTTTTTTTTTTTCTTTTCGGATAGAGCTGTGGAATGAAGGCCGGTTAAGTGAGTGAGGGAGAGAGAAGAAAAATTAGTTATAGAGAAATAGAATGAAAGAGAAGAAGAGATATCCAACGAAGAAGACTCTCAAGCCAGACCAGTCAGCGGGTGCTCTCGATCCAATCCGACTCGACCGGTTTTGCCCGGATTCCCTAGGAGTCTCTAGTCTTCCGAGAGACTGTGCCGTGTCCAGAAGGTGCACGGCTCATCACTCTATACTTTTACATTCCGCAAAAAAAAAAAAAAAATGTAGAGAGAATAGGTTAATTACAATGACTGAGGTACATCTGTATGAGGAACTCAAATGGTTATGGGACATGAGTACTTTGATGGAGCTATTTATAATTGACGGATAATAAATTCTTAATCGTTTTATGAACTAATGTAAAGTACATTCATTCATGAAATTACCTTATGTAAACTAAATTGTACATGGTAATTTTTTTCGCAAATTTTTTTGTATTTCGAAGTGCCAATTTTTTATGTTACTCCACTTTGTTAATTTGACAGATTCGGTTTTGTGTTTTATGGATTTTTTTCGTAAATTTGAAAAGTAATTAGATGATTTTGTAAATTTGTCGAATTTATAATTATTATTTGTAAAATTAGAAGCGACAGGAAAAATTTGTTAAAGCTTCAATTTTTGCTAGTTGAATTAAAAGTGACAAGTATTTTTTTGGTAAAAGTTATGAAAATATACTGTTATACGAAAATGACAGTTTTTTTTTTAGAACTTCGTAAGGCGAGAATAGTACATTTAAAAAAAATTATTTGTGTATTTTTTATTTTTTCTAAAAGTATAAAATAACACCGAAAAACAGTGTAAGATAAAGTTAGATTAATCACTGGCACATTTTTAACTCAATTTGATCGAATCTCGACATTTGGGGATTTTTGAGTTCGCCAATTGCAAATTTCAAATAAAAATGTTAATTTCCGCCGACTGTATAAGAATCCTATAATATTAAAATAATTATCAGATGTTATAATAATATAAAACACCATTTATTCTAATACAGATTCACAGATACACCGTGATTATTTTCATTAATAATCCAAGCCAGGAAATCATTTTAGGTGAACTATTTTTAATGAGATAATTTTTTTTTTAAATTTGATTTCATCTCGTAAAAATGATTCTTTCTTAAATTTTCGGCCTGTGACCATTCGAAAGAGCACGAAAGGAGCTTTAACGAACCAATTTTATAAATCTTAGTGGTTCTTGCACGTAGTTAAGCTTACGCGGTTAAATACAGGCAACTCTACCCTACAATCGGTAATGAATCAACCGGTATCAATTAATCTCTTTCACCAAACGATTGAACGCCTTGACAGATACATAAAAACTGTTTCTCTCTGAGTAAATGGATTTGCACGAACTTGTCTAAACATTTTTTTAAACTCTGTACAATCTCTCAAGACCGGAAATATCATTCTCCATTCCTCGTTCAACCTAGACAGACCACTCAAGGTAGCTTCCCTTTCACTAAGAAGCGATGCCACGGTTTTCTGAGGTTTCTGAGATGCGAATCGTTGACCGATGTTCCTTTTCATAAAAGGAGTACGTAGTATCGATCCATATTCTAGCTGCTATTTTTGCTCAAGGGAGAGAGAGTGAGAGAGCAACACGTACACGTACTTCACTTTGCTTCCGGGGGACACGAGAGTTCAAACGGGATCGAAATCCAGTTTTGAGATCAAGTTCCTCGTCCTCGTTGCCGAGAGTCTTGGCTCTCTCAGCCTCCTCTCAAACGGTCCAAAGCTGGCCGTTGCCTCTGGTGGTTCCCAGATGCCGAGGAAGCAGCGGTCAAAGTGGCGTCTACCAGAAAAGTAAGAGCCAAAGGTAAAAAAAAGGGAGAGAGAAATATAGAGTTGAACAGCTACTATAGTTATGGCCAACGGTCAGTGTTTTGTCTGTGCGTTTTACCCGCGGCAACCGAACTCACATACGCAGGTCATCTGAACTACTCTTCTTCGTACACTTCACCCTCTGGGAGATTCTTAGAAGGGTTGCTCTCCCTGCTCGTGATGCTGCGAACAACTCCAACCTTGATTTCTTTTCGTTAATTAGTCGTTCACGAAAGCCCTTTTTGTCGGCTCTTGCAGGCCTCTCCAGTTCTTTATACAATAGTCGTCATCATAGTGACAAGGGTGACAGGAGTTCGGTTTTACTGGTCATCGACGATTTTAAGATTCATCGATTTTTAAGATTAAATCGACGTGTGAATTAAGGGTTTCGCAGCAGCTTTTGACGGACATTAAGAAAGTGTTGGGATGAGCTGGATATTCTTGTTCTGTCCTTTGAGGTCGTTTGAATAATAAGATGAGTAAAAAATGGTCTCAATAAGACGTTGATCATGATAAACCGGAAAAGGGAAGTGTCGGTTATCTGAAACATACAAAATTACATTGTGAGTTGCGACATGAGCGATGAGACAGTGAATGGATTGAGAATAACGATGCGACGATCAATAAGAGGTAAAAGAGCTGAGTTCATTGGAATAAAAATAGCTGGCACGTCAACAGAAGATAATAATGAAGTAGTTATCAGCGACAGAATCGTACATTTCTCAATTTCTTTTAATCAAATTCTGATAATGACCAATCTGTTACCCTAGTCTTCGTATTTCACTACTCAACGTCGACTTAATTATATCATCAACGTAAACTTTGATTGCTTACAAAGGCATTTTGTAAGCAATCAAAAATCAAACTTAACCACTAAAAGAAACCTCAAAAGAAACATTACCATTTCAATGATTGTAGACAGTAATGATCTAATGACTTAATTTCATTTGACAATTGCATGACATTTCGGTTGTCCCTGTAGCGAAACAAGTAATATATATCCCCAAAGTGAGACAACACGGCTTATTTTCAGCTACACATATAAGTACAAAGCATTTGATGTATGCCGCAAGTCAAAATGCGAGCACTGGCGAAATAAGTACTATAAGTTTTCACGGTGCATAATAAGTCTCCGGTGTAATTTTCTTGTACGCATCGCGTGACCTGCGTGTGTCATGCAAAACGATTACTTTTAGGTGGCACCGAAAAAAATTTGTAACAGAGAAACGCACAAAGCCACGTATAAAGTATGAAGAAAATTGGTGTTAGCAAGCGGTACAGTAATTTATAATAAATTCTTCTTTCTTTTGTTTTCTCAGCACGGAAGCTATGATATTGGCATCGACAATGCCCGATAATAATTTCTTCGAGTCTGGTAATTGTAGCGCCATAACGCGTGCACCCATTATTCAATTCGAAAATATAAAATTCGCGAGGTGGCGATTTGTTCGAAATATTTACAAAAAAATATCCAATGGCGTGAATGCAACAGCATTGACGGGGGTTGTTTTTTCTTTGATTATTTTTTTCAAGGGAGATTCGACCAGTGAATATAACAGCAGAGAATATACCGCAAGCGAGCGTATAATGATATTAATCAGGGCGGCGCGTTCGGCTTCCTTAAAATTGCCGGCAGGCTCAATTTCTCACTTAAAATCTAATTAGACCCTCTCTCGACGAAGGCCCCAAGCTCGGAATTTCGAGTGGTTCTCTCCCTCCGCTATGTGAAACCTCAACCGGCTTGGGCCTTGGCCGCTGATGCTACAAGACGTGCCACCCTTCACTCTCTTTTGCTGCTGCTGCTGCTGTTGCTGTTGTTCTTGGGCCCTGCGACGCCTTGGCTGCATGCACCTCGAACGCTAACTCACGGACCTCGCAAATTTGACCCTCGTATTAAAAGGGCTGAAATAAAAAGAGAGGCACCTAAGGCCTACACTTTGCAAAATTGCAGTTTCCTCACGGCGGATATATCGTCGAACCTATATGGCGTAGCGCGCACAGAGTCCTCAGCCCAGGTAGTCGTATCGATCGTATTAGACCGGTAATGTAATTTTCGACGAGGAGATCGAAAAGAAAAAAATCCGCATGGTAAACCGATCAAATTTTTGTAACAATTATATACTTGTACTTTTACTTGTAATAAAAAAATTCAATGTAATAAATCAATTTAAAAAATGTGATGGGCCAGTCTCCAGACAAAATAATTGTAGTTGAAAGCTTGAGACACTTTTTTTGTTAAAAAACGCAGCGTTTTCTTTTGCTTTTAGTGTAGGAAAAGAAATTGCACCAAATTTTATTTGAAACAGAGACATCTATACCAGTAATAATTAAATTAATTTTGTGTAATTCTAACATAATTTTTTTGTCTACAGAAACTTTATGTTATTTTGAGATAGATTTTTGATTTTTTTCAAGTTTATAGAAAAGTGATTTGTTGACATTTTTTGTACCTTTATTTCATGAAATATTTTTTCGTCATTTTGTCGTTTTTAGAAAAGAAAATTGTGTTTTCTCTTTTATAACATTTTTTAAAATTACTTTTGCAAAAAAAAAGGAATCTATGAAATCAATCTGGTACCTCGACAAAAAAAATTACTGTATATCATACTTAAATTTAGCTAAATTCCTTTGCACTCTAAAAAATCGGCTAGTCAACCAATCAAATTTCCCAACGATGCTCTTTTCAAATTAACCTGTAATAAAATATCAAAGGTCGATACAAAATAGAAAATCACAACAACAAAGAACTCAGTCCGTCTCCAAATTAAATAATTATAATTTAAATCCTGTATTATTTTTATTATCAAACCAAGCACCAATTTTTAAACATTTTTGGGCTCTAGAAAAAAACGTTCACGTTTAATGCCATTTTTTCAAATCTTCAAAAGTGAAAAAAAAATAAATTCTATTTTTTTCCCCCCAACAATTAATATATTGTCGAATTAGTAAGAGTAAGATGCATTTAATTTGTTAAGAAGAGCTTTGTAGATGAAAGGAAAAAAAGAGATTCATCGTGCGTTGATCGTTAGCAGGGTACAAATTTCGCCATTTGCCGCAATAAACCTTCCGAACTCCAGCTTGTAACTTCTTCTTCTTATGGGAGGCATGAGTAATCGCCTTGTTAGCCCTTACGGGCTATGGGGGCTGCTCATACTCACTCGGCGTTTGTGAACCCGGCGAAGACAACGAACGCGGCATCGAACGCGCAAGCGTTTCTCTTCAGCGACTAAAGCAAAAAAAAATACAAAAAAAATACAAAAAAAAAAAGAAGAAAGCCAGAAAACACCGCACGATACTCCATCGACACGGCGTATAGCCAACAGGTCTTTCTCTCTTTCTCTCTCTCTCTATCTCTGTTGGTCGCGCGTGCACGCTCTTTACCGCAGCAGCCAGCAGCAGAGCACCCCGGTACTCACCACCGCATCGACAACGTGTGTGCTCCGCCGAAATAAAAAGATTAATGGTTAGCTCAGAGGAAAAAAGCGCGGCAAAGCCCGAGAGAGGGACGTTATCTTCGTGCAATCGAGTATACCGTACTAGCTATATACTCGTAATAAGAAGCCTCCTCATATACTACCACGTTATCCTCAATGCACTTGGCTTCGAATCTGTCCTCCGTTCTCATCCTGCCACCTATAATTCATTTCACGATAAAATCCAACACCCAGCCTCGTCGGCTCGTATACAAATGTTCATTCATACTTATTCAAATATACTCGAATACTTGTCTCTCATAATACATTCAGCAACAGACAAGTAGTCAGCCTTTGATAAGGATTTCTTTTTTTCTCTACCTTTCGTGACCTGATATCTTAATAAATAATTAATGATACGTTTAGAAAAGAAAAATTGAAGAGAACATTTGAAAGTTCGTTTTTAGTTTGTATTTTTTCGTGATACTTATATTTGTATTTTATTACTGGAAATCTTTGAATTTTAGTTATTACAGTGTACTACACAATTTGTCGTAGGCATTTTAGTAACTTTCTTTCTTTTTTAAATATGTTTGAAATATTTATTATTCTGTGAAAAAAAATGTTAGCTCTTTTATTGTGATGGTAAGTGTAGTTTGCAAAATATTGAACATTCGTGATTTAACGAATATTAAAAAAATTATTATGGCATATTAGTCGTTTTTTAACCTAGGAATTTAATATTTGACAGATCCTCATCTCTTATCATACTAAACAACTTGTAAGAAATGAATTCTTCCCACTGACATGGTTTCTTTTCTAACAGCTCTCTCCATGTATTTTTTTTTCCTTCAAGCCTTAAACAGAATAAAAGACTTTAATTTTTGATCCTCAATGTAAAGTAAACCTTCACGAAGAATTTTAAAATGGTTTGAAAAGCCTGTTTAAAACGTTTCTAAGTCCCCAGAAAAATCAAAGCCCACAGCTGACGATATTAAACTATCACAACATCTCCACCACGTCACGGACATAGAAGAAGCACATACGCTTTGCAGCAAAAACATCTCTCGAGACTGGTGTGTCCTTGCCAATAAATAAGCTTCGTTAAAAAAGTGAAACTTATACAGGAAGGTGGGGATGTACACAGAGGATTTCCGTTCGTTCGTGCCTCAACTCTCTTCACCCCTCCTCAACAACCCTTCTTGTCCTTCTTGAACAGAAACCATGCTCTCTCTCCTCTCTCCCTCGCACTTTTACACATTCTTTCTCTATATTCACTCTCGAGTGTTGCTTTCCGAGAGTCGTTCACGGTTACATGTACTCGAGCGCGTTTAACACGCACACTCGGTGCGTGTCGTTGGAGAAGAAACGACGACCAAACGAAGAAGAAGAAGAAGAAGAAGAAGAAGAAGTAAGGAGAATAAGCAAGGCCAAAGAGGCAAGAGAAGAGAAGTCGCGTGGCCCCATATCTTAAGAAGAAACCCAGGGGGGTCCGAGACGGACAGCGAATGGGGACTAACACTGTTTTATCGTGTAGCCAATTAATAACATCTCTCCCGGTTTCTCCCTTTCTCACTTGTTCTCTCCCTTCCTCGTCTTTTGCCATATCGGAACGTTTGCACGCCGATGATGCTGTCTCACTCTATCTTTATCTTCACTCGCGCTTTAAACTCTCCTCGGCTTCTTATTCGCCTTGAGGAGATATCGCTTCGGAGATATTATCCCTCTTGTATGAACGAAGGCTTCTAGCTGCGGCGTTTCAGTGCCGAGAGGTCCGCGGGCGTGGAGAGTCGCATTACTCACTGCACCTTTCGAGGTCCTTCGTTCTCCGTCTGGTTCAACGTCGTGTATATACGCAACGAGGAATATTTTCTCCGTGCGTTAACGCACTGCCGACAACGTCTCTTATAGATGTATACGTAGACGGAGGATCATATACAGCTTGGAAAAGGCTAATACTCGATCATCGAGCTTTCTTCACTTTAACCGAGGTATAGATAAGCTGTGAAATGTTGTCGCGACTGCTGTGTCGCACAGTAGCTACGCAGATATTTGTTTTCATTGGTTTGCATTTTTTTTTTGTAAACTCTATTTTTTATATTGTTTCGATTTTTTAAAGCATTTTCCAGTTTTTCATTAAATAATGGAGACTACAATTCTTTTGCGAAAATAATTTTTTAAATCACTGTTGAAGTCTTAAAAATTGATGTTTCATCAATTTTAAGAAAAAACATAATTAAGAAGCTGGATTCGTATGATCGGTTCTCATCAAAATCTGCGAGAAAATGAAAAAACCCATAAATTTAACATTAGCTTTTATCACACGGCAAAAAATTATTTATTTTAGTCATCGATATATTTCCAAATCATGATATTTTTCTTCATTATACCAGTTTCTCAAATACTGCAAAGCCAATTGATACCATAAACAGGTGACAACGATTGAGAAACAATAATTCAATCGAATGAAAGTATTGCCAATCTGGCACGCGCGAATCAAGAGTGCGAAACCGACACGCGTTTGTTGTGCGTGTCTTCTCACACGCGTCTAAATTCACGTGGGCATATATAGCGCGAGAGTGATACTTGCCGAAGATCGATGGTCGATTAATCTCTCTCAATCTTCTTTGTCTGTCTCGTTTAATCTGACCGACGTGTCTTGTTGGTTGTTGCAGGTTGCTCAGATCGACCGACTGACCGCAGTGAAACGCGCACGCGGAAGGTACAACCACCACCAGCAAGCACCAACCACAACACACACCTTTACCACCATTACCACCACCATCGTCACTGAGGGGGAATTGCAATAGGGAACGCGAGAGTCACCGATATCCGCGCCAGACTCGCTCTCGCGCGCGCTTCTCGCACTTCCCGCTGCCTATCACCTCTCGTGTTCTTCTCTCCGTGTGTCGACCGCCTCAATCCTCGCGAAAAAAAAAAACAAAAGAAAAAGAACAAAAAAAAAAAAAGAAAACCCTGTAAACACACCGCAGCCCGCGAATCCTCGATCTGTACGTCCGAAAATTCCATTTATTATTAAGCTCACCTATACGTAACACAAGTACCATCTAAAAAAAAAAAAAAAATAGACAAAACTATCTTATATCGATGTTTAATAAACACGCTGTAAGGACAATGGGACATCATAATAAATACGATATTTTACCTAACAACCAACTACTTCCAACTGTTTAATGCATGACAGAAGAATTTTCGTTTTTAACCACTTGCGAATTTAGAGGGTGTTCATTAAATCGGAATTCGTGAATTCAATATCGCATGTTTGGAAAAGAGGCAATGAGAAAAGGTGTCGGTATTTGGAGAAAATAGCAAATCCGAATTTTTAGAAATCTGATTTTATGAATTATATATCGTCGCGGTGTCTGGAAAAGGATAATCCAACGAATGGATTAATCGACACAAACATCGAGGATGTATTTTTGGCCATCTTTGGAAAAAATTTTGTTTTTGTGGGGTTTTGAATTATTGAATTTTTAAACATAAGGGAATTGAGCTGAAACTTTGTACATATAGTGAGTTGAGGGATGTTTGATACTGAATTTGAAAAAAAATCGATGAAGGCGTTCAAATTTTATAGTTCACATAACATTTTTTTTAATAATAAAAAACAAATACAAATTACCTGTAAAAATGTCATCAATTTCAATCAAATAATCCTGCCAAATTGTTCTGATAATCATAAAGTCGTCATACTCCATCCAAAGTTTATTTCATTTATTTTCGAGATCTTCAGCGCCAGAAATGTAGATTGTGTAATTGCTCGAAAGTGTCTTACTAAGTTTCATTTATTTATGAAGCATCCCAAAAGTTTTGGCCTATATAAAAGTTTTAAAGGGTTGAAGAGAGAGAATTGTAGGTTGTAAATTAGACAAGAAACAAAAGAATCGTGTTGGAAATTGTTAGGACGGTAGCTCTGACACTTCCAATTCAAGCGGAGCATAAGCCCAGGTCGTAAAGTAGCGAGCAATACTTCGCATCTGTGATTCTGTAATTAACGAAAGGGTTTGCCAAGCATTTCTTTCTTTTTTCTCTCCTTTTCTCTCTTTCTCACTCTAAACTCTCTGACACTCTTTCTTTATTTCTTTTTCTCTCTTTCTTTTTAGCCCTGCCGATACAACGCCGAGTTAAATGCCTCCGGCCACACCCGTTGACAACGCCTTTGATTTATATCCGCAAGTTGTTTTTTCTTTTTTTCTACTGCTTTTTCGCTTCTCTCTTTCTCTCTTACCGGGTTTCATTCTTTAATACCCGACGACGACGTGGCGGCCAGCGCCGAGCCCCAGCGCACAAGTGTCACCACCTTTTCTTTTATGGCAATTGCAGCGCGCACCAAGTGCTACGAGAAACCGAGCTCGCGCGTCTTGCGCTAAGCTGAAACGATTCTCGTGAGCGTAACTTTTTTTTTTCCCCCGAGACTGAGAGTCTCGCAATTCCACGGAGAAACCGCACGTCGCGGTAATGAAAAGTAGGATTAACTGTCGTTACTTTTCATCGGACTTATCTTTTGTCGGATACACTGGACCACCAATTTGATACACAGAATGTGTTTTTTTTATTTATAAATCTTATATTTAATGAAGGGATTCATTGCTATTGAAAAAGTGAATTTTTAATTTAAGAAATTCAATGTAATAAATTGTATAAAATAATGAAAATATAATAAAAGCTTGAACGCGGTGTAAATTAAATAAAATTTGTACTATAAAGTAAAATATCTAAAACTATAATTCCTGTAATACATTTTACAATGTAGAAAGAAAATCAAATAAATACCTGAATTACGTACAATCGTGTAATAAAAAGTTATGAAAGGAATTAATTGTCTTACATTTTTATAAAGTCTCATATTTAATTAACGAATTCATTAATAATTATAAATTAAATTTTTTTTGTATTTTTCACAAAAAATGTTTGCCCACAAAAGTACACAGTATTTTAAAAAAATTAGATTAACTAAAAATTGGTATTTTTATTTTGTCATATTTTCAGTCAGAATTAAATAATAAAAAATTCATTAACCTGTGTAAATTCAATTAAATCTTCATCATTGAAAACAAAGATTATAAGCATCAACCGTATACCTACAATTAATTCCGCATTGCAAAAATATCGAGAAAAATCAATCGAAATTTGGTATATTTTCGTATCATGATTCAGCGTAAATCATGCGGGCGTGCATCTGTCGGATTTGCTGCGAAGAAATAATATAGCAGCCCAGTAATGATAATGAAAACTCGTGATGGTGAAGAAGTCGGTTGTCAACTGGACCCCAAATCCGCAACGGTTCGATTTTTCGGAAGCGCAGATAATTTTTGTGCTCGGTGGTGTCGTTGAAGCCGGATTTTCGAAGGGGTGCGAGAATCGGCTGAGCCGCCGGGACGAGGGCGAATCAACCAGAGCGACTATATCTACTACGTATACTGTAAACTATACCTATATATATTAAGAGAGAGGGTGAAAGGGAAAGGCTAGATCGTCATGGGACTACGGACTGGTCGGTTCACGCTTAACTTAGGATTTGGGACTCGTGGGGTAGTTAACCCCCTGGATGGGTTATGAAATGACTTTATGGCAGATCAGAGGCTTGGTTTAGATTGCGCGAAGGGGGTACATATATATGTATATATACATGCGTCGAGCCAGACTGCCAATCACATATAATATACATATATATGGGGCATTCCACCTGGTTTCGACCTGGGTCTGACTCTTGACCCTTCCAATCAGGCCCGCGATTTTTTTATATGATTGACATAACTATAAAAAGCACCGATTTCCAAAAAAAATAAAAAAATGACCCATTTTTAATTATCTTCGATTTTTTAAAACAAATTATCGAACGACACGTTTTAAAAGTCTGGAAAAATTCTGTTTTTCGAAAATAAACATTTTTGGTTACCGAACCGAAGAGGACCGGCGACTCCATCTATTTTTTGTCGGCTTTTTGTCAGTAAAAAAAAATAGAAAATAATTGTAACTTTACGATGGGTAGCATCTAGAAAATTTTTGTATGTAACACATGATTTTTGAGAATTTTCGAGGATTTTTGTAAATAAATTTTGAGATTTTGTTCAAATAATCTCAAATTAGCTTACTTTATTAATGGTTATTTAACGTTCATTATGAGATAAAGTATTTATACATTGGAAAAATCTGAAAAAAAAGTGTTGCATATACAATTTTTCTAGCTGCTGCCCATCGTAAAGTTACTATTATTTCTCATTTTTTTCATTTTCTTTAGTTGAAGAAAAGCCGAAAGAAATAAAAGGAATGGTCGGCTCACTTCGGCTCGGTTACCAAACATTTTTACTTTCGAAAAGGGTTTCTCAGAATTATTTCAGATTTTTAACATGTGTCTTTCGATAATTTGTTTTAAAAATCGTGGATAATTAAAAATGTGTAAAAAACACAGCCAGATCGAAACCTGGTGGAATGCCCCATATATAGTGTGCAAGCATCTATACACATAACTTTCACTCTGCGACCTCCTTCCCCTTTTCGCTGTCTATGCACTAGCTGTCAAGCAAATCGGGCGGGGGTGTCAACGTGAGCTTTGGTTCTGAGGGTCGCTACACACGAGGGTGACAACGAGTTTGTCAATGCGCAATCCTGTATCGACACTCTAACCACCGAAAAAAAATTGTCGGTACAACCCTTGCGATGATAACCAACACTGAAAACCCAAAACTTTTTTAAAAATTTAGACATTTTTTAACACAATTTTGTTTTAACAAAAAAATTGTTAAAGACAGAATGAGTTCTTTTTAGTCTTGTAATAAAACTATATTTTGCTAATTTATATAACAAAAAAATTTCTTTTAAGCGAAACATTTTCTTACGAAATTATTATACACAGTGAAGACGAACTTTTGAACATTTCACAAAAATGTTTTGTCTACAAAAATCCAACATTTTTTTTTTAGTTCATAAAAAAAACGATTCTATGATTTACTTTTACAAATGCAAATACAAAAGTAGAAAAAAATGCCAATTTTACAATGTATTTTATATAAAAAGAAAATTGCTCTTGACTCTAACATTTTATTAAGAATACAATATTTTTCTTGTCACGATCACAAATTATTGTTAGCAAAAAACAAAAACGTTTTTTATGTTAGTTTATTATTTTAACAAAAAAAAAATGATAAATCACAGAATGTGTTATTGTTAAACATACAATTAAACTCTTTTCTCCGGGCTAATTACTTATTAGCATAACAATTCTTTTCACAAAACGTAGCATTTCGATTTTACAAAATTATTTTTTTACCATGCCACCACCATTTTTTTCATCCTCCCAAAATATTTTCGTATTCATATTTTACCTACCACTTTGAAAGAAAATATTTTTGTCGATGATCTATACAAAAATGTGGAAATGTTGGTACTTGATCGAAAGATGTGGGACGAAGGTGCGAATATCTCGCTGTAAACATATCCGAACGATAAATCAAGATCGATCGTAGGTGCAGCGGTAGCTTATATACCCGTGCAAACAACTCGTTTTTGCATATTTTAAAATCGCGATGGAATCGCAAAACAGACAACCGACGAAGACGCGTCCTCGGCCAGTGCGCGGTAGGTATGTCGTCAGCGTTCTCTCTCTCTTATTCCAAAACGGATTATTCGCAATGACTGCCAGTTCTGTGTCTCCGCCATATATACTACTGTTATAAGCTGATCTATACTCACGTATTAATGTAGGAAAGCGTGTGTGTATAGCCGTGTAGTACACTAGAGAGTATATATAACGGGTAGGTACCGCTACGTTTTACGAGCGAGTCGCGCGATTTATCTTTGATCGCGCGAGATATCGCGCTCTGACCTTTACGATCGTGCTGGCCCTGGCTCTCGTGCACGTGTCTATATTTTTTTTCTTTTGCTTTTTCTCACCCGCAACTACCGAGTATCCAGTCGAATGACAACCCCCTTAAGCTTATCACTATTTGTGCAAATAAATTACTAATCATCGATAATCACTCCATAATCACAATGATATAATGCTGGGGTTTTGCAGAGATTTCTATACGCTTTGCATAGATAACACAGCCTTTTTATTTATCAATAAGAAAAGTAGGTAAATAAATAATCGTATCAAGTGTTGAGATGAAAAATGACGACAGAGTAATTGTGCAACCGGTTACTGTGTGTTCGAGAGAAATTGAAAGGCATTTACGTAAATGAGAATTCGAAGATTAAAATTAATTGAGATTTATTATTGATGATCTATGAATTGAGATTTTGACGTTGGGTTGTTTTTTTTTTGCATTTTTTTTTTGGTTTATTGTGAAAAAATGATATTTTGACTTAAGAACGTGTAATTGAATTATGATTTGCATTGATAATAATAATTATTGTTATTGGAGAAATTAAAAGCTATGCTGAGACAGAGTTAAATTTCGAAAAGTATTTAATGAACATACAAACGAATTAAAGTTAAAGAATAGTTCAATTTTTGAGATTTAAACCATATATTTTTACTTACGAACGTCGAGAATATATATTTTTTTTTTCAAGTTGATTTAGAAAAACGTTTGTAAATTTTAAGGTTTACAAAAAAAGCATAAGAGTAAAAAAAGAATGTTTAAAAAAAATTAATTTCATGTAACTAAATACTTTTTGTTATTTTGACAGTAAAAACGTAAATTTGATGCAATTATTCTTTTTTTTTGGTCAGAGTTATATAAAAGAAAAAAAAAACATTGTAAATCCGAAAAATGTGCTTTTTAATTTGTCACTACTAATTAAAAAAAAAACTGGAAATGATTTTTTCATCAAAGTAACAAACCCGTTTGATACTTATTCAACGAAATTATTTTTAATGAAAACCAGTAGTCCGAATTTATAAAGTTATTTTTTATTACGTATAAAAAGGTTTAGCCTACATACGATCAACAATGTTTTTCAATAATATTACAAACTAAATTTTGTAACTTTAAAAACTAAAAAAAAAATGAATGGTTATCCATTTTTATCAAATTCGTCATATTTATAACGAACAAAAATTGTAAATTTGAGAAATTCATACATTTTTTGGTAACATTTTTGATTTAAAAAGATTGAACACATTTAAACTTCGAGAAACGTAATTCTTTTTTTAATTTCAATGTCGCTGACAAAAAAAAATCCTACAATCATACATTGTAATTTTTGCTTACATACTAGAATTTCGAGAAATGTATCATTTTTTCGCCATTGAAATTCATCTTTAAAACATTGCAAATTTCTACATACATAATTTTTTTAATTGCAAATTTCGACAAATTTACAATTTTTTCTGTAACGCATAATTACACATTGGAAAACATACAAGAGTAAAAAAAATCAATTCAATTATAACCAAGCTGAATCATAGTAGTAAATCCAATTCCAAAATCAGCTCCCTCAAGTCCGCAAGATTGCCAGGATAATCGACAAAAATGTTGAATTATCTATAACGACATAATGGGACATAGATTTTGGATAGGTATAATAATAGATGAGTGTGCGGAAGTAGCTAATTTCCGGGTGGTTGGGGTTGCGCGCTGCGTGGTGAGTTTGAGCACCTCTTGGTAATTCGCTGTATAGCCAAAGCTTCTGCTACTGCCGCTCGCTGCTGCTGCCGCTGCTGCTGCTGCTACTGCTGGTGAGGCTGAGTGTGCTCTGGAGCTTGGATATGCGGGGTGGCTAAAGCTGACGCAGTGTGGGGTAGGTGGTCGCGGTATGCCCGGTAGCCAATTCCCTGCTCGGAGCTCGACTCGGCGGGTCCATTCATCGCCGAGGACTACGTGACCGGTTTACCAATCCCGCAGCCGCCTCATCTCTCTCTCTCTTTACTCCTGCACAACGTGCTTTGCTGCCGAGTCGCGCGGCAGGCTTCGAGCAGGGAATATACTTACACTTATCTATATCCCGTTCCTCCACTCGTTGCGGCTCGCGTGGTAGTAAATACGTATGGCATGAATCCACGAGACTCTCCACGTACAACGAAACTCTCTCTCTCCTCTTCCTCTCTCTCTCTCTCTTCCTCTTTCTTTGCAGCATCCCACCGGGACGCCTACCTGCCTGTATATATACGTCCGCACGCGCACCAAACAACCACCCCTTGGCACTCGCCTCTACTCTCTCGCTGGTATCGACCCTGCAAAACGTGGCTTTCGCTACTTCAAACTCCTCTGCCAGACAGACGAATCTCTCACTGGATGGGCTATTCAGCCATTTCGAAATTTCGTTTTCGAATTTGTCATACACGTATATTTTTCGATATTGCCAATCTTGGATTTTTCGCCGTTGGTGTTCCCTGGAGATGCGGAGGCTACGCTAAAATATTGAGAGATTGAATGGGTGGTGGTACATGGCTGGAACAGAATTATTTATAAATATCGATCAGTCAAAATACAAACGGAGAAATTTATAGAGTTAACTCTTTGAGATATCTTTCCTGTTGAAAAAAGGAACAATTCATAACACTTTTTTTGATCTGGAATATAGTAAAAATGTCGCTTTTGTTATTTTCAGTTTGAACACTATTATGTTCAAATTCTTATATCCAAATTTTTTAAATATAAGAAATGCAACTCTGTTCGAATTTTTTTTCTTTAAGATAGATTTCAAATCATCAACATATTTTTCTGAATTTTGTAGATTAATACTGACAAAGTCCCGATTTCTTTTTGTAGCGAAATGACTATATTTTTTTTCGTCCAATGAGATCTTTGATTTCACCTAAAATTTTCACAAAAAAAAATAATACACAGGGTAACATATTTCTTTTTATTTTACAGCTGAAAATTTGCTCCATTTGCAACAAATTTTGCTGTGGAAAATAAAGATTTGTTCGTTTAGCAAAAAAATTTTTAATAATTTCTCACCCTGTTGTAGAATTTACAGAAATGTTTGTAGAATCGACAAAAAAATCGGCAATGTGATCATCGAATATTTAAGCAGACAGCAAAACTCGACTAAACATCGATGCAAATTCAGTTAAATACGATTTTTTTTACGGCTTATGTATTTTTGACTTAAATACTAGCGATTTTTATTGCGGATTCTATACATACATCCTTGGAAGTTCTGTGAAATTAAAAAAAAAAAAACAGAAAATTCTTAAACAAATTCGCTAGAATTAATTCTTTACATGAAAATGCATTCAAGGGTTTACAATTTAATTTTTTTAATGTTCTATTATTCTTCCAAAATATAAATAGAAAAAAAAACAACTTCAAAATTTTCATGAAAAACAAAAATCTAAGAAATAATCTGAAAAATATCTGCGACGTTCCGGAAAAAGTGGCTAAAAATTAAACCACATTGGCGAGGCGTTTTGATTCCGAATGAAAATTTAAAAAATCCCCAAAATTACCTTTCGTAAGGTATTCTCTTATTTTCACTTATGAGTCACACTTTTTAGAATTAACGGCCCGGATTATGCGAAATATTCTATACAGTATAATTTATTGTGACGATTTTGACAGTCTGTGCAAAATTTGGGTTGATTTTTCATTATCAGTAGTACGGAATGTGAACTTTGGCCGGAGGATTTTTCTTTTTTATAAAGGTGCCTGTGTTAGGAAGGTAAGAGGGAGGAGGGCAAAGAGAAGGAGGATATGTTAGGCATCGGGGCCACGACGACGCGCTTTCTCGAGAATATCGAGGCCCCGCAGCGCGACGGACCAGTCATTGTCGCCCTGCCTTCTTCATCTGCATACAATGCCGGAGACACGCGTGAATACGCGTCAGTCGCGCCGTCGCGGTCTCCCGTATCATCGGAATATCGTTTATAACGGCCGTCCCATCAAGAAATTTTAATGCTCGGTATAGACTTGAGGAACTTGATGGGGGTCGTGCGCCGTGTCTATGACGTCGCGCACACGCCGATTACGAATAACCAGTCCATTTTTATTTTAACGCCCTAACGTTTTAAATTTATATTAATCAAAAATCAATTTACCAAGCGTGAGGAATTCTTCTTGTAATTATTATTTATCTCCAACATGGTTGCAAACAATAAGTATATAAATATATTAGATTCGAGGGCGAAGAAACTTTTTCTAACGAATGTGAGTTTGTAACACGAACTGAAGGCGAATGTTGCAATCACAAGAGTTAGAAAAAGTGTTTCGCACGAGTATTGTAGGAAATTTTATTCCACAAGGTGCGAAAATAGGGGTTTTACGCACGCGGGATGTTTGGAAAAGCAACCATTATCGCACCGAGTGAAATAATGTACTATTATCTCACGAGTGCGAGAAGTAGGCACTTCTCGCATCTCCTGGTATAATTGTATATTACGATATGAGTGCCACGTGGTGCGAGAAGTGCCTACTTCTCGCACTAGTGCGATAAAGTTGTATACAAAACTCGTGCGAGAAACTTTTTCTCAACTCGTGTGATTGCTACACTCGTCAAGAAAAAGTTTAATCGCACTTGTATCTATTATCTCACTAGTGCGAGAAGAAGGTATACTGATATTTATTTTTTTCAATCTTAACTTTCTATTGACAAAAAGTAATTTTTTAAAAAACTTTACAAGCGTAAGTTTAATAGTTAACAAAAAAATTATTAATGAAATTTCAATAATTTCGTACATCTATATTTTATTCTGAAAGTTTAAGATTTAAAATTTCAAAAACCCTATTTTTTCATTTCTCTCCTAGTTTAACAGAAGACAAATATTAGTTGGTTATTTATTAAAATTAATTTTACCAACAATACCAGTCCGATTTTATCTAGAATTATTTTTTATTTTTCACCGCATGAAATAAAAGCCAAATAAATTAACAAAAATTTGAAAAAAAGTATACTCAATTGAAAAAAATATTTTCCGCGTTAGGTAGTGCTTAGATAAATTACAGAGTATTGAAACGAGTCGATTCGTACTGTAAAAAAATCATCTCGCTTTACGATCTAACGGTAACGGATACCCTCAATTAATAATGATCGAAGGAGCGATCGCTCTCGTTAGACAGATTGGCAATCGGCGTTACAGAGCAAGTCAGTGTTAGAGGTGGGGCTTCAATAATAATAACCCCGGCGTTTTGTACAGCGAGCATTGAATAGCACGACAGAGAGTTGTCCGTATATACGGTTAGATACGCCAGTGGAAGAGCCCTGATCATAACTGTTAGTGCTCGCCCATTTCGAACTGAATAGTGGCAACAGTTGCGGTTTATGAAATTAAATCGGTCTCGACGAACGAAACGAGCGACACGCTTTACCTCCCCCCCCCCCCCCCCCACCTCACTAAAACTCGGCTCTCTTTCCCCACGAATATCCGCCTCAGTGTCTCGATATTGAGGGCACCGCTTGAGGAATTTAAAGGGCGATGCAAAATATGTATTTTAAATGAAAAAAAAAAAAAAAATAAATCATCCACAATTTGTCAATTTAAGTGGTATTTTACGTAGCTGTCAATTGTAATTAATTATGATGACGTTGATATGATTTTGCTATTGCGAGAAGAAGTATGAGAGACGGGGGAACAGGCACACTTGGTAGAATTTATTTCAACAGGCTTCACCCTCGTTTCTATAGCGAAATATTACGGTGTAAGCAATGAAATAAGCTTGAGTCGAGGGTGCGGCATTTATTTTGAAGCGGCCTCTAGTACTTTCAAGCTACACGCCCGGCCACGTGTATTATATTCAGACCCGAGTGCAGCCACTTTTATCTCTTCTATTAACCCTCACGAGAGGTAATTAAATTAAATGATCCACGAGCCCTCGATCATAGTTTGCCGGCGTTCTCCAATGCGGACTTTATAATAACGCGACTGTACACAGTAAAAAGTAAATTAACAAATTAATTTACAAAATTGGAAGAACTTTTCTTTTTCATTTAAAACAAATTCGTTTATTTTCTAAGATCCGTATGATTTCTTTCACAATTTTTTCTTCGTTATGATTTTTTTTTGTTATTTCGAAAAATGGATGGAGACACGAATTTCGGATATATTTTTTTGGGGTAATATTTTACATTAAACTCAAAAAGATTTAGGGTAATTCTTCGAACAGTGTCGTAGCTATAGCCATTAAAAAATTATAAATGAAAACTTTTTAAATGAAGAAAAAATTGTGAAAGCAATCATATGGATTTTAAGAAAATCAGCGAATATATTTGAAATGAAAAAAAAATTATCTTATTTTTCATTAACGATTTCTTTTGTCCACAAACGACTACAATTTTTTTAAACAAAAAAAAATTCTAAGCTTTACTATTAATTTTGTATTTTATGTTAAAGGAACATGAAAAATGTACGAATTTATAAATATGTTACTTTCTGTCACTTTAGTTCAACAAAAAAGACGTGAATCACAAAATCATTTTTTTGTTCAAGTAACAAACGTATTTACTAATTTTTTTTTTTTCAAATCGTATCATTACGATATTACAACCATTTTTTTCCTCTACTTTTCATTAGTGACATCAAGCTGTAGTCAAATAATTGTTTCCTCGTATCCTCATTTTTTTAGGTACAAATTTGACTAACAATAAAAATATATCTAAATTGCTTATTTGCATGAAAAGTCTTCCAACATTTTATGACAAATAAATGCATACTTAAAATTGAATTATTTTTGACATCCCAGTATCTGATGAATCTTGCACTCAGGCTCGTGTTGACATTTGTTAAACAGATTTAACTTGAGTGTCCAAAATGTAATGAATAAAAAATTGAATATTCCGCGTCAAGTCGATAGATCGGTGGATGTTACACGTGGTTGAACGCTAAGCCGATAACGCATAAATGATGCATGTATGTATGGGCAGAGGCACCAGCAGGTTGGGATGATGTAGGTATGGGTAACGATAATGCACACGTGGATTGCGGGGCGCGTTATCGTGAATCGTAGGAAATAAAATTCAGGGGAAAGTGAGGTTCGTGCAGCTGGGACAAAATCGCAGTAAGAGGAGAAGGAAGAGAGCGCACACCGTGCACGCCGGAGTTAGTGCTCGTTGGCAGTATATCAGAGTTGAGCTTCGGGCACTAGTGCTGCTGCTGCTGCTGCTGCTGCTGCTGCTCTCGCTACATGTGCCGAGCCGAGCTCTCCGGCTTCTTCTCGACGCTTCCAGCAAGCCCGTATATACCTCTCTCACGGGGGTTGCTATACGGCCCCGCTCGTATAGCTCGCGCGCGCACGTGCTCTCGACTCCTGGAGGGTTTCGCCCTCGCGCTCTTTTCCAAGCAGCTCCCGCGGGAGCTACGTACCATTTTGCATAAATCGCGAGACACCCCGCCGGTACAACCCAGAACCATCGCAACGGGGAGATTCCGGAATAGCTTCGAGATCGCTGAAAGGAAACAAAATAGAACACCGCAAAAAAGAAAGAAAAAATCTTCAACGAATGAAACGTTCCGTTTAATAAGAAAAAGAAAAAATTGTATTGAAATATTTTATGGAAAAAAGAATTTAATTTTTTATAAATATCTCACGATTTTCTTTTTTTTTTATTTATGCAATTTGAGATAATTTGTTTTGAGCTGACTGAAATAAAATAGAACAGCACAAAATAATCCTTCGACGAATGATTTTTCTTGTTAATGTTGACTCGTCTAAGATGAACAAATTTACAAAAAAAATGTAACTTATTTTTTTTCAGAAAAAAATGAGTATCACAGAAAGTAATATATCAAGTAGCAATAAGATCTAGATAATTATTTTAAATATCTGAGAGATTCAGGAAACAAAAAAAAAACAGTGCCTGAATAAACTGTGAATGCCGCATATTCAGTGTTTTGCGTGACAGATTTCTAAAATCTATAAAAAAAGAAATATATTTTGGAGAGTATGCAATAAATAATGATAAGAAGGCATAATTCGGTTGTGACTGAATGCTCGATTAAGCAGAGGCATGTACACCGATCGGTGATGCCTACAGCTCGACACAAGTAGTAATCTATAGGTATAAGCTTGACAATAACCGCAATATGTTTCACTCCGTGTCTCTCCGGCTCGGGGTAACCGAGTCATATTGTTTTATAGCCCCACTGACGATAATTTCTCGGCAGACGGCCGCCTCTATATGGGTTTGTGCACGTTCCTCGTGTACTCTTCGGGGAATGGGATCGAGAAATACTGCACCATAGCTAGTCGTCATCAGTAGATGGGTTGTTTCATATAGAAATCCACTCATCGCAATAGCTTCAGTTAAACGACACTGGCTATGTGAATTGAACATTGAACCTGTCGATTTTCATCAATATTAATTCTCGTGTCACGAAAATGTTTGGCAAAATCTATGAAAATATAGTGGAGAAATATATCGTATATTTTAATTATGTAAATATTCGATTGAAACATCGAAAATCTTATCATGACAAAAAAACGTTTTTTTTTTAAAATATTTTTGTCAGTAAAAAAGAAATCTTTAAGTAAATTACGTATTCTTAATTGTTTGTAATGCTGCTTTGATAATGTAAAAAAAATCCCAGATACAAGTACAACAAATTGGGGAGTGGGTTTAATTATTTTATGCCACGCAGTGCGAGAAAGTTGTGTACGAAACTCGTGCGAGAAACTTTTTCTCGTATCGTAATAAAGTATTATGCCACGCGGTACGAGAAGAGCCTACTTTTCGCACGCTTATTGTACTTCTCGCACTCGTGAAATAAAATTGTATACGAAACTCGTGCGAGAAACTTTTTCTCGTATCGTAATAAAGTATTATGCCACGCGGTACGAGAAGAGCCTACTTTTCGCACGCTTGTTGTACTTATCGCACTCGTGAAATAAAATTGTATACGAAACTCGTCCGAGAAACTTATTCGGCTCTCGGAAAGCGTTATCTCACCAGTGCGAGAAGTAGGCACTTTTCGCACCGCGTGGCATAATAGTACATTATGATACGAGTGCGATCAAACTTTTTCTCAAAGAGTGTGAGTTTACAGTACGAGCCGACGGCGAGTGTTGCAATCTCACGAGTTGAGAAAAAGTTTCTCGCACGAGTTTCAAGATGCAAATTTATCGCGCTAGTGGGAGAAGTAGGCACTTCTCGCACCGTGTGGCATAAAGTTGAAACTCGTGCGAGATACCATTACAATTTTTTTTGTTTTAATAATTTCAATATTTATTATTTTTTTAAATGTCTTGCAAAAATTAAACACTTACATGTTTTTCATATTCAGATCTGAGAACTTTTCCACTTGATCAGAACACGCGTGCAGTTTTATATTTAATTTTTGATACCGATTTTAAAAAATCATGATTATTCCTGAAATTGGTAAAAACTCCGTTAAACAAACGTCTAGTTAGTAAGGCAAATAAAATATTTGTCAAATTGATCGAACGTTCTTTTAGTAAAAATCCATGAATAAATTCTCCTCATGTTATTATAATTTTGTCACTTTTATCCTAATTTCAGTGTCTTATTAATTACTAATTGCCTTTCCAATTAACGAGTTAGCTTAACTATATAGGATGATGAAAAAGGCACCTGAGATCAAGAAAAAAAAAAAGAAAAAAAAAAAAAGTTTCTTACGCAACTTAAACTCCACGCATATCGGTACACATTTATTTATGTGTGTTGGTTTTATCTGTACGAAGCTATAAGTTAAGATTAACCTCAGTTATATAGCGGTGCCGTTCCACTCGGTTCTCATAGTATAACCTGGTGGAGAGTTGTCTCGGGTCCTGGACCCCGAAGCCACTGTAACGAATGAGGACATTTGACGGGATTAATTTATGTCCAGTTTGGTAACCGAACGCCATGATACGCCCCGAGAGATCATCCGTAGAGCGCGACGAGGACAAGAAAGCTTCTATACTTGCCGTTCGAATGAGCTAGTGAAAGGATGAGAAACGAATATATACTCGATGATATAAGCAGGAACGAGAAGTGCCTCCTCTTACACTCATCCATATAATAGTATTTAGGAAATACACGAGACACAAGTTCGCACCGCCTTTTTTTCTTTCTCCTATATATATATATATATATATATATATATATGTATATATATATCTCTACGGTTTCATCAACATCTCAGATATCGTTCTTATAGCGTTGTGTTGCGGTGAGGGATCTGCCAACTCGTCGTTATCTCGCCACTCGAATGACCGGCCATTAAGCCAGACAAACGTATTCTTGGCTTAACGGTGTCGCCGCGGGATCTTCGCCAATATACCGTCATCTATACATACACGCTTTGAATATATATGTTTTTTACAACTCTCGTATAAAATATTGACAACTGCAATTTTTTTTTTGCTAATTCAAAGGAATGCGGAAATCTTTTTTTTGTTGTTGTATAATCCTATTATTTATTTCGCTGAAACAGGGGTTTGATTTTACGATTTTTTATTTAAAAGTAAATGACAAAATCAGTTGATTTTTCTGTTGTCAATATGATTTATGTCAAGGAGATCTAATAATACGAGTTCAAAAATTGCAAGAGTTTGTGTTACATCTGCTTTGATTTTTTGTTCCTCTGTTATAGTAGACTTTGAAAACCAAAATTTGCGGAATGATTTTTTTGATACGTCAAAGGAATTTGGGAAACCTTTTTTGTATAATCTGTTACTTCCTCATAGAGGAAGCTTTGTTTTAATGACAATTTTTTTTCGAGATTTTATGTCAGTATACTCAGAATGGACCAAAACGTTGAGAAAAGTGCTTCGAAAATTTGGCACGCAAGTAGAGTATTTGTTCCCCTTTGAATGTTGCGATTTTTGACAAAATATATATAGTCATTAGGATTTTATGTAGTTTTTAATTTATTGAAAAAATGACGTGGTCTCTCTAACTCTTGTAAAAGTTCGCCGATTTAGCTAAATAGCTCTTCATAACTGGAGACACGTTCAATGTTGTTTGGTATTGAATTTGGATGAAATCGGTAAAGCGGTTCGGATTTTACGGCATTTTAAAATTTTCGGAATTTTTTTGAAAATTCTATAACTCGAGAACGGTTCAAGTAACAAATCTAAAATTTTGCGTAAAACTTAAATGGGGTGTGTCAATGTTTAATACGAAATTTAGCCAAAATCGATAATGTAGTTAAGATTTTGCCGGAATTTGTATTTTCGTATTAAAAAAAAAAAATACCGTAACTCCAGAACGGTTCAAACAACCAGTCTAAATTTTTTGCATAAAACTTAAATAGAGTGAGTCAATGTGTATGACCCTAGAACAGGGTTCCAGTACAAATTTGACGCAAATCGGTCAAGCGGTTAAAATTTGGTGGCATTTTGAAAAATGTCGATTGGGCAGTAAGCTCTTGCAAATTACGGGATATTTTATTTTCTAGTGAAAAAGAAGTAAAACAAGGCTGCAATGTTGAACTTTGTAAATTGCTTCCTCATTTATCCACTTTTGACGAAGCTTCCTCTATGAGGAAGCCAAAATTGATCATCATACTTCCTCATAGAGGTACCTTCGTCAAAAGTGGAAAAATGAGGAAATAATTTGCAAAGCTCGAGTTTTTTTTTTTTTTTTATGAAATCGATTTTTCGACTCTCACTTGAAATTCCCTTTGCAAGTTTATATCGATGCTGCTGTGCTGTTCACTGGTGAACTGTGCGTTCACGCTCTCGGCCAAACCAAATATTTCTTAGGCTATAGGACCTCCAAATGGAAATCAGGTTTCGGATCTTTCGAATCTGATTCCAAAACTTAAAGTGGGTAACCTTCTTCGAAACCTACTTGGTAGCCGCCCTGCATATGTGCTGAACGCGAGACAACCTAGACTGCCTCTTGTATCCTCGTCCGCACGTCTCGAAAACCCCACCAAAGCGATAAACCATTCGTGTGATTTATTCTCTCGATATCTTGTACCCCACCTCGTTTATTTCGAAATTAAGGATCGTAATGAAGATGCTGTTGCAAGAGAAATGGAGTGAGAATATAATATTCTGTCAGTGCCTTGTGATGGAAAAAAAACAATCACTAGAATTTATCAAATATTTAATTGTGTGAAGCAAATAGTTTTTTTAAAGTAATATTTATTTTAATTTAATTATTATTTTATTAATAAATGTTACGAAAGATATTTTCGCTATGTTGTAATAGATTTGTAACCATATTATATTAGAGACATAAATATAAATTGCAAGTAACGTTTTTATTTATGAAATTATTTCTTGCAGTGCAGTATTTTTTTCTCAGTTTTTAAATTACCTGTGACGAACAACAGTTTCGTAATTTTCTCAACATTTTTCCATGTTTATGTATAACGAAATTTATTGCGCCTAAAAATATTTCACTGGGTCAAGAGCTCCTTCTGACCTACAAAAAACAGAACCATTCACTTTATTACCGTCGAGTTTGGTAATTTATTGATCGAGACCAAAAATCGTAGTTCAGTAGAGATCGGTTTTTGTATAAAGTAAAAACTAAATTGAAATTCGTATGGCTTTAACTACACGTCCACAGAAACTTTTTGGTACATTGACGCAATATTTTTTTTTTCAATTTCTATTTTTACAAAAAAGAAATTTTGTAAAAATAGAAATAGAAAAGAAACAAAATTGTGTCAAGGTATCAAAAAGTTTCGGTCGTTTCTAATTTAATAAATAAATATTTGCAAATTTAAGAAATTCTTTTCATCACTTTTAATTTACAAGCAAGAACAAAATGTAGATTTGCAAAATTTACAAAAGCTTTCTGTTATTTTTGATATAATAAACAATGAGTGTAATATCCAAAAACAAATAGATAAAAAAATTAGTTTGATACGAAAAGAAAAAAAGAAAAAATTATATGTGTATGTCTAAAAGTGGTGTGGCGAGAAGTAGCGTGATCTTGAAATCGGCTGGCCATGGAAGTTACTCACAGCTTCCACGGTGATTGATAGTGATTTGGCAGATAGCGATCGCAGCAACAGCAGCAGCAGCAGCAGCTCTTGGGCTCGTGCGTTCGCGTACCTGACCCTCAAGAGAATCTCTTATATTGGTCTGCTCCAAGGCACCTCATGCCCCACGAGGCCTCAAGAGAGAAAATCAACTTCATCTGCTCTTCACCCAATTGCAGCGCAGACGCTCTTCAAGCCAAATAAGCACTTACCGGTTTCTCTTAATTATTTTCCTTCCCAACTATACTCACACACACACACACACACGCACGCATGTATATATATATATATATATATTTAATATTATATATTATATATTATATATTAAAGTCTACACATAATATCGTCACAGTCAAATTGCTTCCTTGGTAGTAGATTTGGTGGGGTAATCCTACCAACAGAGCATATATACGATAAGACATCGCAATGTAGTACGAGGAGAGTTAGGTTCTCCAGTGGAGGTGGATTGCCACCGGGGGAAAGCATTATCCGCGCTTCGGGGCTAACACCGCGGTTATCGGGAAGCGCCGATCTCTTCGGTGTGGGTGTCCGAAATCCAAATGTCTATTGAGTGCGAGAGCAGTCAAGTGACCTGGCAGAAGCACCCCGCGGAGATACCCGCGCGCGCCCCTGCATACAATATCCCACTAGACACCTCCTTAGACACCCTTTCAATTTCCTATATAACCGATAATCATCTCACTCTGTTACTCTCGTCTCGGTCTTTACTTGAGATCCATATAAGACGATACAAACGCGCATTTTTTCGCTACGACTTTTCAAGGCACGGACGAGTTTCTATGTCCGATTTTTTTTTTTTACCACGCTTTACTAAGCAGCTAATAATAAATCAAGCAGTTGGAATCAAATCTGCGGAAACAACTGAGTCAACGAGAAGCTAAAGAGGAAAAAAAATAGATTCGTTTTTTAATGGTAGAAAAAAGGAAGGTCGTGTGTTTACGTGCTTAGTCATTTTTTTTCTCTCGGTTGATAAAAAATAGTTGGTCAGTCTAAAGATTCGTGAATCTTTTGAGATTCGCTAAGCAAGAAACACGCATTGTGACATTATGCACAATCCATTTTGCTTCCTCGTAGAGGAATTTCTATTTTCATGAACACTTTTTTTTTCGACATTTTCATGTCAGGATACTCAGAATGCGTGCGTGCATACGTGCGAGCGGCTGTGTGTGTGTGTGTGTGTGTGTGTGTGTGTGTGTGTGTGCGCCTCTTTTCACAAAGCGTCCTCTACGAGGGAGCCAAAATTGATCAACATACTTATAGAGGTAGCTTTCTAAAAAAAGCTTTCTCAAAGATAGTAAATAATGAGGAAGCGATTTGCAAGGTTCTACTTTGCAGGCTTTTTTTTACTAACCAAATAATGTTTTTGAAACACATGCTCGTAACTTCATTGAATGGCGCACGTACACATTCAAAAGTATAAATTATGGGAAATGTATCGATAAATTGAAAAAGAAACGAGTCGGAAAATAAGTGTCATAATGTAGCGAAATCGTCCCTACTCGAGTACGTTGTGTGTGGGCAACACATGGATGCCTCTTCGATAGCAAAGGTCGAGCAATATAGCACGATTGGGCCGTCGCTTCTGTGCTGGTAGCGCATATTCCGCAACTGCACCTCAAGAAATCTTCGGTGAACGCGGGGCACAGTTTGTATCGCGAGCGTCAGAGAGAGGAGAGTTAGGCCGAATAAAAGTCCAAAGGGCCTTTCTGGCCAAGCATTCGCCCCCGAATAAGTCAACTCACTTTTTATTCTTGTCTCAGAGATACATTCTTTATAGGCGGTTGGTTTGTTCTCTCTCTCTCTCTCGCAGCTCCGAGAGACAAAGACAGAGTACGTCCATACATACAATATATATGTTATGAACGTATATTTCCCGTTGCACAAGCCAGCAACCAACCAAGCTCTGCTCTGCACAAGCATAAAGGCTCCATGTGGTATACCTGTGTATAAATACTAAGTACGAAAAGGCCCAGTGGACCTTACAAGCTGGCCCCGTGTTCGGGACCTTACTTATTGGACAGTTTACACGCCGAGATGCTTTTTTTTCTTCTTCATATGCCTTGGTATGCTTCACTGTCAAAAATATTTGCGCAATTTTTATTGCCAAAAATGTAATTCATCGGCTGGCATATTAAATTTAATGCACAAGTGTTGTACAATTACAGAACTTTTATATTGCACTTAGAACATAGTTGAAGAAACCCAAATTTGATTTAGACTCTACCGCTCGACCGAATTGATTTTAATACTGACAAAAGATAAATTCTTCGTGCCAGTCCCTAAACGATAGATAAACGTCATATTTATCGGTTTCTCTGAAAATAAAAAATGTCAACAATCTGAAAATAATTTTTTTTTCTGTCCGACTAACTCGACTTAAACAAAAATGTTATTTCTTATTGAAAATTATCGATCGATGACGACCGCGATTTTTTAAGAGATCCGGAAGAGGGAGAAAGGTTTGAAGGACGTGTATTTTTTGACATCCTCCGGCAAAGGATCCTGGAGAAGAATCGGGACCCGCAAAAGCAGAGTCCATCAGGGATCGCACGTATATATACGTTATTGCATGGGGCCGATATACGTCTCAGGTAACCGTGGGCCGCACGAGCCCGTGGGGCCCTTTGCCGCAGTCTCACACGAAACGGCGCCTAATAATATGCGCGCAAAGTTTACTTCGAGCGTGAATTTCTACCTCCGGGGCGTCATTGTAACGAGTCACAAGGATTCCCGTGGCAGAGGGAAGCAACATAGCCCAACAGCATCGGACGCCTTCAGACTCTCGTCGGCTATACCAGCAGCCGTTATATGGTAGAGGAGAGCAGCGACGTTTTTGCATGAAAATGCATGGGGTGATTGGAGACTTTAGAAAATTTGCGGAGCTATAGATTACCGAAGCGAGAGATGAGAGGAAACAATGAAAATAAATGTCTCGAGGCTCGCTCGTTACATTTCTTACAATTATACTTCGACACTCTTGTCAAACGCAGACACCCCAAAAAATCTTGTTGCAAACTGTCGTTAGATTTAAATTAGGAAAGAAAAAAATTCATGCGCGTCATTGTCACTGAATTTTTCAAACCCATTACACCAATAATTTTAATTAACTATATATATATTTTTTTTGTCCACGATCAATATTTTCGACAGAATAATATTTCGAATGAAATTTGATTTTTTAACAAATAGTATAATAAGTGCTTCACAAATCGGTAAAAAAAAAGATATTTCAAACAACATTTCTCAAAACTGGTTGTAGATAATAATTGAATAGTCCCAGCTCCGGGCATTAAAAAAGAAAGAAAAACAGTATTAATTTAAAAACTACCACTAGAATATAATTTCTATGATAGATAAGAAAAAAAATCGTATAATCTAATCGGTAGAGTAAACTACTCGAGTGCCTGGTGACTCGTATAAGTGATTGCAATTAACATAAAAGCGACAGATTTTTCGCACGCATTATACCTACACTCATGAGCGGTGACTATTTTTAGCGCTCGAGTCATGTCAACCGGTCTGCCCATAAAATCGTACAAACATTCGTTTATTCGTATACGTACACACCGCACAAATACCAAATAAATAAATAAAAAAAGTGACTTCTCTTACACTTTCGATCGACGAGAGTTATCTCGATGTTTTCTGTTATTGTCCGAGAGTCTCCGATGTCTCTAGCTGATGGCTTTCGTATAGCAATTGAGTCATGTCGACCGTCGGAAAGAACATTTCTTGGGCTTCACCGGGTTTTTTTTTTTTTTTTTTTCTTCTTTTTCTTCTCTCTTCTAGAGTCTCTGTAAAACTGCGCGTCTTGAGGACAGGTTTTCCAGCTAGATCGTTGAGAACGTGGATCTAACAGAGTTGACGATCTTTGTCAGCAAAGATGAGAACTAGCGAGAACGAAAAAAAAAAAGAAGAAAAAAAAGGCAGAGACTTGAGGAGTGGAGCAAGGAGTACTGGTTACTACGACTGTTGGAAGGTCGAATAGTATAGAAAACAGCGGATCCTTTCAGAAGCAGAAATATTTATCGACGCAATATTGACACGGAACACGCTGGTCAAACGTACGACTTTTGTGTGTGTGCGTGTGTGTGTGGCGTGTGTCCGACGTCACACGCATTTATTTAATTTGTTAAGTGTTAATTTTATATAATTTTTTGACCAAGCATTTATAAGATGGAAAACGTGAGAGTCTGAAGCTCGCGAAGATCCCCAAAATAGTTTGGCAAACAAGCTGCTGCTGCTGCTGCTGCTGCTGCTACTGCTGTTGCTGATGCTGTGGTGTCGCTGTTACGATAGATCCTACATGTTTTAGCTTTTGCTACCGGCGTTATCGACTTGCCACAGAATCTTAGTTGTACACTATGAACCAGCTTACGTCGACTGCAAACTAAACCTTTAGTTTCTTGAGAAACTTTGCGCATGATATTAACAGTTTGTGTTTGAAGATATTCTACACAGCCGATGTTTTGTCAGATAATTATTTATTTTCTGCTAACAAAATTAAAATGTTTGTTAGGGTGGCACGAAATAATTCTATTGCTTTCTATCACCTAGAATTTCAGATGCACCAGTATAAAATATAGATTTTTTAATATTGTTTAAAAAAAAATTAAGGTACACTAAAGTTGTACTATTAATATTATTTTATAAATTATATAAATTATTTTTCGATTAGAATTTTTCGTGTACTTAACAAAACAGATAAAAATGTGAAATACAAATGCCAAGATGTAAAGATTTTGATCTAAATAGCACTACATCCAATAAATAATCAGCGTTCGCCGCTGTTTTATTGTCACTAAGCGCAAAAGTGTACGAGCGAGCATATCAATTAAGTAGAAATGAATCAATCGGCATGTACATCGACTGGTAATAAGCAACTGGAACCGGTGTATTACATTGATACGAGGGAAATAACCCGCGCAGGAATGTCCTTTTCATTCTGGATTATCGGAATAGCTATGGCGAAGGTTTCACGCGTCGTCGAGTACGACGAGTTTTCTGCTGAGTATAACCGTGGCGTTATAGCCTCTCGTCCGTCCTGTCCCGAGAGCGTGAAAATAAAACGGAATCGCACTACCGCGACGTTTGTGTGAACACGATCTACGTAAGAGTTTGCTATAAAGACGCAGACGTATATATACATATATATATATGCATATATTTTTATATATGTGCGTTATCCTTCTGCTGGTTGGTAAAAGGACAGGTGGACGTTGAACCGGTCGAAATATGCTGGAGGCTGTATGGAGACTCTGTCGAAACACCTCTAACTTGCTTATAATACAACCCAGAAATACGTTCTATATTTTTGTCAGCTTTATACAAACGTTTATTACATTCGGTACAATCCAAATTGCAATGAGAAAAATAATTTGGTAGGGTAGCACAAAAAATCTTGTGGAATATGATATTATTACTGAATTTGAAAATGTTTTTTCACCCATCGGCACGAAAGTAAGTACTTTTCTCCCTAGGGAGGAAAGCACTCACTTTCCCCCCTCTCATCACGGAACAAAGAACGAACTATTCGTGCAGATGTGGGAAAAAAACGTATGTGCACCGTGGGCGGAGTTGACATTCTACCTAGTGTGTTGACACACACCCGCCAGGAATGTTCAACTTACCTAACAAACAGAATTAGCTAGGTTAGAATAGTACATTATGAGACGAGGGCGAAAAAGTGTTTGGCTCGAGTATTGTACGAAATTTTATTCCACAAGATGCGAAAATGGGGGTTTTACGCACGCGGAAAATATTTTGCTCACCAAACAAACAAAATTACATAGGTTTGAAAATATTTTGCTCACCTAAAAACAAAATTAGATAGGTTTGAAAATATTTTGCTCACCTAAAAAACAAAATTAGCTGGGATAGAAAATATTTTGCTCACCCAACAAATAAAATTATTTGTTGTCACTTTTTTTTTGCCAGTCCAGGAAATGTGATTTATTCGTGATGCAAGATCGTTTCATCTCTTGGCACGTGGTTGCAAGTTGTTTTTTTTCGGTACACCAACGAAGAATCAGGCATTAAAAAAAAAAACACGGGGGGAACATCGTTTCAATTAATTTCGCGGTACGCGTTGCGATGCTGGGTGGTGCTTTAGCGAAGGTTCTGAGCATCTGCTCATCTTCCACAGTGTTTTACGTTCTCACACGTGCGCCTCTCTTCATGAGTCAGGTAGGTATTCGTGAATATATACGCAAGGTGCGTACGTAGTCGAGTTTTTCACCGCTGTTTACGCTTTTTTATGTCCACAGAAATTTTCGATTTTATTTCGAGTAAAACATTGGAAATAAAATCAAAATTTGATTTAACAGAAAAATCCATATAATGCAATAAATAATCTGTTTAGTTGACTCATCGGAGTCAGTTACTTTTGTATCGTCATAAATAATAAGTACATTCAAGAATTTGTAATATAATTTTATTTTTTAATTAAAAAAAAAAACAGTGATAATAGTAATTTTTTTGTGTGCATAATCCAAAATTTCGACAACACAACCAAATTACAAAGCTTTTCTTTTCTAACAACACTAATAAATAAATGATTTATTTTGATATTCAGAAATCCACTCAACAGACTAAGTTGTTTTTTGCGATTAATTTTGCAAATTGGACGTCTGATACTAAATCATTTACAATTTATTGGCGTGAATTGAAAGATAAATACAAATGATTGTAATCTCAAGGTACTATTCCCTGTCTACAGTGATTAATTATAAATTAACATACTGGCCGTTCATGTTTGCTATTTACCTAAGAAAAAAAAATGAATTAAAAATAAAAAAAAAACAACAATCATCATAACCTGTACAGGAGTAAAAGCAATGACATTATATTCCACTGCGTGATATGCCGCGTCGATGTTTCACAAAGTTCTGAATGGAGTATGTATAATAACCGCAGGATCATTGGCCAGGGATCGTAGCGCTTAATTCTTATGTAGAAACGAATCGTAGAATAATTCACATTATGCGCCGCGGGAAGTCCATGAATATGTACGCGGAGGAGCGTGGCTCTCTGGTGGAGCCACGATGAGCGAGCTCATCTCGTCAAGTCTGGTGCTAGAGGCTTGTTGGACGCGGCACGCGACACCGCGCCACAAGACATAGACATTAAATCAGTGAATAAAAAAAGTCATTCGGATCAAGCTTTAAAAAAAAAGACTATGAGAATTTCGTGCGTGCATAATATTTTTTTTTCCTCTTTTGGAAATGAAAAAAAAAATCTCGAGGTAATTCATTTGGGGCGCATGTATATGGGGCACTCCAGAGCAAATTGAAACGTTTTTAAAAAATGTTGGGTTCCTTAGTATGAAGTAGTGCTGTAGAAAAAAAACACCTCACATTAATTTTGCTTCCCCGTAAAGGAAGGTTTGTATTCGTGAAAATTTTTTTTTTCGAGATTTTTATCTCAGGGTTAAAATGCCCTAAAACGTCAAATTTGGTACATAAGTGAACTATCATATAACAACGTTTGGGATTGTATTTGGCGCGAATCGTTTGAGAGGATCCAATTTTACAGCATTTTGAAAATTTTGACAAAAGGCTTTTTACTCTATAACTTTTGTAAATTACAAGATATTAGGTTAAAATTTTGTAAAAAAATGGATTAACATTAAATCATCGTCAGTGCTGAACTTGGCGAAAATCGATAGAGTGGTTCCAACTTTATTGCAATTTCAATCTAAAAAAAATGTCTTCAAACATTCCAACTCTTGTAAATTCTAAGATTTATGGCTGCTATTTACGTGACTGTACGTAACATTCACAATTATTGATTATCAAAGATAAATTTAGTCCAAGGAACGATCGCTATGTAGATAAATTTCGATTATACTCCGAAAAAATCAAAACATTGCTGTAGCGAAAAAAAAAAATCAAAATTTTCCGGCAGATTTTAATGAAATTTGGTACTTATGTGCACTGCCCTAGAACAAGGTTTACGTACAAATTTGACGGAAATCGGTCGAACCGTTCAAATTTTATAACATTTTTTATATTTTGAAAAATGTCCTTCGCTCATAGCTCGCGCAAATTGCGAGATATCGGCCTTAAACTTGTTTTACTTCTGGACTATAATAAAACAAGGTTCTAGTTCAAATTTGGCGAGAATCGATGGAGTAGTTACAATTTTATAACAATTTAATTTTTTTACAATATTTCTGCAAATAGTCTAATTCTTGGTTTTTACTAATTTATAGATTTTTAATTGGAATATTAACTTAAATTAATGTTTCCCAGTGACCTATAATAGCTCAAATTATATTTAAAAAAAAGATAACAGCGGGGAAGCAATGTCGCAATTCCAATTGTCGTTTTTTTATACGTTTATGATAACTGTTTTGGTGTAAATCACCAAAAAATTATTAACTAATTTTCACAAGTTTTCTTTCACGCGGTATAGGTGAATCTACAAATATTATAGCGAAATTGAAAGTGAAAAAAAATGTGTGAAAGTTACAATTTTTTATTTGTTAAATCAGAAGTGAAAGAGATATCTGTCGAATTTACAACAAAAAATAATAAATTTGGGGTAAAAAAATAATTTGTAAAAATAACAACAACAAAAAAAAAGACTTTCAAAAAAAAAAAAGTATATAAATAAGGGACTCTGTCGATTGTCCCTGGTATGTGCCATATTGACCCCCTCGCGAGTTTTCGAATTGTCGATGCGTTGAATGCTGGTAGTAAAAAAGACGAGCGAGCGTTAGTCGGTGAGCGGGGAAACCTCTGCATAGCCATGGTCTCTCAAAGCTTTTAATGTTATGCGGGATTCCCCGGAGTTCCACGTGTATGAGAAAGAGAGGGAGAGAGAGAGAGGAAAGAAAACAACTACGTATAGCCCCGGTGGGTTATACTGCCGCTAGTATATAGGAAGCTACTGGCCCACTTGTTCTCTGTATACTAATGAGAATGAAAATGAGATGACTGCTTTTATTTCAATTTCATCAGGTGCAACGGACTCTCCGAGGCGCCGGTTTAGCTCAGCCGACGCTAGACTGCGCGCTGCTTTTCTACCTAACTATCTTTCTCTCTCGCCTGTTGCACCTGCGCACGCGTTATATGGACTAGTTCGCATGGTGCGCGCACTTGTTCGCTACTGCTTCTCTGCTGCTTCTTGATCTCCCAGCCATTCGTTACGCGTCAGCTTCGTGCATAATCTCTCGGTACATATATATACATACATATATATATACATATATATATATATTTTTGCATTTTATTTATTCGTATTTACGCTCGCCTTTTGCTCCTTATGCCTCTCCACGTGGGCTAATAAAGATGAGGATGAGACGAGAGAGTAAGTTTATTTAAATTTTACGAGGTGCCGAAGGATCGTGTCTGACGCTGGTTAGACTACAGATGATAATTAGCAACGGACACGCGCGCCACGTCATACATCGTGATTTCGCTTGACTTCATTCATTATTTCATTCACGATTATATAGTATCTGTCCTCTCTGTCTTTCACTCTCATCACTACACTTGGTAATGCTTTTTTATACCGAGTACCTCCTTAAGCATTCATTCAAGGAATTCGCTTAATGGAATTAGACTCGAGAAGTTGTTAAGAGGCCTCTTCTGGACACGCAAGCACTATCGCTTAATATCATTCGGTGTGACAATTAGGCAAGCAGGGGTCGCAGAGGCTATAATAGGGAAGACTAATGAAGTTCTTTTCAATAATTTTATGCAATCCATGCATCATAATGTCTTGAAAATTAAAAAAAAAAATGTCGCGCACTGAAGTGCTCGATAATTATTGTTGACAGTGATCTAACAAGCCTATTCATTTAGGTTCATATGTGACATATGAATATTAATGTATCACGAGAAAAAAGTTCTGCAAAAAAATGCACAGCATCATTTACATATATTTCTTTTTTTTGGTACTCCGATATTTATCGTACATGTGAAAATAAAGGCTGTTGATATTTTTTATTGTGATTTATAAAAGTTATCATCTTTTTACGAATGATAATCAACTGGATTAATAAGATATTCAATACAATAAAAATTAACTTTATAATTTCTGTCAATTCTCCGTAAAAATTACAAAATATTTAAAAACTCGGATACTTACAGTAAATTCAAAAGTTAAAGACTGCTAAAATTATTTATATTAACAACTTTTTTTATAAACTATCTTGTTATTACTAATAGCCATCATATTTTTTTTTTGTTATAGAAATGGACCGAAAAAAATTCTTAAACATCTGTTAAAAAAACGTGCGTTTCATATCCTCCAAAAATCCATGCCATGTTCTGACTGTTGCACCTACAGGCAAAAGATCGTATAACCCGTTGACGCTTCTATCTCTCGTAACTAACTCACCTCTTTTTCTCTCTCTCTCGCAGCCCACCAAAAAAAGAAACGTCGAAAAAAAAGCGACGGTTGAAAAAAAAAACTTCACCGTCGTGGCCGCTGCGCATGATGCTCCGTTGATTTTTCGATGGCGGTTGCTTATTTTGCTTAACAATAGAATCCGTACATTTCTCCTCTCTCATCTCCCTCCATTCTCCTCTCGCCAATGCAACATCTCTCGTTGCTCTCGTCTCTCAGAATCTCGCGCAGCTACTGCTATCCTCTTACGACCGTCATCTTCATAAGAATGCAAACGCTGTCGTCATCTCCATGTACGCAAGTGAGAAAACGAAAGAGAGAGAGAGAGAGAGAGAGAGAGAGAGAGAGAGAGAGAGAGAGAGAGAGATAGAAAGACACTTTTTTACATACTCTACAAGCGGAAGGAGAACGATGATGAGGTTATGCTCAATATCCTATGGTGGGGGGAGGGGTGAGGGAGGGGTTACTCAAAATACACGCAATATTTTCTACAAGGGTTGAAAGTACACCAAAGACCATCTATCTCAGGGGTGTGATCTCCAAAAAAGCCCCCCCCCCCCCCCCACCCCACCCCGCCAAGTTTAGTTGTTGGTTCATGGGTCACAATGAGTTTGCATACACTTTCCCATGAGGATGACACCGTCTGGTCCTATACCTGGGATCTTTAAATGCCAGCCTAGCGTGGTAAAAAAAAAGAAAGAAGAAAACGATGAGGCGAAGCATCGTGGAAGGGTTGCCATAGCAGGACAGCGCACATAACATATGGAGATCTATGCAAAATCGCGCCTTTACCTGGCCTGAGGGACGTACGAAGGGCGGCGGAGGGTTTCCACTGGCTGTCTCCCTCGAACCTTCTTCTCCATCCAAGCATCGGCGAGACCCCTTCGTGGTCCCCCTCTCTTCATTGTTCCAGATCGGAAGTGGCGTAAGGGTGCAAGCGAGAGGGATGTTAAAAGTGGGACAGCGCGAGGAAGGAAGGAATGGAAAGGCAAGGGTTGGACCCTGGGCTGCGGCATCAACCACCCTTGATTTTTAAATATATGCAACGACCGGCCGGAACGACCAGAAACCAGGTATATTCAAATGGGCCCAACATTACCTGAGCTCTTCCTATTCAAACAATCCCGAGCCTATCCTCCCCACCCCTCTCTTTTGCCCATATACATATGCTTCCTTCCGATGATCGGAGATTTATAATAAAGGCTTGCCCATCCACCGTGCTGTCCCTTGGCAAGGTGAAACTACCACCACCAACACCGCATTATCCAAGAGCCTCACCACCAGCGAAGAGACTGTGGGAAAGTTTTTGGTGATCGTTTCGATGGCTTTAGACTCCTCTACTGCTTTGCCTATCACTGTCCCTTCCCCTACAACCCTTTAACATCGGGTTCAACTTGACGCGAATCTCTAACTTCACGGACACTGGGTCGTCTCTCTTTCCCCTTTGGTTATACTTATAGGCGCATAAAACGTTTCTCTGCTTCCCAAGGATTTTTTTTTAAAGCCTCTCATCGATTATCAAGTGATGACGACCGTTATGCATAAGCTATCGTTAGATTTCAACGGATTCTTCGGCATTTGGGACAGTCAGCTGATCAGACTTTGGGTTATTAATGGCACGAATGAAAAATATTTCTCTTTCGTTCATTTAAAGAGTCGTGCATACACTTGGCTCTGCGGAAAATCGGGGGATTTAAATTTACGGGGGAGATAGGTTCACACGGAAATCGGTGTGTCGGTTGCCCTCTTTTTTTCAACCGTCGGAATGCTTCAACGGGTTTTTTTTTCGTCTTTCGGTACTGTGAGAATTTAAATGAACACGGGATTCTTATGAATTAAATGTTTTTATGAATATATATTGCGCAAGGTCGACACGTGAACAACTTGTCGTCACGCGTGGCATAATTGCTCTCGTATAATTTCCAAAGCATTGTTGCGATGGTTAGGGTCAGTAGCTGTTATGTGCGCGTATCGCAAGTGTGTAGATATAAGAAAAAAATTAATGTAATGCACCGCGGAATTAGGGCTGCGCGTGTTTTATAATGTCGTTGTATACGCAACGAATTCCGTCATTATTATGGACAATCAGGTGATCAGTCTTCTGTTATCAATGGACATGAAAATAAATATTCTCCTATGGTCCATTTAAAGAGTCATGACTACACTGGACTCTCAACGGAAATAAGCATGTCAGCTACATTTTTTTACAACCGTTGGAATGCCTAAATGGGGGGTTTTTTTTTCAATTTCAACCAATGTGGGATTTTAAATAAATTTGAGATTCTTGCGAATTAAACATATTTATAAATACATTGTGCAAGGTCGACACGTGGCTAACTTGTCGTCGCGCGTGGCATAATTGCTCTTGCATAATTTTCCAACCATACCATATAGTTGCGATGGTTAGGGTCAGTAGGCTCTCGTATGAGTCTCGCGAGACTGTGTAGGATCAAAAATTAATGTAATGCACCGCTGGTTTAGGGCTGCGCGCTACCTAAACTTCGTTTGTATATACTGCGTGAGACAGAACGAGAGAGAAAGAGAGAGAGAGAGAAGGACAGCAGACGTAATATGCAAATGTCCAGAAGGCCGGCGCGCGCCACGACCACGAAAGCATACACGAGGAGAGGTCTCGAGAGGAAGAGAGCGAATCCTCACATCTTCCTTTTTACGCTGGCCAGCGGCAGGCCAGCAGACCAAGTCAGTCAGTCAACACACACGCACCAGTCGAAGAAAAGGACTGCTGTCCTCTGTATATAGTTGCCTCCATACACTTGTTTGTTTCTCCCGCTCGATTTTTTACAATTTTTTTTTTTCTTTGGTTGCCCCTCTCTCGCAGAGGCTGCGTGTAAGACTTGCACTTTTTTTTCAGTGCTTTTTTTTTTTCTTACACCCGGCACTCCTTCCGACAGATAAATAATTCATCGGGGGCTGCTGCATGCCTCATGACGATTATGCTAATACAACAGTGAACCTGTTACCTCTGGCGTGTGGTGATGGTCTGCTGTGATCCTCTCTTGCTCATGCTGCTGCTGCTGCTGTTGAAAAACTGCTGGCCACGGGTCACGCGCGATGACCGAACACTCTCGGCCAAAAGGTGAAACGTATGTTTGCACGTCAATGCAATGATATATATATATATAATACACATATATATACTGTGTACCCAACTGAATGACCGATAATCGGCAACTAATTGACCATTTCTCGGTCGAATATACCCTTAGCAAAATGTGCCATTGAATGTCCAATGGGAATGTATGGTTACAAAGGAAAACATTGAGTGGCAATAAGATGGCAAGAAATTGTCAATGGTTCCAGATGAAGGACAACATTTATATGGAACCTTTCCGCGTTTAGCTAATATCGTTTACTGCGAGTTTTAATGGAAATTCGGTAGTGTTAAATATATGACCAAGTGCGTATTGGTACATGGATGACGAGCTGCGCATCCGCGTTCATTCCCATTGGTTCAAACGCAATGGGAATGAAGGCATTTTTGCCAATGATGGAATATTACCCTTCGAATTCCCATACATATAACCAGTCGTAATATCAATGAGAATTTTGTATCTTTGGCAAAAGTGCCTTCATTTTCATTGCATCTGGAGGAATGGGAGTTCAATGGCATTTTTAAATGGCAATCAAGGGCAGATTTTAGTAGAGGTGCCAATTATTTGTGAAGACTATAAGTTGAGAATAGATATATGGGGCAAGGGAACTTTGATGCACCTTGCTTGTCCACATGTTCATGCTGCGTGAGTGCTTATAGGTGGAACTCAGGGAAATGTGAAGCTGAACCGGCTCGGTTTTTCCAGGTTCTCGGATATATCCAAGTGCCTCAAGGGGCTTCTATGGCGTTACTAAATATATACCTTTTTCATGATGTTCGTGCCATACAGGTGCAACCGACACACACTTTTGTGAAATGTGAGAAACTCTCCCTGACCCACTCATAGCTACTCTTACACCCTTCGAAACGCCAGAGAGCCTGCTTTTATACCCGGCATTGCCTACGCCTAGAAGTTCACCGGATGAACAGACGCAAGAAGCGCCCACCTTCTAGATCTCTTCTCTCTTATACACAATACATTGGTGTCTCCTACACGCGATTAAACTCTCGTATATCTATATTTTACCGTTCTTTGGAAATTCCAACGTTAACAACGACGCCATTGGGAATAAGCCTACGTAATAACGAGTGGGCATGTGAAGTCTAACCGTTGGAATTTACCACCTCGACCCATGGTGTGTTTTTTTTAAATAATGGTGCTTTTTTTTTTGTTTTTTTTTTAAGCGGAATAATATTTTTTGTCGAATAAACTATGATTCTTTTTTTGGCACTCGTGTTCGCCCGGCTAGCTAGACACCATAGAAACGTTATGTAAATAAATCAGACTGCGTGGACCACACGACGGACTTTCACATTTAACGAATATATGAACGGGCGGTTCCTTGACCTCTTCTCTTGACTCTCGGCGAGCGGACACACGAGTTTGTGTGTGTGTGTGTGTGTGTCTGGGTTTAGCGGAATTACGGTAAAGTCTAGGTGGCTGATGGCTAGGGCCAGCATCTACTCGACTCGTGGAGAGACACACCAAATGTTGTACAAGAATTAATGTTTTTTTTTTTTTGGAGGTTTCTCAAGATTTTTTTTTCCTAAGATTTAGATTTAGCGATAATACCTTACATGGTGAAACTGTAGACCTGTATTTATTTTTTACTTTACAAAATTGAGTAATAAAAATGTATCAATAGCCCATTTTTGTTAATACATTTAACAAGCAATATCTGTAAATATAAAAAATGTTATTTGATTGAACAAAATTTTTTTTTCCTTATAGTAATCGAAAGATATTGAATTAATATGCACTGTGCAATGACTTAGTACAGGAAATGCAAAGAAGTGAAAGTTTTTCAACTGCGATTCATCACCCAAAAAGCAAAATTTGTTAAAATAAAAAAATGTAATTTGATTGAAAAAAGAAAAAAAAAATTATTCGTTCAAATAAAAAATAAAAATGACAATTTAAAGACATTGAAAAGAAATCTAATTCAATTTGAAGAAGAATAAAAATGTTGAAGACCCTCAAAAACGCATTTTTAAGTTTAATTACGTTTTCGCGTTCCTATATCGAAAATTATATATTTTGTTGAAAGACTGAAATTTTTCTAACCACTATAAAATTATTAAAATTTTGTTTTAACGCGCAGATTTGTCACACGACAAATAAACGGCGCACACGAAAAATCAAAACAAAAATAAAAATGCACGCAGGCTGTGCACAATAGTAGCAAACATAGGACAGAATTTAAACCCAACCGGGGAGGTCGAAGTTTAGCCATTGGTTAATATTGGTTGGAATGACCCTTATACATTTTACACTAATAGTTTTCCTTGCATATTACATACCAAGCAAGAAAAAATTGTAAATGTACGGTTATCTTCACGTTGCGAATTCGTTCCGTATATAAATAAGTAGATACATTAATATATCTGCGCGTGTGAAGGAAATTCTCTCAAAGACCTTGGAAGGGATCCCACGCGCTGTAAGCGTCCGTCGCCTTGTATGCTGTAAGATGAGCCGCTCAGCTCCCTTCCGATATCTTCTAAATTGTCGGGAGAGAGACCCGGAAACGCAAAGAGGTCGGGACTCCTTGCGCGGCTCGCTTATCGCGTGGCTTTCAGCTTCCTCGGAGCGACAGAGAACGCGCGCGCGCGCGCCGTTTGAGCTCCTTGTTTCGGACGACGGTGTGCATAGATGCGCACACGAGGAAGCTCGGGGAAATACAGAGTCTCCCGCGGGCTGGCTGTCCGCGTTATTAGCATTGCCGGTTATCCCGGGCTATCTAATAAATTGTCCGCAGGGCGTAAGTGCGTGTGTGCGTTAACGGTTAGAGCCCTCGAGGCTCTACACTACTCTCACGGAGCGAGTCCGAGGCACACACCAATCGCTTATAACGCGGCTCCACTGGAATGTGGACGAGCGCTCGCGTGGCTCTCGCTCCCATCCTCCATCAGCAATCCACTCAGAGCCGTCTACTTCTAGCCTCACGGCTTATTCCTTTTTTTTCACGATATATTGCTATTGAAATCTTATAAAATAGAGAATACATGTTGTCCAGAATTTAGGGACTAGACTAGCTGATTTGGTGAATCTAGGAAAGATAACAGCAGTCAGATGTTTTGCCGATCAGAAACCATCGATTTTTTTTAATGGCCTCAGTCATTTTTTTTTTTTTTTGGAAATTACACCTATAATGTTTAATGAATATTTATTTAAAAAAAGTCTTCTCCAAGTAAATTTATCTTGAAATACTTTTATCTTGTACGAATTTTTAAGGAAAGTCATTTCTTTTTCACATTTAATTAAATGTCCTACGTTTGCTTATGAAAATATCAGGATATTGTTTTTAAAAAATTCAATGTACTTTTCAATAAAATTGAGGGAATTTCTTTGAACTATTTACAGTATAAAATTGCAATAAATCGATCAGTTTCATATTAGTCACCCGATGTACGTGCTCTTCACGAAGAAAAAGAGATAGTGTCTCATCTGCCATAAGTATCGTAGAGACTGGAAGTAAAGAATACTCGTGCATCAACAGTCAATAGGAGATACTTGATTCCCGACGCACCAGATCTGATCACATAGCATTTTTCAAATGGACAAAGTGTATCCCTTTGCTGCCCCCCACCCCTGTCATCGATGTATGGGGTCGAGAAAAAAAGAAAAAAATTTCCTTCCTTTTCTTAAGCTGCATAAGGGCACAACCCTCTCTTGTAAAGCAGCAGCAGCAGCAGCAACAGCAGCAGCAGCTCGAGGTCCCTGACACCAATACAACAGGTAGAGCAGGTAGTCAGGTAAATTGCTGCTCGTCGTGAGGCTTGAGGGCACGCAGGGTGCCCTTCTTGCACTTCGCATCCTATGCAACAGCAGCCAGCACCCTTGTGTACCCACACTTGGCTTCCCCGGAGCGTTTCGACCCTTTTTGCATCCCCACACACACCTTCTCTAAAAAAAAAAAAATAAAAAAAAAATGTAGACGGCATGTTAGGGTCTGCCGAATTAATGCGTTTCTTTTATTATGCAATATTCAGAGAATACCATGAGGCAGACCTGACCTGCAGCCCCGGAACCGTTTAGGGAAATAATTTCACTCTCAGTTGTTATTCAAACGAGGTTCCAACCGTAAAAAAAAACGGCTGGATGAAAATAATAAAAAAAAAAAAAAAAAAGAAACGTACGTGGCACGCGTGTACGTGAGGCTCATATGCATATATCGATCATTCGCCGATCGGTGAATGCGTGAATGGACGTTCCAAGGCTTCGAAGGACCTCTCCTGGTTGCAAAAGCATCCCTCCTCTTCTTCACGAGGACCAACGGTTTTTTTTCTCAATTTTCTCTTAAGGAGAAAGGCAGGAGAGAGAGTAGGTATAGGAAAGCTTTTGGTGAGATGCTGTGTGTTTGTATGGAACTACCTATATAACTGAGAAAGATACTCTTACCAGGCGCACCAAAACCAACCCAGTCAGATCGATATGCAGATTCGTGAGTATCGGATGTGCATATTTTATTTGACGCACTGGGTATATCGGAACCTGGTTCTCACTGACGAATTTCAAAGTCTCAGTGTGTATATTCATATATATATATATATATGATAACATACACACAGGGATAAAAGTGACACGTAACTTTTTCAGCCACTTTCACACGGAAAAAGGTAAACAGATGTTTAAAATTGATTTTTGTAAACCGAATCCGAATTTATACATTTTTGCATACAAATTTTAATGCAAAATTATTTAAATTTTTTGGAAATAAATTTAGAGGTTAGTCTAAATTTGATAGAATATTACAATTAATTAAGCATTTTTATGTCATAGAAATTATTGGTACTCACAGCCAATTATTTCTCTCTCTAAAAATTCAAACCTCTTGACAAGCTAAACTTTAGTTTAATATTACACTGATAATTTTATTCGCGATTAAAATGATCAATACAATTAATAGAATTTTATTAAATTGATTTCTTTCGACAATTTATACGTAATTATCAATTAAATATTTACGCTTCAAATATTTAAAAAAAAAAATTCATACAAATGGCAAAAGTCATCGACCCTGCGAGTTAGGAAACGTATGGAGTACATGTCACGTATCTCGAGCGCTAGAACCGCGTCGCTAAACTCGTTAGGGCACAGCGAGTGTTTCTCGCTCGTGGCACACCATCAAGTTCAACGAGGGGCTATTCATCGCTGTTTATTCGGCAGTGCCACGTACAAACAACGCAGAATCCTGAATCTGCCGTTTCTGTGTCCGCTATGCTCAATATACACGCACTTCTACGCATCTCCCTCCCCCGTCGCCCTACCCCCTTCCCTCTTGTCTGCACACTCTTGTTATCTACTTCTCTCCTTTCACGCAGTGGCACCCCTCACCCCTAAGCCACATTGCTCTCTGCGTGTAAGCAGAGAGCAATGTGGCTTAGCCGCAATCGTTCCGTGTATATGTACGTATATATCTACCGCATATATAGGTCTCGCGAGCAAACCCAAAATTCTGAGGGGAATTTGGGTTTGCCGCGTAGGCGGCTAAGCAACGCGATGCTGTATACAGCCTGTGCTCATGTGAGCCTTCATCCCCCTCGCTATTCAGAGACACCCAGACTCTCCACTGTTTGTGTTTGAGAAGTAAATTACAATAATTGAATAGACCGCTAATTCCCCTTTTGCGGTACCCACCGACGCTACCATGAAAACTCAGTGTTAACTACTGTTGTACTACTTTAACAGCACTGAGCCTGGTTTATTTTGTAATTCTTTCTTTTTTTCGTCAAATCTGAAAAAAATCGTCTTGAACATTAGTGCGTTAAAAAAATTATTTATTTATTTTTATTTTTTTATTCAGTTGTTGAAAATTAGATTCGTTAGTAATAAAATTAATTGACCAATCAACTAATTTTTATAATGTATTGTTACGAACGAGCAAATAAATAAACCACGATTATAAAAGAAATAGCAGGGCGGAACTTTATTAGTAATAGATATCGCGTCCGTAATCTTTGAGGTCTCTGTCAAGACTGTTAATCAATCTACGATCGTTGTCAAGCGTCATTCAGTTCGTTGTCAGTTGTCTCATATGACACGAGCGGATCAATTCCAATGCCGCTTTCACATACAATTCCATAAATAACACAATATAAATGCCGATTCCGTTACAGTATTTTTAATAATCAGTTTAAGTTAAAAATAAGATAACCCAAAGTTAATTTAATGTAGAATTTAAATTTCATTTTTGCCTTTATTACCTAAAATAAAGTGAACTTTAGCAAACATAAATAGATAAATAAATAAATAAACAAAATATCGATGACAAATACTTAGAATAAAATTATCTTAACATTCTATTTATGTTGGTCTTCGAATGTTTACAAAAAAAGAAACACGCAATATCGGTTTATCTCAAAGTTAATTATCAGGAATTTGAATTTTTGCGTCTTATGTTTCAGATAAGAATCTACTGAAACACGAGAGCATGACAACAATATGTAATTCACATTTTAATGAAAATATAAAAAATCCAAAGCGCCTAGTTGTTTCTTTACGCACGAACGATTTGTACATTTCTTTACACCATTTTCTAAAATCGTCACAGATCTAAAATAAACCACTCCAATCGTCACAAATAATTTTTTTTTCTCGACCCTTATTTCACATTTTTCTTCATACAAAATGTCTAAAAGTTGAATTAAAGTGAAGAAAAAAAGAGCATTGAGTATCTTTGATCGGACGGCTGTTGGCAGAGCAACGCCAAAGCGTTTTTCGTCGCTCTCTCTACTCCTCGAAATATCCATTCGCCATTTGTCTGTCCGGCGTGTTTCGCGAGTCCAGGCTGACTTCGAGAGAAACCTCGATGCAAAAGAAGGACTCTCGTGTGCTCTCTTCCCCTCAAGCCCACCTCATCCTTCGTCGTGCACACAGTGTGTCTGCTCACTGTTTCGCTCCGTCGGGGTGGAATACCCGGAATTTCGTCGTGGTCTCGAGAGATCCACGTCGGAGAGACGCAGTGAGAGCGCGGGTGAGAGGATCTCGTTTCGCGAATTCCTCTAGGTGTGCTCGAGTATTCGACACTAAAATTTCTTTACGTTCCGAGACATGTACGACTACGAAGTTTCCAATACGAATTCGTTTACGAAAGCTGCCTATAACGTTATAGCATTATATCTGGGATAAATTCAAATATGTCGGGAAAATTTTTTAACGAAATATTACACTGATCATTTTCCTTGAGTTTAACGATTTTGTTATGTCAAATTAATAGTCGATAAATTATCGACTATTATTGTACTGATGACATCTTTTTTT